>CM074719.1:627497545-627838324 GCA_037306005.1 Rhinophrynus dorsalis | reverse complement strand
TAGAACTGAGATCTCCCCCCCATTATTACAGTTGTATCAGTCCGGTTATAGATATAGTAGAACTGAGATCTCCCCCCATTATTACAGTTGTATCAGTCCGGTTATAGATATAGTAGAACTGAGATCTCCCCCCATTATTACAGTTGTATCAGTCCGGTTATAGATATAGTATAACTGAGATCTTCCCCCCATTATTACAGTTGTATCAGTCCGGTTATAGATATAGTAGAACTGAGATCTTCCCCCCATTATTACAGTTGTATCAGTCCGGTTATAGATATAGTAGAACTGAGATCTCCCCCATTATTACAGTTGTATCAGTCCGGTTATAGATATAGTAGAACTGAGATCTCCCCCCCCCCATTATTACAGTTGTATCAGTCCGGTTATAGATATAGTAGAACTGAGATCTTCCCCCCATTATTACAGTTGTATCAGTCCGGTTATAGATATAGTAGAACTGAGATCTCCCCCCCATTATTACAGTTGTATCAGTCCGGTTATAGATATAGTAAAACTGAGATCTTCCTCCCATTATTACAGTTGTATCAGTCCGGTTATAGATATAGTAGAACTGAGATCTTCCCCCATTATTACAGTTGTGTCAGTCCGGTTATAGATATAGTAGAACTGAGATCTTCCCCCCATTATTACAGTTGTATCAGTCCAGTTATAGATATAGTAGAACTGTGATCTTCCCCCCATTATTACAGTTGTATCAGTCCGGTTATAGATATAGTAGAACTGAGATCTCCCCCCCCATTATTACAGTTGTATCAGTCCAGTTATAGATATAGTAGAACTGTGATCTTCCCCCATTATTACAGTTGTATCAGTCCAGTTATAGATATAGTAGAACTGAGATCTTCCCCATTATTACAGTTGTATCAGTCCGGTTATAGATATAGTAGAACTGAGATCTTCCCCCATTATTACAGTTGTATCAGTCCGGTTATAGATATAGTAGAACTGAGATCTTCCCCCCCATTATTACAGTTGTATCAGTCCGGTTATAGATATAGTAGAACTGAGATCTCCTCCCCATTATTACAGTTGTATCAGTCCGGTTATAGATATAGTAGAACTGAGATCTTCCCCCATTATTACAGTTGTATCAGTCCAGTTATAGATATAGTAGAACTGAGATCTTCCCCCCCATTATTACAGTTGTATCAGTCCGGTTATAGATATAGTAGAACTGAGATCTCCCTCCCCATTATTACAGTTGTATCAGTCCGGTTATAGATATAGTAGAACTGAGATCTTCCCCCCATTATTACAGTTGTATCAGTCCGGTTATAGATATAGTAGAACTGAGATCTCCCTCCCCATTATTACAGTTGTATCAGTCCGGTTATAGATATAGTAGAACTGAGATCTCCTCCCCATTAGTACAGTTGTATCAGTCCGGTTATATATATAGTAGAACTGAGATCTCCCTCCCATTATTACAGTTGTATCAGTCCGGTTATAGACATAGTAGAACTGAGATCTTCCCCCATTATTACAGTTGTATCAGTCCAGTTATAGATATAGTAGAACTGAGATCTCCCCCCCCATTATTACAGTTGTATCAGTCCGGTTATAGATATAGTAGAACTGAGATCTCCCTCCCATTATTACAGTTGTATCAGTCCAGTTATAGATATAGTAGAACTGTGATCTTCCCCCCATTATTACAGTTGTATCAGTCCGGTTATAGATATAGTAGAACTGAGATCTTCCCCCATTATTACAGTTGTATCAGTCCGGTTATAGATATAGTAGAACTGAGATCTCCCCCCCCCATTATTACAGTTGTATCAGTCCGGTTATAGATATAGTAGAAGTGAGATCTTCCCCCCATTATTACAGTTGTATCAGTCCAGTTATAGATATAGTAGAACTGACATCTTCCCCCCATTATTACAGTTGTATCAGTCCGGTTATAGATATAGTAGAACTGAGATCTTCCCCCATTATTACAGTTGTATCAGTCCGGTTATAGATATAGTAGAACTGAGATCTTCCCCCCATTATTACAGTTGTATCAGTCCGGTTATAGATATAGTAGAACTGAGATCTTCCCTCCCATTATTACAGTTGTATCAGTCCAGTTATAGATATAGTAGAACTGAGATCTCCCTCCCATTATTACAGTTGTATCAGTCCAGTTATAGATATAGTAGAACTGAGATCTCCCCCCCTATTATTACAGTTGTATCAGTCCAGTTATAGATATAGTAGAACTGAGATCTTCCCCCATTATTACAGTTGTATCAGTCCGGTTATAGATATAGTAGAACTGAGATCTTCCCCCATTATTACAGTTGTATCAGTCCAGTTATAGACATAGGAGACTGAGATCTCCCTCCCATTATTACAGTTGTATCAGTCCAGTTATAGACATAGCAGAACTGAGATCTTCCCCCCATTATTACAGTTGTATCAGTCCGGTTATAGATATAGTAGAACTGAGATCTTCCCCCCATTATTACAGTTGTATCAGTCCGGTTATAGATATAGTAGAACTGAGATCTCCCCCCATTATTACAGTTGTATCAGTCGGTTATAGATATAGTAGAACTGAGATCTCCCCCCCATTATTACAGTTGTATCAGTCCGGTTATAGATATAGTAGAACTGAGATCTCCCTCCCATTATTACAGTTGTATCAGTCCTGTTATAGATATAGTAGAACTGAGATCTTCCCCCCATTATTACAGTTGTATCAGTCCGGTTATAGATATAGTAGAACTGAGATCTCCCCCCCATTATTACAGTTGTATCAGTCCGGTTATAGATATAGTAGAACTGAGATCTTCCTCCCATTATTACAGTTGTATCAGTCCGGTTATAGATATAGTAGAACTGAGATCTTCCCCCATTATTACAGTTGTATCAGTCCGGTTATAGATATAGTAGAACTGAGATTTTCCCCCCATTATTACAGTTGTATCAGTCCGGTTATAGATATAGTAGAACTGAGATCTCCCTCCCATTATTACAGTTGTATCAGTCCGGTTATAGATATAGTAGAACTGAGATCTTCCCCCCCATTATTACAGTTGTATCAGTCCAGTTATAGATATAGTAGAACTGAGATCTTCCTCCCATTATTACAGTTGTATCAGTCCGGTTATAGATATAGTAGAACTGAGATCTCCCTCCAATTATTACAGTTGTATCAGTCCGGTTATAGATATAGTAGAACTGAGATCTCCCTCCAATTATTACAGTTGTATCAGTCCGGTTATAGATATAGTAGAACTGAGATTTCCCTCCCATTATTACAGTTGTATCAGTCCGGTTATAGATATAGTAGAACTGAGATCTTCCCCCCATTATTACAGTTGTATCAGTCCGGTTATAGATATAGTAGAACTGAGATCTTCCCCATTATTACAGTTGTATCAGTCCTGTTATAGATATAGTAGAACTGAGATCTTCCCCCCCATTATTACAGTTGTATCAGTCCGGTTATAGATATAGTAGAACTGAGATCTTCCCCCCATTATTACAGTTGTATCAGTCCGGTTATAGATATAGTAGAACTGAGATCTCCCCCCATTATTACAGTTGTATCAGTCCGGTTATAGATATAGTAGAACTGAGATCTTCCTCCCATTATTACAGTTGTATCAGTCCGGTTATAGATATAGTAGAACTGAGATCTCCCTCCCATTATTACAGTTGTATCAGTCCAGTTATAGATATAGTAGAACTGAGATCTCCCTCCCATTATTACAGTTGTATCAGTCCGGTTATAGATATAGTAGAACTGAGATCTTCCCCCCATTATTACAGTTGTATCAGTCCGGTTATAGATATAGTAGAACTGAGATCTTCCCCCATTATTACAGTTGTATCAGTCCAGTTATAGATATAGTAGAACTGAGATCTCCTCCATTATTACAGTTGTATCAGTCCGGTTATAGATATAGTAGAACTGAGATCTCCCCATTATTACAGTTGTATCAGTCCGGTTATAGATATAGTAGAACTGAGGTCTTCCCCCATTATTACAGTTGTATCAGTCCAGTTATAGATATAGTAGAACTGAGATCTTCCTCCCATTATTACAGTTGTATCAGTCCAGTTATAGATATAGTAGAACTGAGATCTTCCCCCCATTATTACAGTTGTATCAGTCCGGTTATAGATATAATAGAACTGAGATCTTCCTCCCATTATTACAGTTGTATCAGTCCAGTTATAGACATAGTAGAACTGAGATCTTCCCCCCATTATTACAGTTGTATCAGTCCGGTTATAGATATAATAGAACTGAGATCTTCCTCCCATTATTACAGTTGTATCAGTCCAGTTATAGATATAGTAGAACTGAGATCTCCCCCCATTATTACAGTTGTATCAGTCCGGTTATAGATATAGTAGAACTGAGATCTCCCTCCCATTATTACAGTTGTATCAGTCCGGTTATAGATATAGTAGAACTGAGATCTTCCCCCCATTATTACAGTTGTATCAGTCCGGTTATAGATATAGCAGAACTGAGATCTTCCCCATTATTACAGTTGTATCAGTCCGGTTATAGATATAGTAGAACTGAGATCTCCCTCCCATTATTACAGTTGTATCAGTCCGGTTATAGATATAGTAGAACTGAGATCTCCCTCCCATTATTACAGTTGTATCAGTCCAGTTATAGATATAGTAAAACTGAGATCTCCCTCCCATTATTACAGTTGTATCAGTCCGGTTATAGATATAGTAGAACCGAGATCTTCCCCCCATTATTACAGTTGTATCAGTCCGGTTATAGATATAGTAGAACTGAGATCTTCCCCATTATTACAGTTGTATCAGTCCGGTTATAGATATAGTAGAACTGAGATCTCCCTCCCATTATTACAGTTGTATCAGTCCGGTTATAGATATAGCAGAACTGAGATCTTCCTCCCATTATTACAGTTGTATCAGTCCGGTTATAGATATAGTAGAACTGAGATCTCCCCCATTATTACAGTTGTATCAGTCCAGTTATAGATATAGTAGAACTGAGATCTCCTCCCATTATTACAGTTGTATCAGTCCGGTTATAGATATAGTAGAACCGAGATCTTCCCCCCCATTATTACAGTTGTATCAGTCCGGTTATAGATATAGTAGAACTGAGATCTTCCCCCATTATTACAGTTGTATCAGTCCGGTTATAGATATAGTAGAACTGAGATCTCCCTCCCATTATTACAGTTGTATCAGTCCGGTTATAGATATAGCAGAACTGAGATCTTCCCCCCATTATTACAGTTGTATCAGTCCGGTTATAGATATAGTAGAACTGTGATCTTCCCCCCCATTATTACAGTTGTATCAGTCCAGTTATAGATATAGTAGAACTGAGATCTCTCCCATTATTACAGTTGTATCAGTCCAGTTATAGATATAGTAGAACTGAGATCTCCTCCCATTATTACAGTTGTATCAGTCCGGTTATAGATATAGTAGAACTGAGATCTTCCTCCCATTATTACAGTTGTATCAGTCCAGTTATAGATATAGTAGAACTGAGATCTTCCCCCCATTATTACAGTTGTATCAGTCCGGTTATAGATATAGTAGAACTGAGATCTTCCCCCCATGATTACAGTTGTATCAGTCCGGTTATAGATATAGTAGAACTGAGATCTTCCCCCCCATTATTACAGTTGTATCAGTCCGGTTATAGATATAGTAGAACTGAGATCTTCCCCCATTATTACAGTTGTATCAGTCCGGTTATAGATATAGTAGAACTGAGATCTTCCCCCCATTATTACAGTTGTATCAGTCCGGTTATAGATATAGTAGAACTGAGATCTCCCTCCCATTATTACAGTTGTATCAGTCCGGTTATAGATATAGTAGAACTGAGATCTTCCTCCCATTATTACAGTTGTATCAGTCCAGTTATAGATATAGTAGAACTGAGATCTTCCCCCCATTATTACAGTTGTATCAGTCCGGTTATAGATATAGTAGAACTGAGATCTTCCCCCCATTATTACAGTTGTATCAGTCCGGTTATAGATATAGTAGAACTGAGATCTTCCCCCCATTATTACAGTTGTATCAGTCCGGTTATAGATATAGTAGAACTGAGATCTCCCTCCCATTATTACAGTTGTATCAGTCCAGTTATAGATATAGTAGAACTGAGATCTCCCTCCCATTATTACCGTTGTATCAGTCCAGTTATAGATATAGTAGAACTGAGATCTTCCCCCCATTATTACAGTTGTATCAGTCCAGTTATAGATATAGTAGAACGGAGATCTCCCTCCCATTATTACAGTTGTATCAGTCCGGTTATAGATATAGTAGAACTGAGATCTTCCCCCATTATTACAGTTGTATCAGTCCGGTTATAGATATAATAGAACTGAGATCTTCCCCCCATTATTACAGTTGTATCAGTCCAGTTATAGATATAGTAGAACTGAGATCTTCCCCCCATTATTACAGTTGTATCAGTCCAGTTATAGATATAGTAGAACTGAGATCTTCCCCCCATTATTACAGTTGTATCAGTCCGGTTATAGATATAGTAGAACTGAGATCTTCCTCCCATTATTACAGTTGTATCAGTCCGGTTATAGATATAGTAGAAGTGAGATCTCCCCCCCATTATTACAGTTGTATCAGTCCGGTTATAGATATAGTAGAAGTGAGATCTCCCCCCAGTATTACAATTGTATCAGTCCGGTTATAGATACAGTAGAACTGAGATCTTCCCCCATTATTACAGTTGTATCAGTCCGGTTATAGATATAGTAGAACTGAGATCTTCCCCCCATTATTACAGTTGTATCAGTCCAGTTATAGATATAGTAGAACTGAGATCTTCCCCCCATTATTACAGTTGTATCAGTCCAGTTATAGATATAGTAGAACTGAGATCTTCCCCCATTATTACAGTTGTATCAGTCCGGTTATAGATATAGTAGAACTGAGATCTTCCCCCATTATTACAGTTGTATCAGTCCAGTTATAGATATAGTAGAACTGAGATCTTCCCCCATTATTACAGTTGTATCAGTCCAGTTATAGATATAGTAGAACTGAGATCTCCCCCCCATTATTACAGTTGTATCAGTCCGGTTATAGATATAGTAGAACTGAGATCTCCCCCCCATTATTACAGTTGTATCAGTCCGGTTATAGATATAGTAGAACTGAGATCTTCCCCCCATTATTACAGTTGTATCAGTCCAGTTATAGATATAGTAGAACTGAGATCTTCCCCCATTATTACAGTTGTATCAGTCCGGTTATAGATATAGTAGAACTGAGATCTCCCCCCCATTATTACAGTTGTATCAGTCGTTATAGATATAGTAGAACTGAGATCTCCCCCCATTATTACAGTTGTATCAGTCCGGTTATAGATATAGTAGAACTGAGATCTCCCCCCCCATTATTACAGTTGTATCAGTCCGGTTATAGATATAGTAGAACTGAGATCTTCCCCCATTATTACAGTTGTATCAGTCCAGTTATAGATATAGTAGAACTGAGATCTCCCTCCCATTATTACAGTTGTATCAGTCCAGTTATAGATATAGTAGAACTGAGATCTTCCCCCCATTATTACAGTTGTATCAGTCCGGTTATAGATATAGTAGAACTGAGATCTTCCCCCATTATTACAGTTGTATCAGTCCAGTTATAGATATAGTAGAACTGAGATCTCCCCCCATTATTACAGTTGTATCAGTCCGGTTATAGATATAGTAGAACTGAGATCTTGCCCCCATTATTACAGTTGTATCAGTCCGGTTATAGATATAGTAGAACTGAGATCTTCCCCCCATTATTACAGTTGTATCAGTCCGGTTATAGATATAGTAGAACTGAGATCTCCCTCCCATTATTACAGTTGTATCAGTCCGGTTATAGATATAGTAGAACTGAGATCTTCCCCCGATTATTACAGTTGTATCAGTCCGGTTATAGATACAGTAGAAGTGAGATCTTCCCCCCATTATTACAGTTGTATCAGTCCGGTTATAGATATAGTAGAACTGAGATCTCCCCCCCCCCATTATTACAGTTGTATCAGTCCGGTTATAGATATAGTAGAACTGAGATCTCCCCCCATTATTACAGTTGTATCAGTCCGGTTATAGATATAGTAGAACTGAGGTCTTCCCCCATTATTACAGTTGTATCAGTCCGGTTATAGATATAGTAGAACTGAGATCTCCCCCCATTATTACAGTTGTATCAGTCCGGTTATAGATATAGTAGAACCGAGATCTTCCTCCCATTATTACAGTTGTATCAGTCCGGTTATAGATATAGTAGAACCGAGATCTTCCCCCCATTATTACAGTTGTATCAGTCCGGTTATAGATATAGTAGAACTGAGATCTTCCCCCATTATTACAGTTGTATCAGTCCGGTTATAGATATAGTAGAACCGAGATCTTCCCCCCATTATTACAGTTGTATCAGTCCGGTTATAGATATAGTAGAACTGAGATCTCCCCCCATTATTACAGTTGTATCAGTCCGGTTATAGATATAGTAGAACTGAGATCTCCCTCCCATTATTACAGTTGTATCAGTCCGGTTATAGACATAGCGGAACTGAGATCTCCTCCATTATTACAGTTGTATCAGTCCGGTTATAGATATAGTAGAACTGAGATCTCCCCCCATTATTACAGTTGTATCAGTCCGGTTATAGATATAGTAGAACTGAGATCTCCCTCCCATTATTACAGTTGTATCAGTCCGGTTATAGATATAGTAGAACTGAGATCTTCCCCCCATTATTACAGTTGTATCAGTCCAGTTATAGATATAGTAGAACTGAGATCTCCCCCATTATTACAGTTGTATCAGTCCGGTTATAGATATAGTAGAACTGAGATCTCCCTCCCATTATTACAGTTGTATCAGTCCGGTTATAGACATAGCGGAACTGAGATCTTCCTTCCATTATTACAGTTGTATCAGTCCGGTTATAGATATAATAGAACTGAGATCTTCCCCCCATTATTACAGTTGTATAAGTCCGGTTATAGACATAGCAGAACTGAGATCTCCCTCCCATTATTACAGTTGTATCAGTCCGTTATAGATATAGTAGACCGAGATCTTCCTCCCATTATTACAGTTGTATCAGTCCGGTTATAGATATAGTATAACTGAGATCTCCCTCCCATTATTACAGTTGTATCAGTCCGGTTATAGATATAGTAGAACTGAGATCTTCCTCCCATATAGCGGAACTGAGATCTCACACCTAAAATGACACCTGGTCTTTGTTTTCTCAAAGACAGGAATTCGGGGCATTATCATACGTCACATAAACATGTCATCCTGCCAGACTTTCATACATGGGAGTATACTTCATCCCAGATTTTCACAGAAGATGAGTCTGCTTTAGATTTATTGTCTGGAAAATGGTCATAAATCCCCCTATAATTCACCCAGATGTTTCCCCCCCTCCATAGAGATGAAGGGGACCCCTTTATCTAGAATAATAAGCTAATTTAAACACATTTTAAACAGACTTTCAAACAATTTTGCTTTTTAAAATTAACTCTCTACTCTCCACCATGACAAAGTCTCTGACAATATCTTCATCTGCGCTCTTTGTTGTTTTTCTGCTTTAAGCTAAGTGTGGACCATGAACAATAAAAATACTTATTAAAATTAATATTCTCATAAGTGGCACGCTCCCACCACTGATGTTACCACCGGCAGCTACGGTGTCAGTCAAAAAGACCAAAAATCCCTTCTCTGTTGCCCTATCCCAACTGAGGTAAATTTGAATAGGGACTGCCTTTTATATGGCCATTCCCTGTTTAAAATGGTTCACACGCTCCTATTGACTGGGATGTGGAGTTACGCAGGGCACAGGAACTTCTCTGCAGTCTTCACACCTCCTAACCAATCAGCTTCTAGCGCTTTTAGTCATACCTCCAACTAGAAGTTGATTGGCTGGGAGGTGTGGTTACTACAGGGCACGTTCCATGCCCTGTGTAACCCCACATCCTGGCCAGGTGGAGAATGGGAACCATTTTGAACTGGGATTGACGTTATAAAAGGGAGTCCCTGTTGAAATTTCCCTTAGTTGGGACTGGGCAATGGCCCAAATGGTACAAACAGGTTGAAACTTTTGGTCCTTTTGTCTGCCCCCGCCACCATCAGCAAAGTATCTTTTTTGACAATATACATTTTAATAAGTAATTTGATATTTCGGGGCAACACGAAGTTTAAGATGTCCCGCTGGGCATCAAATTTACAGATAAGTGTGTAATTTTAATTGGACGATGTTTTCTTTCTGGGGAATAACCCTTTGAGTGCCAGTGGGGTATGCAAAGCTGTCATGCACATTCCTGCTCTCTCCCCAGGGATCGGTATTGGGATGCTCCTGGTTTCAGCCCTGGTCTCCTGTATTATAATGTAATCATCGCCTGGACATTCTATTACCTGGAAGTTCCTTCCAGAGTCCTCTGCCTTGGTCTTGTGAATCTGCTCTGTATTCCCAGCAATGCCAGGTAAGTTCACCATGTGACCTCGCCCTCTGGTGGCTGCTGTTACATTTACATATGTCATTACATCTGACCTGAAGTGGGGTTGTTTTGTAGAACATGACAAGAAATGGGTCAAGTGTGTCCAACTTCAGTGCAACAGAAGCTTTCTGGAAGTGAGTAACTTACTGAGCTGTGTTACGTGTTAGACTTATCGGTCTATTTCTGTATTTCACATATGTGTATATGTATGTATATATGTGTCTGTGTGCTTGTGCATATTCCATATCTAAACATGTGTGTCTCTGCGTGTCAGTATGTATATGTGTTAGTGTATCTCACATATTTGTGTGTCACAATCTAAAAAGTGCAGTCTTGCCTGTCTAGGATCTTCTTTGGTTCTTGGTGCTTCCCTCACTTTGAGCCCTGTTGGCTCTAGTTCAGTGTGCTGTGTAACAGTTCCTGGGGTGTTGTTACCCCTGGTCAGTGTCTGTTGACACTTCATTTGTTATTGTTGGGCTGTCTCTGATCTGATGGTTCATATCTGCTCTGATGACTTTGGGGGCCCTGCGCTTGGTCCTTGCCTTCTTCCACCTCTGGGAAACTCAATGGTTGGACATCCCAAAGTTACCAGTAACCTATATTGGATGACAGAGAAAGAGGATTTTAGTCTTACCTGTTAAATCCTTTTCTCTTTGTCCATACAGGTTACTGGTCTCCCACCCTGTCAAGGGACCATGCATGGCTCTCCTGTGGCAGACTGTGGGGGTCCTTCGGGGTCATGCTCACAGGAGTCTTCTTTCCCTTCTACTATCTAGTCAATAGTTTGTGTCTCAAATCTTACTGGAGCTGGTTGGCTAGCTGCAGCCAAGGAGGGAAGGTAGGCTTCACCCCTGCATTCACGTCTCAGAATTGTTCCTGCCTACTTAAAGGGGCTGATCACCTGCCCAAAGTTACCAGTAACCTAAGAGAAAAGGATTTAATAGGTAAGACTAAAATCCTCTTATATAATATAGCACCAGACCCACCATTCATAGTTCAGCAGAAATGGACATTGGGTGGACTTAACCCAAAGTTAAAACATAACCTTTACTCGTGATAAGTTAAAATAGACCTCTATTCAAAGAAGCAAATTAATAAAATATATTAAAATAGAATAAAAAACAAATAGTAGTGTCTACCCAATCCCACAAATCATGCGATTATGTTTAGTGTGACAAAGCTAAAAAGCGAAACGCGCGTCAGGTCATAATGTATAGCGTGACTCACTTAGGTCGCAACGCTTTGATTCTAAGCAAACTTATACAGCAAAAAAACTATATAAGAAAATTATACAGCATAGAAACTATATAAGGAACTATCAGATCAGAATCTATAGCGTGACTCACTCAGGTCGCAACGCTTTGATACTTAGTAACTATACAGAAAAAAAACTATATAGGAAATGTATATAACATATAACTATACAAGAAATTATCAATTTGATATTTGACCAATACTCAAGCTGGCTATATCATATACTCATGTTACATGGCTGATTAGTTGAACACGATGGTGGGCAATATCAAAGGGTTAGTTTATGGAGACGCCATCGTAGCGTTCCACTAGGTACTAGCATAGGGAACCACCACCGTGCTCTTCTGGACTTTGTCAGGTATAATCTTATTGATCAATAGCCTACTATCAGTGGGACTTATGAGAGATTGATAGATATATTATTTTTAGTTGGCAACTCACTTCTAAGTGTCCTGACGAGTGGACTCTATCGGGTGTTAGGAACTATCTGATCACCTTTATTGTGTTAATCCTAAAATCACAGATAGTAGTCTACCGCCACTAAGACTAAAAGAGTTACTAATCTACATAAATCTCTCTACCCTGTCCTGACAAGTGGACTCTATCGGGTGTTCACAGATAGTAGTCTACCGCCAGTAAGACTAAAAGAATTACTAATTTACATAAATCTCTCTACTCTGTCCTGGCGAGTGGATTCTATTGGGTGTTCACAGATAGTAATCTACCGCCAGTAAGACTAAAAGAGTTACTAATTTACATAAATCTCTCTACTCTGTCCTGGCGAGTGGATTCTATTGGGTGTTCACAGATAGTAGTCTACCGCCAGTAAGACTAAAAGAGTTACTACTTTACATAAATCTCTCTACTCTGTCCTGGCGAGTGGATTCTATTGGGTGTTCACAGATAGTAGTCTACCGCCAGTAAGACTAAAAGAATTACTAATTTACATAAATCTCTCTACTCTGTCCTGGCGAGTGGATTCTATTGGGTGTTCACAGATAGTAGTCTACCGTCAGTAAGACTAAAAGAATGACTAATTTACATAAATCTCTCTACTCTGTCCTGACGAGTGGACTCTATCGGGTGTTCACAGATAGTAGTCTACCGTCAGTAAGACTAAAAGAATGACTAATTTACATAAATCTCTCTACTCTGTCCTGGCGAGTGGATTCTATTGGGTGTTCACAGATAGTAGTCTACCGCCAGTAAGACTAAAAGAGTTACTAATTTACATAAATCTCTCTACTCTGTCTGACGAGTGGACTCTATCGGATGCTAGGAACACTATCTGATCACCTTAATTGTGTTAATCCTAAATCACAGATAGTAGTCTACTGCCACTAAGACTAAAAGAGTTACTAATCTACATAAATCTCTCTACTCTGTTCTGGTGGGTGGATTCTATCGGGTGTTCATAGATAGTAGTCTACCGCCAGTAAGACTAAAAGAGTTACTAATCTACATAAATCTCTCTACTCAGTCCTGTGGGTGGATTCTATCGGGTGTTCATAGATAGTAGTCTACCGCCAGTAAGACTAAAAGAGTTACTAATCTACATAAATCTCTCTACTCTGTTCTGGTGGGTGGATTCTATTGGGTGTTCACAGATAGTAGTCTACCGCCAGTAAGACTAAAAGAGTTACTAATTTACATAAATCTCTCTACTCTGTCCTGACGAGTGGACTCTATCGGGTGCTAGGAACACTATCTGATCACCTTAATTGTGTTAATCCTAAATCACAGATAGTAGTCTACTGCACTAAGACTAAAAGAGTTACTAATCTACATAAATCTCTCTACTCTGTTCTGGTGGGTGGATTCTATCGGGTGTTCATAGATAGTAGTCTACCGCCAGTAAGACTAAAAGAGTTACTAATCTACATAAATCTCTCTACTCAGTCCTGGTGGGTGGATTCTATCGGGTGTTCATAGATAGTAGTCTACCGCCAGTAAGACTAAAAGAGTTACTAATCTACATAAATCTCTCTACTCTGTTCTGGTGGGTGGATTCTATCGGGTGTTCATAGATAGTAGTCTACCGCCAGTAAGACTAAAAGAGTTACTAATCTACATAAATCTCTCTACTCTGTTCTGGTGGGTGGATTCTATCGGGTGTTCATAGATAGTAGTCTACCGCCAGTAAGACTAAAAGAGTTACTAATTTACATAAATCTCTCTACTCCGTCCTGACGAGTGGACTCTATCGGGTGCTAGGAACACTATCTGATCACCTTAATTGTGTTAATCCTAAAATCACAGATAGTAGTCTACTGCCACTAAGACTAAAAGAGTTACTAATCTACATAAATCTCTCTACTCTGTTCTGTTGGGTGGATTCTATCGGGTGTTCATAGATAGTAGTCTACCGCCAGTAAGACTAAAAGAGTTACTAATCTACATAAATCTCTCTACTCTGTTCTGGTGGGTGGATTCTATCGGGTGTTCATAGATAGTAGTCTACCGCCAGTAAGAATAAAAGAGTTACTAATCTACATAAATCTCTCTACTCTGTTCTGGTGGGTGGATTCTATCGGGTGTTCATAGATAGTAGTCTACCGCCAGTAAGACTAAAAGAGTTACTAATCTACATAAATCTCTCTACTCTGTTCTGGTGGGTGGATTCTATCGGGTGTTCATAGATAGTAGTCTACCGCCAGTTAAGACTAAAAGAGTTACTAATCTACATAAATCTCTCTACTCTGTTCTGGTGGGTGGATTCTATCGGGTGTTCATAGATAGTAGTCTACCGCCAGTAAGACTAAAAGAGTTACTAATCTACATAAATCTCTCTACTCAGTCCTGGTGGGTGGATTCTATCGGGTGTTCATAGATAGTAGTCTACCGCCAGTAAGACTGAAAGAGTTACTAATCTACATAAATCTCTCTACTCTGTCCTGACAAGTGGATTCTTTCGGGTGTTCATAGATAGTAATCTGCCGCCAGTAAGACTTTGGTGACACTTGATAATTATATTGAGTATACCCCCTGAATGCCTCTATACGCATCACAACGAGTACCTGAAAGTTCGGTTTATTCTCAGCCTACTCAGGAGTATGTATACTCCTACCTTGATACATGGAGCAGAAATAATTTGTGATTTTGCTGCTGGATCAACTACAATGCATTTAAAATCACATTATAGGATTCCTACAAATCTTGATTACCCTGACTTCACAGGAACCAATAAACAGATCCCTTTGTTTTCCCTGAAATAACCCTTGTGTCCGGGACTAGTTTCTATTGCTATCAATCATACCCAGCCCACTTGGGAACGTATACTAATGATCACATACAAACGTGATTCACACTAAACATGATCCTATGATTTGTGGGATTGGGTAGACACTACTATTTGTTTTTTGTTTCTATTTTAATATATTTTATTAATTTGCTTCTTTGAATACAGGTCTATTTTAACTAATCACCAATAAAGGTTATGTTTTAAAGGGATAGTATTACTTCAAAATTACTATCCCTCATATTGTAGCCCTTAATAAACTGAGTTAAATGACACCAGTGGCATCTCTCAAACCTTTATGGTTTAAGAGATAGCCGCTTTCAAAGTTTCCTGTCCCTGCTGTCAGCGTTCTGCTGCCAGCAGGGGAATCTGGTCTATGAATCAAGAGGAGGCTCTTCAGCAGAGCCAATATCTCGTTATGGAAGGAAAAATGATTTATTGAAACAGTCTTCTACGTGTGCTTGGTAACCAAGCACACGTAGAAGACTGTTTCAATGAATCATTTTTCCTTCCATAACGAGATATCGGCTCTGTTTAAGAGCCTCCGCCTGTCCCGGGACCGGATTCCCCTGCTGGCAGCAGAACGCTGACAGCAGGGGAGAGGAAACTTTGAAAGCTGCTATCTCTTAAACCATAAAGGTTTGAGAGATGCCACTGGTGTCATTTAACTCAGTTATTAAGGGCTACAATATGAGGATAGTAATTTTGAAGTAATACTATCCCTTTAAAGGGATAGTAATACTTTGTTTTAACTTAATGTTATTTTGTAGGCATTAAAAAAACATGAAGAACGATATAAATCTTATCCCTCAAACCTTTATGGTTTGAGAGATATTCACAAGCAAAGTTTCCCCTCCCGCCCCTTTTACCTAGTGTAAGCCATCTCTTCTCAGATGTGGAATCCAGTCCATAGACCAGACAGATAACAGCAGGGGACAGTCTTCTTCCTATGAGAACAATGAAAGCCCTGCCCCCCTTGACAAGTTTTTCAGGTTTTTCCCCTTATCTTAATTGAAGATTGTCCCTCTCTGCAGTCTACCTGGGCACCTCCCTTCTGATCTGGCTGAGCAGTGTTACATCAGTAAAAGGGGCAGGAGGGGGACATTTTTTCATTGAATTACTCTTGTACTACAACTCTGACAGAATTGAAATAACACTCTCCAAAGTCCAAATACTATGATGATTAATTAGAGCTGCTTTTATTATGAAACATTAGTAGCCCTTTAACTTTGGGTTAAGTTCACCCAATGTCCATTCCTGCTGAACTATGAAAGGTAGGTCTGGTGCTATATATTCTGTTTTTTTCTTTGCCAATATATATTCTAATTATATTACAGACTAAGCACATTCCCTTTAGTGTAACTGCACATCTTTTTTACGAATTTCAGATTAGTGCATCTATATTTTATAGTGTATCCATGGAGAGTGTTATTACATTACTGTCAGAGTTGTAGTTCAAGAGTAATTGAATGATAAAGTATCCTCCTCCCGCCTTTTACCTAGTGTAAGACACCTCCCCTCAGATGTGGAATCTGGTCTATTGACTGGGCAGATCACAGCAAGGGACAATCTTCTTACTGTGAGAACAATGAAAGCCCTGCCACCATTGACAGGTTTTTCAGGTTTTTCCTTATGCTCACTGAAGATTGTCCCTCTCTGTGATCCATCCAGACAGTCTTGCTGCTCTGAGGTGAGCAGTGTTACACTAGGTAAAAGGGACAGGAGGGGGATACTTTATCATTCAATTACTCTTGTACTACAACTCTGACAGTACTGAAATAACACTCTCCATGGCCCAAATACTATGATGATTAATTGGAGCTGCTTTTGTTTTGAAACATTATTATCCCTTTAAGGACAGCCTTGTGCCTATCCCATGCATGCTTGCATTCTGTTACTCCAGCCTGCCTCTCGGACACACCTCACAACAAACAGTGGGCTTCCATAGACCTGAATCAGACCAAAACCAACTAGCAGTAGACTACAGAGATCATATACAGATAAGACCAGTAAATAGACACACTGACTGCTGTTTGAGGGACACTTACTTGGCTTCTTTCCGGTAGATTAAGAGCCACTTATTCTAGAGTACTATTATAAGGGTTTGTGTAATCTTTCCAGTTCCACTAGCGGCTCAGCCCTACACTTGGCAATGTGTTATATGATTTATATGGCACTCAAAAGGTTGACACTAGCTCCTTCACCAGTGTCTCTAAAATCCGTCTTGTTTATAATAAAATATATGACTAAATGGGGTTAAAAATAAAATTCACAGGGACACAAACCCCTCGCACCCCATGTGGGAGGATACAGCTATGCATTGGAGATCACTTAAGTGTTTAAAAGTCCCATTTAACTGGTTGAGTGCCGGAGAAGTATCCAACGCAGTACAGGTTAAATCAAAGGAAATGGTTGTCCCCTATAAATGCAGCTGGTTGGTTCCAGAATGGCTTCACTTTTTTGTGACCTAAAATGTCTGTATAAAGAACGTTTCTTTCCACCATTTCCTGACCAAGAGTGATGGTAATACTATCATATCAAACGGGAAATTAAGCTTTTGATCATTACATTTTAGAAATAAGTGACATTAAAACTGACTTATAGGAACATTAAAGCCTGCCAGTAACATCAGTGATGTATTTGTTCCACACCCCCCGTATCCAGATCGTTTTTCACGCCACATTCCTTCCCTTAAAGACATGCAATGTCAGGGCAAATAACTAGCATTAATGTGGATTGGTTATCTAAAAATAATGTTTCATTAGCACTGGTTACCATGTTCATGGAGGTAGACATCATTTTATGCAGAGCTCCAGGGCTCCACTCCTAACCCTGAATTTTTCTAAGAGAATCTTCATTGGGTGGAGTTTAGCTTCTTGCAAGAGAGAATCAGGTCTAATTCCATTATTACTAATTATAAATGCCCGACAGAACTTCTGTCTGTGGACTGTGCAGCTGATGTGCTCTCTGTTCTGCATTGAGAAGGTCCTAGGGGTGGTGCACAGCTCTGGGTTGTATCTGGCCTAGTGGGTACTGGACTGTGCAGCTGATGTGCTCTCTGTTCTGCAGTGAGAAGGTCCTTGGGGTGGTGCACAGCTCCGGCCTGGATGACCCCGGTCCTGTACGATGGGAACTCGCTCTTTGTTTGCTGGCCGCCTGGTTCATCATCTTCCTGTGCATGTTAAAGGGAATCCGTAGCTCCGGCAAGGTGAGACCCTCAAATACACGGCCCCGCAGCACCACACACGCAGGTATGCAAAGTAGAAATACACATACACACACATACTTGGGATCTTTCAAGTGAGCTGACCCTGAGATCAATGAAATATTAACCCTTAACACTCCCAAGAAAGTAGATTCTAGGTGTTATATCAATGTTTTCTCTAATCAAAGAACATTTCACTCTTTGAGTGCCAGAGGGGTATGCAACACCAACTCCCCCACCTCTTTCCCCCCTAAGAAAAGACACAGGCTTTGCATGGGTTGACAAGGCCACATCATTTTATTCTAACTATATAACAAATATTAAACCATAACTTTATTAACAATTTTATTAGCAAACTACTGTACAAATAAATAACCCTTCACAAAACAACCTAGTGCTTGCTAGTACATCCACGTTGCCTGACCATCCCAGTCTAATACTCTGTATAGTTTTCTTCCACTACTTGACTGCAGGCCATACCACCATCCACCCTAGCTATCTGAATGTGGCAAGTTGTAGCCCAACAGCAGTACACCCCTCGACTCCTAGGACCATGCCCAAGAGTCGTGAACCATCACCACTAAGCCCGTTCTTTGCCAGAAAGCACCCCGCCACATTATGACAGCAAACCAACCACACCACCAGTGTCCACCTACAGGCTCACACCACCTCAAGCCCTTTGTGCCACCACCCCACTGTGCAACCTTCATTACCTACCAAGAGACAACCACAGACAGAAGTGGGGGTGCTGCTTCTGCCTCAAAATGGCTGCGGGATCACAATGCCCCGCAGCCATTACTTCCTGTTCACCGCTCCTTCCTCCGGGTACCTTTCCATTTGTGCCAGGCACGCTCTGTCAGGCCCCCTTTCGCTTACCCTGCGCTCCAGCTACGGAGGTTCCATTCTGTTAGAAATGTCACAAATTTGGATATTAAATAAGCAGTGAATGTGTGTAAATCATATAGTGGGAAACTCTGCACTCTCACCCTGAGAATTTGGCCTTTCACTCTGAGATTTGGTTTAAACCCTGAGTGTCAAACTCAAACCCTAAGAGTTCCCAGGAGTGAATACACACACTGCTCCACAACTCCGAACACACACACCCACACACAGCAGCTGCACGTACCTAGCTATATATTTTGTTTGTGTTATATCTGCAATCTCATGTATATGTGTATAGTTATTTCTCTTGTAATACACAGCTCATTGTTTCATGAGCCAGTGCGGTCTGTTGAAGCCCATTGCTTGCTGGGAGGAGATGTGACCTAGAGGCAGACTTCAGTAGAGATCGCTGTATTCAAGATACTGCAGATATAGCACAAGATATCGTATGTGTGTCTGCTGTATGAAGGATACTTCCCTAGGACAATTAACCCTTTGAGTGCCAGATGGTTATGCAATGTATTGCTTTGCAACGAGTTGCATAACTCTCTGGCACTCAAAGGATTAAGAAAATTAAGAATAATTACTCCTAGGGCATGCTTCTTCTACTCTAAGGGTCGTTGGTTCAAAGAACAGTTCTGAAACAGACCAACTGTACCATAGACAAAAAGATAAAAATACCCCAAATACCCATAGATTTAAATGTGGTTTCAGTAGGAACTGTTATTTCACCCTGTGGGGCAGTTGGGGTGAAATCAGAATTGCTACAGGTTAATTTTGCACATAAGGTCCCTCTTTAGGAGATAGTAGGGGTCCATAACACCAAGGTGTCTCTCTTTAAGAGATATTAGGGATCCACAACCTCCCAAGTGTCCCTTTTTAGAAGATATTAGGGATCTATACCTCTCAAGTGTCCCTCTTTAGGAGATATTAGGGGTCCATACCTCCCAAGTGTCCCTCTTTAGGATATATTAGGGGTCCGTACCTCCCAAGTGTCCCTCTTTAGGAGCTATTAGTGAGCCATACCTCCCAAGTGTCCCTCTTTAGGAGATATTAGTGATCCATACCTCCCAAGTGTCCCTCTTTAGGAGATATTAGGGGTCTGTAACTCCCAATTGTCCCTCTTTAGGAGATGTTAGGGGTCAATACCTCCCAAGTGTCCCTCTTCAGGAGATATTAGGGGTTCATACCTCTCAAGTGTCCCTCTTTAGGAGATATTAGGGGTCTGTACCTCCAAAGTGTCCCTCTTTAGGAGATATTAAATGTCTTTACCTCCCAAGTGTCCCTCTTTAGGAGATATTAGGGGTCCATACCTCCCAAGTGTCCCCTCTTTAGAAGATATTAGGGATCCATACCTCCCAATTGTCCCTCTTTAGGAGATGTTAGGGGTCAATACCTCCCAAGTGTCCCTCTTCATGAGATATTAGAGGTCCATACCTTCCAAGTGTCCCTCTTTAGGAGATATTAGGGGTCCGTACCTCCCAAGTGTTCCTCTTTAGGAGATATTAGGTAAATTAGTCTTTGTAAGTAAAATACTTTGGTCTTGTTCTAAATCATTTATTCAACATAAATAGAAAATTCTCAATAATGCCCCCCCTGCCACCCACACCCCTAGGAACTCCTCTTGAAACAAAACTGACACGCTTTGGCCATTTGAAATGTTGGGAGGTGTGCCTGGGGCTGATAACTGCCCACCAATGTTCTGAAGTGTTTCCTATCCTTAAATTGTATATTTCCCTTGTGGGACATTCACCAAATCAAAGTAGAAAATGGTTTTATTTATGCCTGATAGTTAAATATAACCATTATCATATTGAATGCCAATGAACTGGACATCTTTCAGGCATTAAAAATGTTAATACCAGGATATTTCTGTGAAGAATATTCTGAAGAAGGTCATCCAGAGATTTTGCCTCCTTCCCAGTGACAGAAGCCAGTGGGATGGTGGTATGTGTGTGTGGGGTCATTGTATACATGAGATGGTAACTTTTCTACTGTGGAGTCTGACCAGCACACGTCCTACCCACAGATTGTGTATTTCACTGCCACATTCCCCTACTTCGTCCTCATTGTACTAATTATACGTGGAGCAACGCTGGAAGGGTCCATCGATGGAGTGAAATTCTACCTGACGGCCGACTGGAAGAGACTGCAGAGTGCCCAGGTAACCAGTACATACCACTGGTACCATATATATAGATCACCTGTTTGTAGTCCATTGGTACCCTGTACATAATCTGTATACAGTGCTCAGGTACCTACACATATCCAATAGGTGTCCTATACATACAGGTTCATTACACTATATATATATATATATCCAACTGTTACCTTATATTCACTCTCCTATTCACTCACCTTCTTACATACCATCCTCTCACAGTCAACCACTCCTCACCTTCTTACATACCATCCTCTCATAGTCAACCACTCCTTACTTTCTTACATACCATCCTCTCACACTCCTCCACTCCTCACCTTCTTACATACCATCCTCTCACAGTCAACCACTCCTCACCTTCTTACATACCATCCTCTCATAGTCAACCACTCCTTACTTTCTTACATACCATCCTCTCACACTCCTCCACTCCTCACCTTCTTACATACCATCCTCTCACAGTCAACCACTCCTTACTTTCTTACATACCATCCTCTCACACTCCTCACCTTCTTACATACCATCCTCTCACACTCCCCCCATTCCTCACTTTCATACATATCATCTTGTTGAGCACTCCCTTTCCTCTCCCCTTTCATCCCCTTACTTCGTCCTTTCATGTCTTTTAGGTGTGGAATGATGCGGCTTCTCAGATCTTCTACTCGCTGGGGATTGGATTTGGAGGGCTGCTCTCCATGGCCTCATATAATAAATTTGATAACAATGTTGTAAGGTGAGTGTTCATTTACTTACCCCTTCCCCGAGTGCAGTGTTCCCCCTAACACCATTACAGACACAGACCATGGGAAGGACACGTGGGGCAGTATGTAGAACATAACAGCAATGCTGGTCCATACCAACTACACGTTAGGGAGTTCATAAACATTTCCAAAAATTTTATATTGATTCAATGTGGATGCCAGAGAGGTCTTCACAATGCGTAGCAGATAGGGTAACATCATTTTATTCTATATAGAAAACAAGAAAGAAGAGAAGGGCGCCAAATAGTGCAATATGGTCTTCAACAATATTATAAAATGAGAATAAATACTCACAATTGAAGTAGTTAGCTCTATTTCTGCTGACAATCATGCATTCGGAGAAAATAAACCCATCTCCGCTCGGGACCACACATGCACAAGAGATACACAGCTCGGCTCCACTTGTATAAAAATAGCAAAATTTAATAGGAATCAAAGTTCCATGAAAATAAAAACAAATATCAGATACAACCCAACAGTACTCTAACGCGTTTCGTGGCTGTAAACGTGGCTTTATCAAAGTTTCAGTAAGACTTCGGGTCATTCTCCTGTTCAGGGAATTACAGAGACAACCACAGCAGAGTACTTGTCCTCATCTCTAGTACAGATATGTGGGAGGGGTCACTATACATCACCGGACATCAGTGCACTGCGGAGTACTTGTCCTCATCTCTAGTGCAGATATGTGGGAGGGGTCACCATACATCACTGGACATCAGTACACAACAGAGTACTTGTCCTCATCTCTAGTGCAGATATGTGGGAGGGGTCACTATACATCACTGGACATCAGTGCACAGCAGAGTACTTGTCCTCATCTCTAGTGCAGATATGTGGGAGTGGTCACTATACATCACCGGACATCAGTACACAGCGGAGTACTTGTCCTCATCTCTAGTACAGATATGTGGGGAGGTCACTATACATCACTGGACATCAGTACACAGCAGAGTACTTGTCCTCATCTCTAGTGCAGATATGTGGGAGGGGTCACTATACATCACTGGACATCAGTGCACAGCAGAGTACTTGTCCTCATCACTAGTACAGATATGTGGGAGGGGTCACTATACATCACTGGACATCAGTGCCCAGTAGAGTACTTGTCCTCATCTCTAGTACAGATATGTGGGAGGGGTCACTATACATCACTGGACATCAGTGCACAGCAGAGTACTTGTCCTCATCACTAGTACAGATATGTGGGAGGGGTCACTATACATCACTGGACATCAGTGCCCAGTAGAGTACTTGTCCTCATCTCTAGTACAGATATGTGGGAGGGGTCACTATACATCACTGGACATCAGTACACAGCAGAGTACTTGTCCTCATCTCTAGTACAGATATGTGGGAGAGGTCACTATACATCACTGGACATCAGTACACAGCAGAGTACTTGTCCTCATCTCTAGTACAGATATGTGGGAGAGGTCACTATACATCACCGGACATCAGTACACAGCAGAGTACTTGTCCTCATCTCTAGTACAGATATGTGGGAGGGGTCACTGTACATCACTGGACATCAGTACACAGCAGAGTACTTGTCCTCATCTCTAGTACAGATATGTGGGAGGGGTCACTGTACATCACTGGACATCAGTGCACAGCAGAGTACTTGTCCTCATCTCTAGTACAGATATGTGTGAGGGGTCACTATACATCACTGGACATCAGTACACAGCGGAGTACTTGTCCTCATCTCTAGTACAGATATGTGGGAGGGGTCACTATACATCACTGGACATCAGTACACAGCAGAGTACTTGTCCTCATCTCTAGTACAGATATGTGGGAGGGGCACTATACATCACTGGACATCAGTACACAGCGGAGTACTTGTCCTCATCTCTAGTACAGATATGTGGGAGGGGTCACTATACATCACTGGACATCAGTACACAGCAGAGTACTTGTCCTCATCTCTAGTACAGATATGTGGGAGGGGTCACTATACATCACTGGACATCAGTGCCCAGTAGAGTACTTGTCCTCATCACTAGTGCAGATATGTGGGAGGGGTCACTATACATCACTGGACATCAGTGCCCAGTAGAGTACTTGTCCTCATCACTAGTGCAGATATGTGGGAGGGGTCACTATACATCACTGGACATCAGTGCCCAGTAGAGTACTTGTCCTCATCACTAGTGCAGATATGTGGGAGGGGTCACTATACATCACTGGACATCAGTGCCCAGTAGAGTACTTGTCCTCATCTCTAGTACAGATATGTGGGAGAGGTCACTATACATCACTGGACATCAGTGCCCAGTAGAGTACTTGTCCTCATCTCTAGTACATATATGTGGGAGGGGTCACTATACATCACTGGACATCAGTGCCCAGCAGAGTACTTGTCCTCATCTCTAGTGCAGATATGTGGGAGTGGTCACTATACATCACCGGACATCAGTACACAGCAGAGTACTTGTCCTCATCTCTAGTACAGATATGTGGGAGGGGTCACTATACATCGCTGGACATCAGTGCCCAGTAGAGTACTTGTCCTCATCACTAGTGCAGATATGTGGGAGGGGTCACTATACATCACTGGACATCAGTACACAGCGGAGTACTTGTACTCATCTCTAGTGCAGATATGTGGGAGGGGTCACTATACATCACTGGACATCAGTGCACAGCGGAGTACTTGTCCTCATCTCTAGTGCAGATATGTGAGAGGGGTCACTATACATCACTGGACATCAGTGCACAGCAGAGTACTTGTCCTCATCTCTAGTGCAGATATGTGGGAGGGGTCACTATACATCACTGGACATCAGTACACAGCAGAGTACTTGTACTCATCTCTAGTGCAGATATGTGGGAGGGGTCACTATACATCACTGGACATCAGTACACAGCGGAGTACTTGTCCTCATCTCTAGTACAGATATGTGGGAGGGGTCACTATACATCACCGGACATCAGTACACAGCAGAGTACTTGTACTCATCTCTAGTACAGATATGTGGGAGGGGTCACTATACATCACTGGACATCAGTGCCCAGCAGAGTACTTGTCCTCATCTCTAGTACAGATATGTGGGAGGGGTCACTATACATCACCGGACATCAGTACACAGCAGAGTACTTGTCCTCGTCTCTAGTACAGATATGTGGGAGGGGTCACTATACATCACTGGATATCAGTACACAGCAGAGTACTTGTCCTCATCTCTAGTACAGATATGTGGGAGGGGTCACTATACATCGCTGGACATCAGTGCCCAGTAGAGTACTTGTCCTCATCACTAGTGCAGATATGTGGGAGGGGTCACTATACATCACCGGACATCAGTGCACAGCAGAGTACTTGTCCTCATCTCTAGTACAGATATGTGGGAGGGGTCACTATACATCACTGGATATCAGTACACAGCAGAGTACTTGTCCTCATCTCTAGTGCAGATATGTGTTAGGGGTCACTATACATCACCGGACATCAGTGCACAGCAGAGTACTTGTCCTCATCTCTAGTACAGATATGTGGGAGGGGTCACTATACATCACTGGATATCAGTACACAGCAGAGTACTTGTCCTCATCTCTAGTACAGATATGTGGGAGGGGTCACTATACATCGCTGGACATCAGTGCCCAGTAGAGTACTTGTCCTCATCACTAGTGCAGATATGTGGGAGGGGTCACTATACATCACTGGACATCAGTACACAGCGGAGTACTTGTACTCATCTCTAGTGCAGATATGTGGGAGGGGTCACTATACATCACTGGACATCAGTGCACAGCAGAGTACTTGTCCTCATCTCTAGTGCAGATATGTGGGAGGGGTCACTATACATCACTGGATATCAGTACACAGCAGAGTACTTGTCCTCATCTCTAGTACAGATATGTGGGAGGGGTCACTATACATCGCTGGACATCAGTGCACAGCAGAGTACTTGTCCTCATCACTAGTGCAGATATGTGGGAGGGGTCACTATACATCACTGGACATCAGTACACAGCAGAGTACTTGTCCTCATCTCTAGTACAGATATGTGGGAGGGGTCACTATACATCACTGGACATCAGTACACAGCGGAGTACTTGTCCTCATCTCTAGTACAGATATGTGGGAGGGGTCACTATACATCACTTGACATCAGTACACAGCGGAGTACTTGTCCTCATCTCTAGTACAGATATGTGGGAGGGGTCACTATACATCACTGGACATCAGTACACAGCAGAGTACTTGTCCTCATCACTAGTACAGATATGTGTGAGGGGTCACTATACATCACCGGACATCAGTGCACAGCAGAGTACTTGTCCTCATCACTAGTACAGATATGTGTGAGGGGTCACTATACATCACCGGACATCAGTACACAGCAGAGTACTTGTCCTCATCTCTAGTGCAGATATGTGGGAGGGGTCACTATACATCACTGGCCATCAGTACACAGCAGAGTACTTGTCCTCATCACTAGTACAGATATGTGTGAGGGGTCACTATACATCACCGGACATCAGTACACAGCAGAGTACTTGTCCTCATCTCTAGTACAGATATGTGGGAGGGGTCACTATACATCACCGGACATCAGTGCACAGCAGAGTACTTGTCCTCATCTCTAGTGCAGATATGTGGGAGGGGTCACTATACATCACCGGACATCAGTACACAGCAGAGTACTTGTCCTCATCTCTAGTACATATATGTGGGAGGGGTCACTATACATCACTGGACATCAGTACACAGCAGAGTACTTGTCCTCATCTCTAGTACAGATATGTGGGAGGGGTCACTATACATCACCGGACATCAGTGCACAGCGGAGTACTTGTCCTCATCTCTAGTGCAGATATGTGGGAGGGGTCACTATACATCACCGGACATCAGTGCACAGCAGAGTACTTGTCCTCATCTCTAGTGCAGATATGTGGGAGGGGTCACTATACATCACCGGACATCAGTACACAGCAGAGTACTTGTCCTCATCTCTAGTGCAGATATGTGGGAGGGGTCACTATACATCACCGGACATCAGTGCACAGCGGAGTACTTGTCCTCATCTCTAGTGCAGATATGTGGGAGGGGTCACTATACATCACTGGACATCAGTGCACAGCAGAGTACTTATCCTCATCTCTAGTACAGATATGTAGGAGGGGTCACTATACATCACTGGACATCAGTACACAGCAGAGTACTTGTCCTCATCTCTAGTACAGATATGTAGGAGGGGTCACTATACATCACCGGACATCAGTACACAGCAGAGTACTTGTCCTCATCTCTAGTACAGATATGTGGGAGGGGTCACTATACATCACCGGATATCAGTACACAGCAGAGTACTTGTCCTCATCACTAGTACAGATATGTGGGAGGGGTCACTATACATCACTGGACATCAGTGCACAGCAGAGTACTTGTCCTCATCTCTAGTGCAGATATGTGGGAGGGGTCACTATACATCACCGGACATCAGTGCACAGTAGAGTACTTGTCCTCATCTCTAGTGCAGATATGTGAGAGGGGTCACTATACATCACTGGACATCAGTACACAGCGGAGTACTTGTCCTCATCTCTAGTACAGATATGTGGGAGGGGTCACTGTACATCACTGGACATCAGTACACAGCAGAGTGCTTGTCCTCATCTCTAGTGCAGATATGTGGGAGGGATCACTATACATCACCGGACATCAGTACACAGCAGAGTACTTGTCCTCATCTCTAGTACAGATATGTGGGAGGGGTCACTATACATCACCGGACATCAGTACACAGCAGAGTACTTGTCCTCATCTCTAGTGCAGATATGTGGGAGGGGTCACTATACATCACCGGATATCAGTACACAGCAGAGTACTTGTCCTCATCTCTAGTACAGATATGTGGGAGGGGCACTATACATCACCGGACATCAGTACACAGCAGAGTACTTGTCCTTTTCTCTAGTACAGATATGTGGGAGGGGTCACTATACATCACTGGACATCAGTACACAGCAGAGTACTTGTCCTCATCTCTAGTACAGATATGTGGGAGGGGTCACTATACATCACTGGACATCAGTACACAGTAGAGTACTTGTCCTCATCTCTAGTGCAGATATGTGGGAGGGGTCACTATACATCACTGGACATCAGTACACAGCAGAGTACTTGTCCTCATCTCTAGTGCAGATATGTGGGAGGGGTCACTATACATCACTGGACATCAGTACACAGTAGAGTACTTGTCCTCATCTCTAGTACAGATATGTGGGAGGGGTCACTATACATCACCGGACATCAGTGCACAGCGGAGTACTTGTCCTCATCTCTAGTACAGATATGTGAGAGGGGTCACTATACATCACTGGACATCAGTACACAGCGGAGTACTTGTCCTCATCTCTAGTGCAGATATGTGGGAGGGGTCACTATATATCACCGGACATCAGTGCACAGCAGAGTACTTGTCCTCATCTCTAGTACAGATATGTGGGAGAGGTCACTATACATCACTGGACATCAGTACACAGAGGGGTACTTGTCCTCATCTCTAGTACAGATATGTGGGAGGGGTCACTATACATCACCGGACATCAGTGCACAGCAGAGTACTTGTCCTCATCTCTAGTACAGATATGTGGGAGAGGTCACTATACATCACTGGACATCAGTACACAGTAGAGTACTTGTCCTCATCTCTAGTACAGATATGTGGGAGGGGTCACTATATATCACCGGACATCAGTGCACAGCGGAGTACTTGTCCTCACCTCTAGTACAGATATGTGGGAGGGGTCACTATACATCACCGGACATCAGTACACAGCGGAGTACTTGTCCTCATCTCTAGTACAGATATGTGGGAGGGGTCACTATACATCACCGGACATCAGTACACAGCAGAGTACTTGTCCTCATCTCTAGTACAGATATGTGGGAGGGGTCACTATACATCACCGGACATCAGTACACAGCAGAGTACTTGTCCTCATCTCTAGTACAGATATGTGGGAGAGGTCACTATACATCACTGGACATCAGTACACAGCAGAGTACTTGTCCTCATCTCTAGTACAGATATGTGGGAGGGGCACTATACATCACTGGACATCAGTACACAGTGGAGTACTTGTCCTCATCTCTAGTACAGATATGTGGGAGGGGCACTATACATCAATGGACATCAGTACACAGCGGAGTACTTGTCCTCATCTCTAGTACAGATATGTGGGAGGGGTCACTATACATCACCGGACATCAGTGCACAGCAGAGTACTTGTCCTCATCTCTAGTACAGATATGTGGGAGGGGCACTATACATCACTGGACATCAGTACACAGCGGAGTACTTGTCCTCATCTCTAGTACAGATATGTGGGAGGGGTCACTATACATCACTGGACATCAGTACACAGCAGAGTACTTGTCCTCATCTCTAGTACAGATATGTGGGAGGGGTCACTATACATCACTGGACATCAGTACACAGTAGAGTACTTGTCCTCATCTCTAGTGCAGATATGTGGGAGGGGTCACTATACATCACTGGACATCAGTACACAGCAGAGTACTTGTCCTCATCTCTAGTGCAGATATGTGGGAGGGGTCACTATACATCACTGGACATCAGTACACAGTAGAGTACTTGTCCTCATCTCTAGTACAGATATGTGGGAGGGGTCACTATACATCACCGGACATCAGTGCACAGCGGAGTACTTGTCCTCATCTCTAGTACAGATATGTGAGAGGGGTCACTATACATCACTGGACATCAGTACACAGCGGAGTACTTGTCCTCATCTCTAGTGCAGATATGTGGGAGGGGTCACTATATATCACCGGACATCAGTGCACAGCAGAGTACTTGTCCTCATCTCTAGTACAGATATGTGGGAGAGGTCACTATACATCACTGGACATCAGTACACAGAGGGGTACTTGTCCTCATCTCTAGTACAGATATGTGGGAGGGGTCACTATACATCACCGGACATCAGTGCACAGCAGAGTACTTGTCCTCATCTCTAGTACAGATATGTGGGAGAGGTCACTATACATCACTGGACATCAGTACACAGTAGAGTACTTGTCCTCATCTCTAGTACAGATATGTGGGAGGGGTCACTATATATCACCGGACATCAGTGCACAGCGGAGTACTTGTCCTCACCTCTAGTACAGATATGTGGGAGGGGTCACTATACATCACCGGACATCAGTACACAGCGGAGTACTTGTCCTCATCTCTAGTACAGATATGTGGGAGGGGTCACTATACATCACCGGACATCAGTACACAGCAGAGTACTTGTCCTCATCTCTAGTACAGATATGTGGGAGGGGTCACTATACATCACCGGACATCAGTACACAGCAGAGTACTTGTCCTCATCTCTAGTACAGATATGTGGGAGAGGTCACTATACATCACTGGACATCAGTACACAGCAGAGTACTTGTCCTCATCTCTAGTACAGATATGTGGGAGGGGCACTATACATCACTGGACATCAGTACACAGTGGAGTACTTGTCCTCATCTCTAGTACAGATATGTGGGAGGGGCACTATACATCAATGGACATCAGTACACAGCGGAGTACTTGTCCTCATCTCTAGTACAGATATGTGGGAGGGGTCACTATACATCACCGGACATCAGTGCACAGCAGAGTACTTGTCCTCATCTCTAGTACAGATATGTGGGAGGGGCACTATACATCACTGGACATCAGTACACAGCGGAGTACTTGTCCTCATCTCTAGTACAGATATGTGGGAGGGGTCACTATACATCACCGGACATCAGTGCACAGCAGAGTACTTGTCCTCATCTCTAGTACAGATATGTGGGAGAGGTCACTATACATCACTGGACATCAGTACACAGTAGAGTACTTGTCCTCATCTCTAGTACAGATATGTGGGAGGGGTCACTATATATCACCGGACATCAGTGCACAGCGGAGTACTTGTCCTCACCTCTAGTACAGATATGTGGGAGGGGTCACTATACATCACCGGACATCAGTACACAGCAGAGTACTTGTCCTCACCTCTAGTACAGATATGTGGGAGGGGTCACTATACATCACCGGACATCAGTACACAGCAGAGTACTTGTCCTCATCTCTAGTGCAGATATGTGGGAGGGGTCACTATACATCACTGGCCATCAGTACACAGCAGAGTACTTGTCCTCATCACTAGTACAGATATGTGTGAGGGGTCACTATACATCACCGGACATCAGTACACAGCAGAGTACTTGTCCTCATCTCTAGTACAGATATGTGGGAGGGGTCACTATACATCACCGGACATCAGTACACAGCAGAGTACTTGTCCTCATCTCTAGTACATATATGTGGGAGGGGTCACTATACATCACTGGACATCAGTACACAGCAGAGTACTTGTCCTCATCTCTAGTACAGATATGTGGGAGGGGTCACTATACATCACCGGACATCAGTGCACAGCGGAGTACTTGTCCTCATCTCTAGTGCAGATATGTGGGAGGGGTCACTATACATCACCGGACATCAGTGCACAGCAGAGTACTTGTCCTCATCTCTAGTGCAGATATGTGGGAGGGGTCACTATACATCACCGGACATCAGTACACAGCAGAGTACTTGTCCTCATCTCTAGTGCAGATATGTGGGAGGGGTCACTATACATCACCGGACATCAGTGCACAGCGGAGTACTTGTCCTCATCTCTAGTGCAGATATGTGGGAGGGGTCACTATACATCACTGGACATCAGTGCACAGCAGAGTACTTGTCCTCATCTCTAGTACAGATATGTAGGAGGGGTCACTATACATCACTGGACATCAGTACACAGCAGAGTACTTGTCCTCATCTCTAGTACAGATATGTAGGAGGGGTCACTATACATCACCGGACATCAGTACACAGCAGAGTACTTGTCCTCATCTCTAGTACAGATATGTGGGAGGGGTCACTATACATCACCGGATATCAGTACACAGCAGAGTACTTGTCCTCATCACTAGTACAGATATGTGGGAGGGGTCACTATACATCACTGGACATCAGTGCACAGCAGAGTACTTGTCCTCATCTCTAGTGCAGATATGTGGGAGGGGTCACTATACATCACCGGACATCAGTGCACAGTAGAGTACTTGTCCTCATCTCTAGTGCAGATATGTGAGAGGGGTCACTATACATCACTGGACATCAGTACACAGCGGAGTACTTGTCCTCATCTCTAGTACAGATATGTGGGAGGGGTCACTGTACATCACTGGACATCAGTACACAGCAGAGTGCTTGTCCTCATCTCTAGTGCAGATATGTGGGAGGGATCACTATACATCACCGGACATCAGTACACAGCAGAGTACTTGTCCTCATCTCTAGTACAGATATGTGGGAGGGGTCACTATACATCACCGGACATCAGTACACAGCAGAGTACTTGTCCTCATCTCTAGTGCAGATATGTGGGAGGGGTCACTATACATCACCGGATATCAGTACACAGCAGAGTACTTGTCCTCATCTCTAGTACAGATATGTGGGAGGGGCACTATACATCACCGGACATCAGTACACAGCAGAGTACTTGTCCTTTTCTCTAGTACAGATATGTGGGAGGGGTCACTATACATCACTGGACATCAGTACACAGCAGAGTACTTGTCCTCATCTCTAGTACAGATATGTGGGAGGGGTCACTATACATCACTGGACATCAGTACACAGTAGAGTACTTGTCCTCATCTCTAGTGCAGATATGTGGGAGGGGTCACTATACATCACTGGACATCAGTACACAGCAGAGTACTTGTCCTCATCTCTAGTGCAGATATGTGGGAGGGGTCACTATACATCACTGGACATCAGTACACAGTAGAGTACTTGTCCTCATCTCTAGTACAGATATGTGGGAGGGGTCACTATACATCACCGGACATCAGTGCACAGCGGAGTACTTGTCCTCATCTCTAGTACAGATATGTGAGAGGGGTCACTATACATCACTGGACATCAGTACACAGCGGAGTACTTGTCCTCATCTCTAGTGCAGATATGTGGGAGGGGTCACTATATATCACCGGACATCAGTGCACAGCAGAGTACTTGTCCTCATCTCTAGTAGAGATATGTGGGAGAGGTCACTATACATCACTGGACATCAGTACACAGAGGGGTACTTGTCCTCATCTCTAGTACAGATATGTGGGAGGGGTCACTATACATCACCGGACATCAGTGCACAGCAGAGTACTTGTCCTCATCTCTAGTACAGATATGTGGGAGAGGTCACTATACATCACTGGACATCAGTACACAGTAGAGTACTTGTCCTCATCTCTAGTACAGATATGTGGGAGGGGTCACTATATATCACCGGACATCAGTGCACAGCGGAGTACTTGTCCTCACCTCTAGTACAGATATGTGGGAGGGGTCACTATACATCACCGGACATCAGTACACAGCGGAGTACTTGTCCTCATCTCTAGTACAGATATGTGGGAGGGGTCACTATACATCACCGGACATCAGTACACAGCAGAGTACTTGTCCTCATTTCTAGTACAGATATGTGGGAGGGGTCACTATACATCACCGGACATCAGTACACAGCAGAGTACTTGTCCTCATCTCTAGTACAGATATGTGGGAGAGGTCACTATACATCACTGGACATCAGTACACAGCAGAGTACTTGTCCTCATCTCTAGTACAGATATGTGGGAGGGGCACTATACATCACTGGACATCAGTACACAGCGGAGTACTTGTCCTCATCTCTAGTACAGATATGTGGGAGGGGCACTATACATCAATGGACATCAGTACACAGCGGAGTACTTGTCCTCATCTCTAGTACAGATATGTGGGAGGGGTCACTATACATCACCGGACATCAGTGCACAGCAGAGTACTTGTCCTCATCTCTAGTACAGATATGTGGGAGGGGCACTATACATCACTGGACATCAGTACACAGCGGAGTACTTGTCCTCATCTCTAGTACAGATATGTGGGAGGGGTCACTATACATCACCGGACATCAGTGCACAGCAGAGTACTTGTCCTCATCTCTAGTACAGATATGTGGGAGAGGTCACTATACATCACTGGACATCAGTACACAGTAGAGTACTTGTCCTCATCTCTAGTACAGATATGTGGGAGGGGTCACTATATATCACCGGACATCAGTGCACAGCGGAGTACTTGTCCTCACCTCTAGTACAGATATGTGGGAGGGGTCACTATACATCACCGGACATCAGTACACAGCAGAGTACTTGTCCTCACCTCTAGTACAGATATGTGGGAGGGGTCACTATACATCACCGGACATCAGTACACAGCGGAGTACTTGTCCTCATCTCTAGTACAGATATGTGGGAGGGGTCACTATACATCACCGGACATCAGTACACAGCAGAGTACTTGTCCTCATCTCTAGTACAGATATGTGGGAGAGGTCACTATACATCACTGGACATCAGTACACAGTAGAGTACTTGTCCTCATCTCTAGTACAGATATGTGGGAGGGGTCACTATACATCACTGGACATCAGTACACAGCAGAGTACTTCTCCTCATCTCTAGTACAGATATGTGGGAGGGGTCACTATACATCACCGGACATCAGTACACAGCGGAGTACTTGTCCTCACCTCTAGTACAGATATGTGGGAGGGGTCACTATACATCACCGGACATCAGTACACAGCAGAGTACTTGTACTCATCTCTAGTACAGATATGTGGGAGGGGTCACTGGACATCAGTACACAGCAGAGTACTTGTCCTCATCTCTAGTACAGATATGTGGGAGGGGTCACTATACATCACCGGACATCAGTACACAGCGGAGTACTTGTCCTTACCTCTAGTACAGATATGTGGGAGGGGTCACTATACATCACCGGACATCAGTACACAGCAGAGTACTTGTCCTCATCTCTAGTGCAGATATGTGGGAGGGGTCACTATACATCACCGGACATCAGTGCACAGCAGAGTACTTGTCCTCATCTCTAGTGCAGATATGTGTGAGGGGTCACTATACATCACTGGACATCAGTACACAGCAGAGTACTTGTCCTCATCTGTAGTACAGATATATGGGAGGGGCACTATACATCACTGGACATCAGTACACAGTAGAGTACTTGTCCTCATCTCTAGTGCAGATATGTGGGAGGGGTCACTATACATCACTGGACATCAGTACACAGTAGAGTACTTGTCCTCATCTCTAGTACAGATATATGGGAGGGGCACTATACATCACTGGACATCAGTACACAGTAGAGTACTTGTCCTCATCTCTAGTACACATATGTGGGAGGGGTCACTATACATCACCGGTCATCAGTACACAGCAGAGTACTTGTCCTCATCTCTAGTGCAGATATGTGGGAGGGGTCACTATACATCACTGGACATCAGTGCACAGCGGAGTACTTGTCCTCATCTCTAGTGCAGATATGTGGGAGAGGTCACTATACATCACTGGACATCAGTACACAGCAGAGTACTTGTCCTCATCTCTAGTACAGATATGTGGGAGAGGTCAATATACATCACTGGACATCAGTACACAGCAGAGTACTTGTCCTCATCTCTAGTACAGATATGTGGGAGGGGTCACTATACATCACTGGACATCAGTACACAGCAGAGTACTTGTCCTCATCTCTAGTACAGATATGTGGGAGGGGTCACTATACATCACCGGACATCAGTACACAGCAGAGTACTTGTCCTCATCTCTAGTACAGATATGTGGGAGGGGTCACTATATATCACTGGACATCAGTACACAGCAGAGTACTTGTCCTCATCTCTAGTACAGATATGTGGGGGGGGTCACTATACATCACTGGACATCAGTGCCCAGTAGAGTACTTGTCCTCATCTCTAGTACAGATATGTGGGAGGGGTCACTATACATCACCGGACATCAGTACACAGTAGAGTACTTGTCCTCATCTCCAGTACAGATATGTGGGGGGGTCACTATACATCACTGGACATCAGTACACAGCAGAGTACTTGTCCTCATCTCCTGTACAGATATGTGGGGGGGTCACTATACATCACTGGACATCAGTACACAGTAGAGTACTTGTCCTCATCTCCAGTACAGATATGTGGGGGGGTCACTATACATCACTGGACATCAGTACACAGCAGAGTACTTGTCCTCATCTCTAGTACAGATATGTGGGAGGGGCACTATACATCACTGGCCATCAGTACACAGCAGAGTACTTGTCCTCATCTCTAGTACAGATATATGGGAGGGGTCACTACACATCACTGGACATCAGTGCACAGCAGAGTACTTGTCCTCATCTCTAGTACAGATATGTGGGAGGGGTCACTATACATCACTGGACATCAGTACACAGCAGAGTACTTGTCCTCATCTCTAGTACAGATATGTGGGAGGGGCACTATACATCACTGGTCATCAGTACACAGCAGAGTACTTGTCCTCATCTCTAGTACAGATACGTGGGAGGGGTCACTATACATCACCGGACATCAGTACACAGCAGAGTACTTGTCCTCATCACTAGTACAGATATGTGGGAGGGGTCACTATACATCACTGGATATCAGTACACAGCAGAGTACTTGTCCTCATCTCTAGTACAGACATGTGGGAGGGGTCACTATACATCACGGGACATCAGTACACAGCAGAGTACTTGTCCTCATCTCTAGTACAGATATGTGGGAAGGGTCACTATACATCACTGGACATCAGTACACAGCAGAGTACTTGTCCTCATCTCTAGTACAGATATGTGGGAGGGGTCACTATACATCACCGGACATTAGTACACAGCGGAGTACTTGTCCTCATCTCTAGTACAGATATGTGGGAGGGGTCACTATACATCACTGGACATCAGTACACAGCAGAGTACTTGTCCTCATCTCTAGTGCAGATATGTGGGAGAGGTCACTATACATCACCGGACATCAGTACACAACAGAGTACTTGTCCTCATCTCTAGTGCAGATATGTGGGAGAGGTCACTATACATCACCGGACATCAGTGCACAGCAGAGTACTTGTCCTCATCTCTAGTACAGATATGTGGGAGAGGTCACTATACATCACTGGACATCAGTACACAGCGGAGTACTTGTCCTCATCTCTAGTACAGATATGTGGGAGGGGTCACTATACATCACCGGACATCAGTACACAGCAGAGTACTTGTCCTCATCTCTAGTACAGATATGTGGGAGGGGTCACTATACATCACTGGACATCAGTACACAGCAGAGTACTTGTCCTCATCTCCAGTACAGATATGTGGGAGGGGCACTATACATCACTGGACATCAGTGCACAGCGGAGTACTTGTCCTCATCTCTAGTACAGATATGTGGGAGGGGTCACTATACATCACCGGACATCAGTACACAGTAGAGTACTTGTCCTCATCTCTAGTACAGATATGTGGGAGGGGTCACTATACATCACTGGACATCAGTACACAGCGGAGTACTTGTCCTCATCTCTAGTGCAGATATGTGGTAGGGGTCACTATACATCACCGGACATCAGTACACAGCAGAGTACTTGTCCTTATCTCTAGTGCAGATATGTGGGAGGGGTCACTATACATCACCGGACATCAGTACACAGCGGCGTACTTTTCCTCATCTCTAGTACAGATATGTGGGAGGGGTCACTATACATCACTGGACATCAGTGCACAGCGGAGTACTTGTCCTCATCTCTAGTACAGATATGTGGGAGGGGTCACTATACATCACTGGACATCAGTACACAGCAGAGTACTTGTCCTCATCTCTAGTGCAGATATGTGGGAGGGGTCACTATACATCACCGGACATCAGTACACAGCGGAGTACTTGTCCTCATCTCTAGTACAGATATGTGGGAGGGGTCACTATACATCACTGGACATCAGTACACAGCAGAGTACTTGTCCTCATCTCTAGTACAGATATGTGGGAGGGGTCACTATACATCACTGGACATCAGTACACAGCAGAGTACTTGTCCTCATCTCTAGTGCAGATATGTGGGAGGGGTCACTATACATCACCGGACATCAGTACACAGCGGAGTACTTGTCCTCATCTCTAGTACAGATATGTGGGAGAGGTCACTATACATCACTGGACATCAGTGCACAGCAGAGTACTTGTCCTCATCTCTAGTACAGATATGTGGGAGGGGTCACTATACATCACCGGACATCAGTACACAGCAGAGTACTTGTCCTCATCTCTAGTGCAGATATGTGGGAGAGGTCACTATACATCACCGGACATCAGTACACAACAGAGTACTTGTCCTCATCTCTAGTGCAGATATGTGGGAGAGGTCACTATACATCACCGGACATCAGTGCACAGCAGAGTACTTGTCCTCATCTCTAGTACAGATATGTGGGAGAGGTCACTATACATCACTGGACATCAGTACACAGCGGAGTACTTGTCCTCATCTCTAGTACAGACATGTGGGGGGGTCACTATACATCACCGGACATCAGTGCACAGCAGAGTACTTGTCCTCATCTCTAGTACAGATATGTGGGAGGGGTCACTACACATCACTGGACATCAGTACACAGCAGAGTACTTATCCTCATCTCTAGTACAGATATGTGGGAGGGGTCACTATACATCACTGGACATCAGTACACAGCAGAGTACTTGTCCTCATCTCTAGTGCAGATATGTGGGAGGGGTCACTATACATCACCGGACATCAGTACACAGCGGAGTACTTGTCCTCATCTCTAGTACAGACATGTGGGGGGGTCACTATACATCACCGGACATCAGTACACAGCGGAGTACTTGTCCTCATCTCTAGTACAGACATGTGGGGGGGTCACTATACATCACTGGACATCAGTGCACAATGGAGTACTTGTCCTCATCTCTAGTACAGACATGTGGGAGGGGTCACTATACATCACTGGACATCAGTGCACAGCGGAGTACTTGTCCTCATCTCTAGTACAGACATGTGGGAGGGGTCACTATACATCACTGGACATCAGTGCACAGCGGAGTACTTGTCCTCATCTCTAGTACAGACATGTGGGAGGGGTCACTATACATCACTGGACATCAGTGCACAGCGGAGTACTTGTCCTCATCGCTAGTACAGATATGTGGGAGGGTCACTATACATCACCGGACATCAGTACACAGCAGAGTACTTGTCCTCATCTCTAGTGCAGATATGTGGGAGGGGTCACTATATATCACTGGACATCAGTACACAGCAGAGTACTTGTCCTCATCTCTAGTGCAGATATATGGGAGGGGTCACTATACATCACTGGACATCAGTACACAGCAGAGTACTTGTCCTCATCGCTAGTACAGATATGTGGGAGGGGTCACTATACATCACCGGACATCAGTGCACAGTAGAGTACTTGTCCTCATCTCTAGTACAGATATGTGGGAGGGGTCACTATACATCACTGGACATCAGTACACAGCGGAGTACTTGTCCTCATCTCTAGTACAGATATGTGGGGGGGTCACTATACATCAGTGGACATCAGTACACAGCAGAGTACTTGTCCTCATCTCCAGTACAGATATGTGGGGGGGTCACTATACATCACTGGACATCAGTACACAGCAGAGTACTTGTCCTCATCTCCAGTACAGATATGTGGGAGGGGGCACTATACATCACCGGCCATCAGTACACAGCAGAGTACTTGTCCTCATCTCTAGTACAGATATGTGGGAGGGGTCACTATACATCACCGGACATCAGTACACAGGCAGAGTACTTGTCCTCATCTCTAGTGCAGATATGTGGGAGGGGTCACTATACATCACCGGACATCAGTGCACAGCAGAGTACTTGTCCTCATCTCTAGTACAGATATGTGGGAGGAGTCACTATACATCACCGGACATCAGTACACAGCAGAGTACTTGTCCTCATCTCTAGTACAGATATGTGGGATGGGTCACTGTACATCACTGGACATCAGTACACAGCAGAGTACTTGTCCTCATCTCTAGTACAGATATGTGGGAGGGGTCACTATATATAACTGGACATCAGTACACAGCGGAGTACTTGTCCTCATCTCTAGTACATATATATGGGAGGGGTCACTATACATCACTGGACATCAGTACACAGCAGAGTACTTGTCCTCATCTCTAGTACAGATATATGGGAGGGGCACTATACATCACTGGACATCAGTACACAGCAGAGTACTTGTCCTCATCTCTAGTGCAGATATGTGGGAGGGGTCACTATACATCACCGGACATCAGTACACAGCAGAGTACTTGTCCTCATCTCTAGTACAGATATGTGGGAGGGGTCACTATACATCACCGGACATCAGTACACAGCAGAGTACTTGTCCTCCCACATATCTGCACTGATCTTCTATAGCACAGACACATCTTGAATATCACAGACACATCTTCTATAGCACGGACACACCTTCCCCAGCCTATTCCTCCTATGTTTCTTAAGCTCCGCCCACTCACAATTAAGCACCACCCTTTTTTAAGGAAATCACGTCATTTCTCTTCCCTAAGCGGCACACATGACTCCAGGTATGGTAATGTCCGATTCCACTCATAACACCCAGGACTGACTGAAGATGAAATACATGAGGGCAAGATTCATAGAGGCTATTAGGTTTTTCTGGACACAGTAAGGTTAGTGGGGTTATCATTAGAAGGTGATATTTATCCTTTAAGGCAGAGAAGGGCTTCATACAGACGATTCACTGTATCTGCATTTCCAGTGAGATGTTACAGTGTAGATCTGTGGTCACTCAGTATGTGGATTAATACTGTAACAGATCGTATCAGTGGTGACACACGTAACGTTCTCCCATCTGTGCCATGTAGGGACACCCTGGTCATCGCCATCGGGAACTGCTGTACCAGCTTCTTCGCCGGTTTCGCTATTTTCTCTGTTCTGGGACACATGGCCTGGAAAAAAGGGGTTCCTGTAGGCGAGGTGGCGGATTCCGGTGAGTGGGAACCATATACTGCAGTGTCCATGCTTACTGATCTTTATAGTGACTCTGTATCATTATTCTCACACTGCGGGTATCACAGAGGTTAGAAGACAATTCACATTTATTATAGAAAGAAGAGGAGTGACATTGTACTGTAAGGGCCAAGTGTAAAAAACAGAAATTCTGGGTCCAGTTAAAAATTATCATTCATTTAAATAGGTCTTTAAATCTCTTGAATGCTAGAGAGATCTTCAACATATTGCTTCTGCAGTGATGATCTCCCTCGTATTAGAGAGGTTAAAACCCCATTTAAATATATGGGGACTTTTATTTGGATCCTATAGGGCAGTTAGTACACTGAGAGGGGTAAAACTCAGATTTAATAGGGAATGTGCCCTCACTATTGTGTTTCTTCTGTATATAGGACTCGCTGTGTTTCCTCTCTATATAGGACTCGCCGTGTTTCCTCTGTACATAAGACTCCCTGTGTTTCCTCTGTATATAGGACTCGCCGTGTTTCCTCTGTATATAGAACTCGCCGTGTTTCCTCTCTATACAAGTCTCGCCGTGTTTCCTCTGTATACAAGTCTCGCCGTGTTTACTCTGTATATAGGACTCATTGGGTTTCCATTATGTATAATCTAAACAAAGAACGTCTGCTACAGCCACTTCTAAACTGAGGTCCAGCCAGCTCAGTCTATTGGAAATCTAATGATCTGACAAGACTCTATTATTCCTCTCATTGTGCCTGTGAGCTAACACACCACTCTCATGTTTCTGTCAATCTCCCTGTGATCTAACATTACTGGTCCTTTCACTCTCCCTGTGATCTGACGCTACTCTCATGTTCCTCTCACTCTCCCTGTGATCTGACGCTACTCCAATGTTCCTCTCACTCTTCCTGTGACCAGACGCTACTCTCACGTTCCTCTCACTTGTCCTGTGATCTGACGCTACTCTAACGTTCCTCTCACTCTTCCTGTGATCTGACGCTACTCTAACGTTCCTCTCACTCTCCCTGTGATCTGACACTACTCTAACGTTCCTCTCACTCTTCCTGTGACCAGACGCTACTCTCACGTTCCTCTCACTTGTCCTGTGATCTGACGCTACTCTAACGTTCCTCTCACTCTCCCTGTGATCTGACGCTACTCTGATGTTCCTCTCACTCTTCTTGTCATCTGACGCTACTCTAACGTTCCTCTCACTCTCCCTGTGATCTGACGCTACTCTGATGTTCCTCTCACTCTTCTTGTCATCTGACGCTACTCTGATGTTCCTCTCACTCTTCCTGTGATCTGACACTACTCTGATGTTTCTCTCACTCTCCCTGTGATCTGACACTACTCTGATGTTCCTCTCACTCTTCCTGTGATCTGACGCTACTCCAATGTTCCTCTCACTCTTCCTGTGACCAGACGCTACTCTCACGTTCCTCTCACTTGTCCTGTGATCTGACGCTACTCTGATGTTCCTCTCACTCTTCCTGTGATCTGACGCTACTCTAACGTTCCTCTCACTCTCCCTGTGATCTGACACTACTCTAACGTTCCTCTCACTCTTCCTGTGACCAGACGCTACTCTCACGTTCCTCTCACTTGTCCTGTGATCTGACGCTACTCTGATGTTCCTCTCACTCTTCCTGTGATCTGACATTACTCTAATGTTCCTCTCACTCTCCCTGTGACCTGACACTACTCTAATGTTCCTCTCACTCTTCCTGTGACCTGACACTACACTAATGTTCCTCTCACTCTTCCTGTGATCTGACATTACTCTAATGTTCCTCTCACTCTTCCTGTGATCTGACACTACTCTGATGTTCCTCTCACTCTTCCTGTGACCTGATATTACTCTAATGTTCCTCTCACTCTTCCTGTGATCTGACACTACTCTAATGTTCCTCTCACTCTTCCTGTGATCTGACGCTACTCTGATGTTCCTCTCACTCTTCCTGTGATCTGACGCTACTCTGATGTTCCTCTCACTCTTCCTGTGATCTGACGCTACTCTGATGTTCCTCTCACTCTTCCTGTGATCTGACGCTACTCTAATGTTCCTCTCACTCTCCCTGTGATCTGACGCTACTCTGATGTTCCTCTCACTCTTCCTGTGATCTGACGCTACTCTGATGTTCCTCTCACTCTTCCTGTGATCTGACATTACTCTAATGTTCCTCTCAGTCTCCCTGTGACCTGACGCTTCTCTAATGTTCCTCTCACTCTTCCTGTGATCTGACACTACTCTAATGTTCCTCTCACTCTTCCTGTGACCTGACGCTTCTCTAATGTTCCTCTCACTCTTCCTGTGACCTGACATTACTCTAACGTTCCTCTCACTCTCCCTGTGATCTGACGCTACTCTAATGTTCCTCTCACTCTTCCTGTGATCTGACTCTACTCTAATGTTCCTCTCACTCTTCTTGTCATCTGACGCTACTCTAATGTTCCTCTCAGTCTCCCTGTGATCTGACGCTACTCTAATGTTCCTCTCACTCTTCCTGTGATCTGACGCTACTCTAATGTTCCTCTCACTCTTCCTGTGATCTGACACTACTCTAATGTTCCTCTCACTCTTCCTGTGATCTGACACTACTCTAATGTTCCTCTCACTCTTCTTGTCATCTGACGCTACTCTGATGTTCCTCTCACTCTTCCTGTGATCTGACACTACTCTAATGTTCCTCTCACTCTTCCTGTAATCTGACGCTACTCTAATGTTCCTCTCACTCTTCCTGTGATCTGACATTACTCTGATGTTCCTCTCAGTCTCCCTGTGACCTGACGCTACTCTAATGTTCCTCTCACTCTTCCTGTGATCTGATGCTACTCTAATGTTCCTCTCAGTCTCCCTGTGACCTGACATTACTCTAATGTTCCTCTCACTCTCCCTGTGACCTGACGCTACTCTAATGTTCCTCTCACTCTTCCTGTGATCTGACGCTACTCTCATGTTCCTCTCAGTCTCCCTGTGATCTGACGCTACTCTAATGTTCCTCTCACTCTTCCTGTGATCTGACGCTACTCTAATGTTCCTCTCACTCTTCCTGTGATCTGACGCTACTCTGATGTTCCTCTCAGTCTCCCTGTGACCTGACGCTACTCTAATGTTCCTCTCACTCTTCCTGTGATCTGACACTACTCTAATGTTCCTTTCACGCTCCCTGTGATCTGACGCAACTCTAATGTTCCTCTCACTCTTCCTGTGATCTGACACTACTCTAATGTTCCTTTCACGCTCCCTGTGATCTGACGCTACTCTAATGTTCCTCTCACTCTTCCTGTGATCTGACGCTACTCTAACGTTCCTCTCACTTCTCCTGTGATCTGACGCTACTCTTATGTTCCTCTCACTCTCCCTGTGATCTGACGCTACTCTAACGTTCCTCTCACTCTTCCAGTGACCAGATGCTACTCTAACGTTCCTCTCACTTCTCCTGTGATCTGACGCTACTCTTATGTTCCTCTCACTCTCCCTGTGATCTGACACTACTCTAATGTTCCTCTCACTCTTCCTGTGACCAGATGCTACTCTAATGTTCCTCTCACTCTCCCTGTGATCTGACGCTACTGTAATGTTCCTCTCACTCTTCCTGTGACCAGATGCTACTCTAACGTTCCTCTCACTCTTCCTGTGACCTGACGCTACTCTTATGTTCCTCTCACTCTTCCTGTGATCTGACGCTACTCTGATGTTCCTCTCACTCTGCCTGTGATCTGACGCTACTCTCATGTTCCTTTCACTCTCCCTGTGACCTGACATTACTCTAATGTTCCTCTCAGTCTCCCTGTGACCTGACACTACTCTAATGTTCCTCTCACTCTTCCTGTGACCTGACATTACTCTAATGTTCCTCCCACTCTTCCTGTGACCAGATGCTACTCTAACGTTCCTCTCACTTCTCCTGTGATCTGACGCTACTCTTATGTTCCTCTCACTCTTCCTGTGATCTGACGCTACTCTGATGTTCCTCTCACTCTGCCTGTGATCTGACGCTACTCTAATGTTCCTCTCACTTCTCCTGTGATCTGACGCTACTCTAATGTTCCTCTCAGTCTCCCTGTGACCTGACACTACTCTAATGTTCCTCTCACTCTTCCTGTGACCTGACATTACTCTAATGTTCCTCTCAGTCTCCCTGTGATCTGACATTACTCTAATGTTCCTCTCACTCTTCCTGTGATCTGATGCTACTCTAATGTTCCTTTCACGCTCCCTGTGACCTGACACTACTCTAATGTTCCTCTCACTCTTCCTGTGATCTGACACTACACTAATGTTCCTTTCACTCTCCCTGTGACCTGACACTACTCTAATGTTCCTCTCACTCTTCCTGTGATCTGACACTACACTAATGTTCCTCTCACTCTTCCTGTGACCTGACACTACACTAATGTTCCTTTCACTCTCCCTGTGACCTGACACTACACTAATGTTCCTCTCACTCTTCCTGTGATCTGACGCTACTCTGATGTTCCTCTCACTCTCCCTGTGACCTGACATTACTCTAATGTTCCTCTCACTCTTCCTGTGACCTGACACTACTCTAATGTTCCTCTCACTCTCCCTGTGACCTGACATTACTCTAATGTTCCTCTCACTCTTCCTGTGACCTGACATTACTCTAATGTTCCTCTCAGTCTCCCTGTGATCTGACGCTACTCTAATGTTCCTCTCACTCTTCCTGTGATCTGACGCTACTCTAATGTTCCTCTCACTCTCCCTGTGACCTGACACTACTCTAATGTTCCTCTCACTCTCCCTGTGACCTGACACTACTCTAATGTTCCTCTCACTCTTCCTGTGATCTGACGCTACTCTAACGTTCCTCTCACTTCTCCTGTGATCTGACGCTACTCTTATGTTCCTCTCACTCTTCCTGTGATCTGACGCTACTCTGATGTTCCTCTCACTTCTCCTGTGATCTGACGCTACTCTAATGTTCCTCTCGGTCTCCCTGTGACCTGACACTACTCTAATGTTCCTCTCACTCTTCCTGTGACCTGACATTACTCTAATGTTCCTCTCAGTCTCCCTGTGACCTGACACTACTCTAATGTTCCTCTCACTCTTCCTGTGATCTGACGCTACTCTAATGTTCCTTTCACGCTCCCTGTGACCTGACATTACTCTAATGTTCCTCTCACTCTTCCTGTGACCTGACACTACACTAATGTTCCTTTCACTCTCCCTGTGACCTGACACTACTCTAATGTTCCTTTCACTCTCCCTGTGACCTGACACTACTCTAATGTTCCTCTCACTCTTCCTGTGATCTGACGCTACTCTGATGTTCCTTTCACTCTCCCTGTGACCTGACACTACACTAATGTTCCTCTCACTCTTCCTGTGATCTGACACTACTCTGATGTTCCTCTCACTCTCCCTGTGACCTGACATTACTCTAATGTTCCTCTCACTCTTCCTGTGACCTGACACTACTCTAATGTTCCTCTCACTCTCCCTGTGACCTGACACTACTCTAATGTTCCTCTCAGTCTTCCTCTGATCTGACACTACTCTAATGTTCCTCTCATTCTCCCTGTGACCTGACATTACTCTAATGTTCCTCTCACTCTTCCTGTGACCTGACACTACTCTAATGTTCCTCTCACTCTCCCTGTGACCTGACACTACACTAATGTTTCTCTCACTCTTCCTCTGATCTGACACTACTCTAATGTTCCTCTCACTCTTCCTGTGATCTGACGCTACTCTAATGTTTCTCTCACTCTTCCTGTGATCTGACATTACTCTAATGTTCCTCTCACTCTTCCTGTGATCTGACGCTACTCTAATGTTCCTCTCACTCTCCCTGTGACCTGACACTACTCTAATGTTCCTCTCACTCTCCCTGTGACCTGACGCTACTCTAATGTTCCTCTCACTCTTCCTGTGATCTGACACTACTCTAATGTTCCTCTCACTCTTCCTGTGACCTGACACTACTCTGATGTTCCTCTCACTCTCCCTGTGACCTGACACTACTCTGATGTTCCTCTCACTCTCCCTGTGACCTGACACTACTCTAATGTTCCTCTCACTCTCCCTGTGACCTGACACTACTCTGATGTTCCTCTCACTCTTCCTGTGATCTGACGCTACTCTGATGTTCCTTTCACTCTCCCTGTGACCTGACACTACACTAATGTTCCTCTCACTCTCCCTGTGACCTGACATTACTCTAATGTTCCTCTCACTCTTCCTGTGACCTGACACTACTCTAATGTTCCTCTCACTCTCCCTGTGACCTGACATTACTCTAATGTTCCTCTCACTCTTCCTGTGATCTGACGCTACTCTAATGTTCCTCTCACTCTCCCTGTGACCTGACACTACTCTAATGTTCCTCTCACTCTCCCTGTGATCTGACACTACTCTGATGTTCCTCTCACTCTCCCTGTGATCTGACGCTACTCTAATGTTCCTCTCACTCTTCCTGTGATCTGACACTACTCTAATGTTCCTCTCACTCTCCCTGTGATCTGATGCTACTCTAATGTTCCTCTCACTCTTCCTGTGATCTGACACTACTCTAATGTTCCTCTCACTCTCCCTGTGATCTGACATTACTCTAATGTTCCTCTCACTCTTCCTGTGATCTGACGCTACTCTAATGTTCCTCTCACTCTTCCTGTGATCTGACACTACTCTAATGTTCCTCTCACTCTCCCTGTGACCTGACATTACTCTAATGTTCCTCTCACTCTTCCTGTGACCTGACGCTACTCTAATGTTCCTCTCACTCTTCCTGTGATCTGACGCTACTCTAATGTTCCTCTCACTCTCCCTGTGACCTGACACTACTCTAATGTTCCTCTCACTCTCCCTGTGATCTGACATTACTCTAATGTTCCTCTCACTCTTCCTGTGATCTGACGCTACTCTAATGTTCCTCTCACTCTCCCTGTGACCTGACGCTACTCTAATGTTCCTCTCACTCTTCCTGTGACCTGACATTACTCTAATGTTCCTCTCAGTCTCCCTGTGACCTGACATTACTCTAATGTTCCTCTCACTCTTCCTGTGATCTGACGCTACTCTAATGTTCCTCTCACTCTTCCTGTGATCTGACACTACTCTAATGTTCCTCTCACTCTTCCTGTGACCTGACATTACTCTAATGTTCCTCTCAGTCTCCCTGTGACCTGACATTACTCTAATGTTCCTCTCACTCTTCCTGTGATCTGACGCTACTCTAATGTTCCTCTCACTCTTCCTGTGATCTGACACTACTCTAATGTTCCTCTCACTCTCCCTGTGACCTGACACTACTCTAATGTTCCTCTCACTCTTCCTGTGATCTGACGCTACTCTAATGTTCCTCTCACTCTCCCTGTGACCTGACACTACTCTAATGTTCCTCTCACTCTTCCTGTGATCTGACACTACTCTAATGTTCCTCTCACTCTCCCTGTGACCTGACATTACTCTAATGTTCCTCTCACTCTTCCTGTGATCTGACGCTACTCTAATGTTCCTCTCACTCTTCCTGTGATCTGACGCTACTCTAATGTTCCTCTCACTCTCCCTGTGACCTGACACTACTCTAATGTTCCTCTCACTCTCCCTGTGATCTGACACTACTCTAATGTTCCTCTCACTCTCCCTGTGACCTGACGCTACTCTAATGTTCCTCTCACTCTTCCTGTGACCTGACATTACTCTAATGTTCCTCTCAGTCTCCCTGTGACCTGACATTACTCTAATGTTCCTCTCACTCTTCCTGTGATCTGACACTACTCTAATGTTCCTCTCACTCTTCCTGTGATCTGACACTACTCTAATGTTCCTCTTACTCTCCCTGTGACCTGACACTACACTAATGTTCCTTTCACTCTCCCTGTGACCTGACACTACTCTAATGTTCCTCTCACTTTTCCTGTGACCTGACATTACTCTAATGTTCCTCTCAGTCTCCCTGTGATCTGACGCTACTCTAATGTTCCTCTCACTCTTCCTGTGATCTGACGCTACTCTAATGTTCCTTTCACTCTTCCTGTGATCTGACACTACTCTGATGTTCCTTTCACTCTCCCTGTGACCTGACATTACTCTAATGTTCCTCTCACTCTTCCTGTGATCTGACACTACTCTAATGTTCCTCTCACTCTTCCTGTGACCTAACACTACTCTAATGTTCCTCCCACTCTTCCTGTGATCTGACGCTACTCTAATGTTCCTTTCACTCTTCCTGTGACCTGACATTACTCTAATGTTCCTCTCAGTCTCCCTGTGACCTGACGCTACTCTAATGTTCCTCTCAGTCTCCCTGTGACCTGACGCTACTCTAATGTTCCTCTCACTCTCCCTGTGACCTGACGCTACTCTAATGTTCCTCTCACTCTCCCTGTGACCTGACGCTACTCTAATGTTCCTCCCACTCTTCCTGTGACCTGACACTACTCTAATGTTCCTCCCACTCTTCCTGTGATCTGACGCTACTCTAATGTTCCTTTCACTCTTCCTGTGACCTGACATTACTCTAATGTTCCTCTCAGTCTCCCTGTGACCTGACACTACTCTAATGTTCCTCTCAGTCTCCCTGTGACCTGACGCTACTCTAATGTTCCTCTCAGTCTCCCTGTGATCTGACGCTACTCTAATGTTCCTCTCACTCTTCCTGTGATCTGACGCTACTCTAAAGTTCCTCTCACTCTCCCTGTGATCTGACGCTACTCTAATGTTCCTCTTACTGTTTGTGATCTGATGCTACTCTCATGTTCCTCTCACTCTCCCTGTGATCTGACACTACTCTAATGTTCCTTTCACTCTTCCTGTGATCTGACATTACTCTAATGTTCCTCTCAGTCTCCCTGTGACCTGACATTACTCTAATGTTCCTCTCACTCTTCCTGTGATCTGATGCTACTCTAATGTTCCTCTCACTCTTCCTGTGATCTGACACTATAATGTTCCTTTCACTGTTCCTGTGAGCTGATGCTACTCTAATGTTCCTCTCAGTCTTTTCATAAGCTGGGGCTCCTTTAATGTTCCTATCTCTGTCTTCTCCTGTGAAATTACACTTTTCTAATGGTTCTCTAACTCCTCCAGTGAGCCGACTCTAATGTTCCTCTTGCTATTCTTGTGAGCCGACACTACTCTAATGTTCTTCTCACTTTTCCCTTGATCCCCACAGGTCCAGGTTTGGCATTCGTAGCTTACCCAGAAGCCCTCGCACTGCTCCCAGGCTCTGTGTTTTGGTCTATCCTGTTCTTCCTTATGTTGTTCACCTTAGGAGTAGACACTCTGGTAAATGCACTGTTCAAATGATATCAAGGAGCCTACGGGTCCATGACACGGGTTCTTCCAACATGATATGTAATTATACATTTCTGGTGACGTCTTGGCTGCTCCATCTAACATAATTAGTTCTGGGGATACAATTTCAGAACTTTAAAGAAAAAAAAAACCAACAACCCTGTTCTGATCCTCAGTCCTAGCGTCTGTATGGGAAAGTGAAAAAAAAAATCCCATTCTCACATCTGAGACCAATAATGGCACTACGGAAACAGTTAGCAGTTGCAGAAAAATATAGTCTGGGCAAAGCGTTGTACGATGTTAGCCTTGGTCAACAGAGGTCCTGAGAGGGTCCCAATAATGTTTTTGTGTCAGTGATTTTCATTCCCTCGTTTTGCGTGACCGTGGTCATGTCTTTGCAAATACACATCATGATAACACCATGGTGCATTACTGCTTTACTCATGATATACAAAGATTACTTTTTGTTAATTCATTTTTCTAATTTGCACTAATCAAGTTCTGTAAAACACACCGAGCGTGATCCACTTTCCTTTCACATATTTTTATACAAGTCTCAACCCAGAGCATAAATCCCATTAACATGACTGGGGCATCAGCTCTCCAGAAGTGTGGGAGGCCATCTTTGGATCTTCAGCTGCTGAAGACTACAAGTCCCACCATCCCAACCAGCTGTTGGCTAGTTGGCTATTGGGAGTTGTAGTCCCCAGCAGCTGGACATCTAACGACTGACCACCCCTACTCCAGACAGGGATGGATTTTCCATAAGGCAGAGTAGGCATCTGCCTACAGGCGCACCCTACAGAGGGGTGGCTGCCATTGCAATAGATATATTTTATTTTTATTTATTTATTTAAGGTCTGTGCCTCACAGACCTGTAGCTGCTGAGCTCCCCCGGCTCTTTAGTAATGCAGAGCTCTGGGAGATCATCTCCCAGCGCTCTGCATTACTAAAGAGAAGACCGCACGGGAGCTCCATCAGTTACAGGTCTGTGCAGAAGCACAAATGTCACTGGACTACCAGGGAGGTAGGAAACAGATGGGGGGAGAATGTGAGGTTTAATGTGGAGCTGATGGGGGCAATGTGGAGCTGATGGGGGCAAAGTAGAGCTGATGGAGGCAATGTGGAGCTGATGAGGGGCAATGTGAAGCTGATGGGGGCAACGTTGAGATGATGAGGGCAATGTAGAGCTGATGGGGGCAATGTGAGGGCAATATGGAGCTAATGGGGGCAATATGGATTTGACTGGGGCAATGTTGAGATGATGGGGCAATATGAGGGCAATGTGGAGCTGATGGGGCAATATGAGGGCAATGAGGAGCTGATGGAGGCAATGTGAGGGCAATATGGAGTTGATGGGGGCAATGTTGAGATGATGGGGCAATCTGAGGGCAATATTGAGATTTGGAGCATTGTGGAGATGGCCAATGGGGGGTGCGCTTCAGATTTCTGTGCCCACAGGCTCCTGAGATGTAAATGCGGCCCTGACTCCAGAATAACCACTATGAGCACTTTTCATGCAAATTGTCTTCACTGATATTGGAATACTTCTTTCCTGCACAGTGGCTCTGCATAGCTGACTTTGCGGTTTAGAAAATGTGGGTGATGACTGGCGCATTTCACGTTACTCATATAGATAGAGGTAATTTGACAGTATTTTTACTGCAGGCCTTAACTTGGAATATAATATTCTGGGTTAAAGGTGGAGGATTTTAAGACCAGAGAAATAGATTTGCGCTAACTGTATCCATTCAAACGATCCCCTGACTTGTAAAGCTTCTTGGCCTGTTTCTCTCCCAACAGTTTGGTAACATGGAGGGGATCACTACAGCTGTTCTGGATGAGATCCCATCTCTGCGGAACTTCAAGAGGAAGACGATCTTCCTGGGGGCGCTCTGCTTCTTCTTCTATCTGATGGGACTTCTACTGATCACCGAGGTAAGAACTGGATCCAGAAACAGACTTATGATGCGGTAAAGTAGGCAGCTGCCTAGGAGGGACTACAAGAAAGAGATCTGTAAACTGTGCTGCTAACGCCACTCTGTAGTATTGCGAGTGTGGCCAGTGCCATGTAATCTCCGTTCCCACGCACTAGATACCGGCGTCTGATTTAACAGTTTATATAATCATTTAACAGTTTATATATTGTTGTAAAGTCCAGTTTAAATAGTGCTGTAATGTCCAGTTTAGGTATTAATTTGGCCAGTTAATTTAACAGTTTATATATTGCTGTAAAGTCCAATTTATATATTAATTTGGCTACTTTAATAGTTTATACATTCCTCTAATGTCCAGTTTATACAATCATTTGGCCAGTTAATTTAACGGTTCACATATGTCTGTAAAGTCCAGTTTAAATACTTCTTTGGTCATTTACGCTTTATACATTACTGTAACACTGTTAGCTTATATACTGATTTGCCCAATTTATTAATCAGTTTATGTGCTAATTTGTCCAGTTAATTTAACAGTTTATTTAGTAATCAGGACAATTTATTTACTAGTTTGTATGTTGCTATAACGTCCAGTTCAGAGGTCACGGGGTCCTGGTGAAAGAATTGCCATGGGCCCCCCCAACAACATTGGCCCCCCTCAACCACATTGGCCACCTCCACATTGCCTCTTGCACAATGCCCCTCATTCTCCACATTACCCCTTCATCTCCACATTGCCCCTTCCACAATGCCCCTCATTCTCCACAATGCCCCTCATTCTCCACACTGCCCCATCAACAATGCCCCCATCACAATGCCCCTATCTCCACATTGCCCCTTCCACAATGCCCTTCATTCTCCACATTGCCTCTCATTCTCCACATTGCCCCATCAACAATGCCCCCATCACAATGCCCCCATCTCCACATTGCCCCTTCCACAATGCCCCTACTGACCCCCATCCTCCTACCTCGAGTCCCTGGTGGTCTAGCGGTGAGTGACATGACAGATTTGTGCCTCATTTGGCACAGACCTCTGACCGGAACTCAAGCTCCCGCACGGTTCTTAGTAATGCAGAGCGCCAGGAGATTATGTCATCTCTCTGCATTACTAGAGCGCCGCCTGCTGGGACATCAGCTGTTCTGCCCTGTTTCATAAGTTGCTGCTGGAGCGTGGCGAGGGGGGGGGGGTCGTAGGGGGCGGCTGAGCCCCTGAGAGTGACGGGCCCGGTTGCAGGTGCCACCCTTATTGTTACTCCACTGGTCCAGTTTATATACTAATGGCTAGTCTATGAACCAGTTTATGGAAATTGACATTAAAGCTATATATATATATATATATTGGTAATAAAACTTAGCATTAGTATATAAACTAGACATAATCTGTGAATTTACATATTATCCAGTTGTATCTTGAAAGGGACTCTAGTATTTGAATAAAAATGCAGTTCTGATTGATCCTCCTATAACAATGATCATGTAGCGCTGTATTTCAATAGTTTACGTTTTGTAGTTTAAGAGTAATTCATTTCTAAAGTATCCCCCCCACACACACCGCTTTTACCTCTCACTAGCCACCTCCCCTCTGATGTGGAATCCGCTCCTGGGACCTGACAGCGTGCTGCGAGGGACAATCTTCATCCACTGACTATAAGGAAAACCCCCCTTTGACAAAGGAGAGCAGGATTTTCCTTATCCTTACTGAAGATTGTCCCTCGCCGCGCTCCATATGGCTGGTTCAGAGAGGCAACATGACGTGTAAAAGGGGTGGGAGGGGGATCTTTTAGAACTGATTTACTCTTGAACTACAAAACGTAAACTGTTGAAATTCAGCGCTACATGACTGTCGTTATATGAGGATCAATCGGTGCTGCATTTTTATTTAACTGTTACTACCCCTTTAATTTGGCCAAATTACCCACCAGATTGTAGTAAATTCTAGTTTATAATCTAATGTGAACAGTTTAAATACACCAGCAGTGTCCACTTTGCCCAATCCCTTGGAGGCAGTAGAGATTTCAGCATGAAACAATGTATTGGAGATATCTGTGGCATCCAAAGGGCAAAGAGATTATTTTGTGTATGGCTTTCATTGGGCAGAGGGTCCCATACTTATCATGAAGTACCAATAACAGGCTGGGACTTGTAGATATCCCTGTGCTGTGGTAAGGAAACCTTTATCTCCTAGTCTGCTGGGGGGGCTTGAGAACAGTATTGGGAACTGGTGTTATATTGGAAGTGCGTTCTTTGCACCAGAGAACAGTGGATGGGACTGGAGATAAGGTAATAAGAGGACTGGGGTGGGTGATGGCTGTTGACTAGAACAAGGCATTTGTCATGTTTTGTAAGAGGATATTCATGAATCAATTGCAAAAAAAAAGCTTGGTCAGAAGTCTTCAGGTAAAGAGGAGCAATTCTGGAGCAAACCAAAATCACTATGGGGGGGGGAGAAATACATTTAAAGGGATAGTAATGTTTCATAATAAAAGCAACTCTAATTAATCATCATAATATTTGGACTTTGGAGAGTGTTATTTCAGTTCTGTCAGAGTTGAAGTACAAGAGTAATTCAATGACAAAGTATCCCCCTCCCTCCCCTTTTACTGATGTAACACTGCTCAGCCAGATCAGAAGGGAGGTGCCCAGGTAGACTGCAGAGAGTGACAATCTTCAATTAAGATAAGGGAAAAACCTGAAAAACTTGTCAAGGGGGGCAGGGCTTTCATTGTTCTCATAGGAAGAAGATTGTCCCCTGCTGTTATCTGTCTGGTCTATGGACTGGATTCCACATCTGAGAAGAGATGGCTTACACTAGGTAAAAGGGACAGGAGGGGAAACTTTGCTTGTGAATATCTCTCAAACCATAAAGGTTTGAGAGATAAGACTTATATCGTTCTTCATGTTTTTTTAATGCCTATAAAATAAAATAAAGATAAAACGAAGTATTACTATCCCTTTAAATCCATATTTTGCTCAAGAATTCCTTCTTTCTTGTTGTCCCTTGATCTTTTGTCCCCTACACTCACCAGTCTCTCTCCGCTACAGGGTGGCATCTACTGGTTCACACTGATAGACTCGTACAGTACCAGCTTTGGGCTCATCATCATAACACTATTCATGTGCCTCGGCATCGCTTTCTTTTACGGTGAGAAATGTTCCTCTTGTAGAATTGTTTTTCTGGTTACAAGGTGGCTTGTTAGCATAATATTAATACTAAATCTCTACTTAGCATTCCCTATAATGCATATGTATTTTATCACATGGATGTCAGATGTGAGAACACACAAGTAGGTTCATCTTTGTACCACTGTCTATTAGAGACTTCCACTGACATTATCCCCAACCAGCTGTTAGCTAAAGTCTGATAGTCCAACGACCCTCTAAGACCGAGTTTGACAACGTGGATCTAGAAAGCTGGCACTAGGCTGGTGCAGTCCTGTTTTATGACTTTTGTATACATTAACTAATAACCTTACGCTGTTGACTTGGAAAAGTATTTAAAACATTTTGAACCCAAAAGGGTCTCCTGTATTATCTGACTAAATAATGAGAGGAAGGTGTGTGGGCTGACATGGCGGTGAATTTGGGTTATTAGGGTTATCTTAAGAGGTCAGGTGGGGAAGTTAATGTCAGGGACATGTTTGTTATGTAATTGTCTGTAGAATTGTAAAGGAGGTTACTGCAAGCTGAAAGACGGGTTATGAAAACAAAAGTGGTGAGATATATTGCATGGCTGTCATAGTTATAGATGGAGTTGTTTGTGGAATTAAAATGTGATAGAACAGCTGTAAGAGTTCTCATGAGGTGGTTTAGTGGGGAGATGCAGTGCACGGCTGTAATTATTATATATTGAGTTGTGGAACTGTGTGCTGGTTTCTCAGCCAGAAGAGTTTTCAGTCTGATTGGTGAAATTAATTGCTAGACTTTGTATTGTGTTGTCTGTGAAATCACAAGACAGGTGTCTAAATGGAAGGCTTAGTATTAGTGGTTGGGTAACATAGTTGACGAGGCTGAAAAAAGACGTGTCCATCAAGTCCAGCCTATGCAAAAACACTGCTGTTTATCCTGAGGAAGGCAAAAAAAAACAAAAAAACCCACTGAAGCCATTTCCAAGTAAGTCCCAAGTGGGTAAGAAAACATTCCTTCCTCTCTCCAAATAGCAGACAGATATTTCCCCGGATCAACAACCTATCTGCATTGAAGCCATCTGTCATAAATCTCAATATTGTTCTGTGCTAGATAGGCATCCATTGCTTTTTCAAAAGCAGTTACAGTATGTATTGCAGGGTTGTGATTGATAAAAATGTGGTTGCACGTGGAAGTGTGGGGTGGGTTATAAGCTGGAAGAGTTATTATAATGGTTTGGTGGACAGATCCACTGCATGTCTGTGCTGTCAGATTGGGCTGTTTGTTGAACTGTGAGGTGGCTTACATATTAGTTGAAGGTGTAATCATGAGGTGTTGGGATCCACTGCAAGGCTGAGATGGTTATGAACCGAGTTCTGTGATATCTCTGGTTGAGTTACTTGTTAGAGTTATCATGAGAGGGCTGGGTAATGAGATCCACTGGGAGGCTGTGATGGATAAGAATTGTGTTTTGTGAAATCGCTATGTGAGTTATCTGTTAGGTGTTATCACGAAGGGCTTGATGGAGAGATCCAGTTCTTGGCTGTGATACGCATACCATCCTCCGGCCAGGACACCTTCACCGCTCATCTCTCACACATTTCCTTTTCCCTTAGGTGTAAACCAGTTCTGCCAAGACATAGTGGACATGGTCTGCCGCTGTCCACCGTGGTGCACAAAGCTACTTTGGTACTTCAAGGCTTGCTGGGTATTCTGCACCCCTGTCCTATTGCTGGTAAGTGACCTGCAGCCAGTGACCTTCTGAGACAGTTAGATACAGAAGGCAGTGGGAGGCTTCAGTCTAGGACTCTGCACACGCACCAGTGGGCGGACTGTCTTTGGGTGTGATAACAGACATAGGACCATAATCAATAAGATAAAGGGGAGGGATTCTGGGGCAAGGCAATGGCAATGTAGGGAATAAATGAGAATATAATTTGGTTTAAACACACAACAAGGCATTGTAGACTTTAGCACTCAAGAGGTCAAAGGGTCAGTAATGACCCCTAAAAAAATTTTAAAAAATAAACCAATTGCAACAAACCCTATCTCTCAAACCGGTATGGTTTGAGAGATATTGGGATTCAAAGTTCCCCCCTCCCTCCCCTGTAAAGCTGACAGCAGGAGATTCGAGTCGTACGACTAGAGGAGGTTCTGCAGCAGACCCGAAATAGCGTTATTGCAAAAGAATTCATTCATTGGAAAGGTCTACAAAGTGTTCCTGGTTTGTGAGCACACTTTGTAGACCTTTCCAATTAATGAATTATTTTTAAGTACCTCGATTTCGGCTCTGCTGCAGAGCCGCCTGCTGGTCCCCGGACCTGGATCTCCTGCTGTCAGCTAGACGCGGACATCAGGAGACGGGGAGGGAGGTGGTACTCTGAATCCCTATATCCATAGCGGTATGAGAGACAGGGTTTGTTGCAATTAGTTTATTTTTTTCAATCTCTACCTAAATCTAAATTTTTTTAGGGGCTATTACTATCCCTTTAAACGCCCCATTTAAATTGAAGGAATTTTTTGGGAATTTGTATTTTTAATTTGCTGGGGTGCAGTTAATTTGTCCAAGAATGACTCCTCTTTAACTTACAGGACAGAATCATGGCACCCCCACTTGACTGAGGAGAGGGACGGAGACACAGAGAGAAAGGCAAAAAGAGAGAGAGAGAGGGACAGCGCGAGAAAGAGAGAGTGAGAGACAGAGTGAGAGAGGGACAGAGCGAGAAAGAGAGAGTGAGAGAGGGACAGAGGGAGAGAGGGACAGAGGTACAGAGTGAGCGGAACCATCACCTTCATAATATCGTCCCCCAATCCTTTCCTAAAGTAGCAATATGTAAAGCCATACTGTTATTATAATGAAAAACTCTACATTACTAAAGAAAACAAACTTCTTCTGTAGGCATCCAGGGCACAAAGCTTACAAGAGAAGCTCTGTGTGCCTGCACGGACAGCAGCTTCCATTATCTTAACCCCTTAAGGACCCATGACCCTGGACTGTCATGGGTTGTTATACCCTTAAGGACCTATGACGGTCCTGGACCGTCATGGAATTCTGGGCTCCCTGCGCGGCTGCATGCTGTTCGGGGAGTCTGGAATCGAATGGCAAAAAAAAATAAATAAATAAATGCTCCATGGTCCTTAACCCCTTAAGGATCCATGAAGGTCCTGGACCGTCATGGAATTCTGGGCTCCCCGCGCGGCTGAACGCAGTTCGGGGAGTCCTGAATCGGATTCACAAAAAAAAATGGTCCCTGGTCCTTAAGTGACCTCTGCATACGTGCGCAGCTGGTCCTTAAAGGGTTAAGTGACCACCGTGTGCGGGTTATGGTAACGGAAGTAAGTCACCACCAATCCGAGCAGTGCACGGGACACACAGCTCAGACTCAGAGGTCTCTACCTCTAAGGTAAGGGACCACTGTCCGCTGGATGCCTACAGAAGAAGAGGATTACTTAATAAAGCGGACTTTTTCATCATAATAACAGTATGGCTTTACCTATCGCTACATTAGGAAAGGATTGGCGGGCAATATGATGAAGGTGATACTTCTATATATATATAAAAGAAGACTTTGTGCCTGCCAAAACACACCCAGGGGAGGCATAAAGCAGGAGTTACTATTCCTATTGGGTGATTCAATCATGCAGGGAGTTGGCCCGCCCACTATGCAGCCCGCCCACCACTATCAAAGACAGAAAAAAACAATATGGCCGCCACTTGCTCCTACACCACAGACAAACACACATGCCTCACTCATACAGCACCAAACTCACACACATGCCTCACTCACACAGCACCACACAAACACACACACATGCCCCACTCACACACACAGACCACCACACACAATGCCCCACTCACACAGCACCAAACACACATGCCCCCACTCACACACACAGCACCACATACACACACAAAGCCAGAAATAAATATGGCTGACACACACACACACACACACACACACACACTCACTCACCCTGACTCCCAGTGGCCTCAGCAGGACCTGTAGTGCAGCACCAGAAGAACAAAATGGCACTCAAAGGGTTAAGGTAGGCCCTCATTGCTCAATTATTTCTTCACTGTCATCATTTGGCATGCAAGACACAGGACAGACAGCCATCAGATTCACACTTAACCCACTGACTGCCACAGGGTTGTGTATCAAGTTTTACCCCTCAGGGAGTGTGTTCAAACCCCTCACATTGTAAACTTGCATTTCTCTCCCACTTCTCCTCCTTCCCCAGCCTATTACTAACACTTTTCCACATTTATGTTAAGCCCCGCCCCCTACTCGCGATTAAGCCCCACCCCCTTTTAACCCAGATTGCCCCATTTGTCTCTCCACATCAGCACCACATCAGTCCCCTCCAGAGACAACACAAATCAAAGTTCCCAGGTATGAACACACTTCCCACTGCTATTTAACTCTGACATGCCTCTGTATATCTTAACCCTTTGACTGCCAGAGGGGTGCACAACTCATGAGTGCATGTGTTTCTGCTCATATATGTTGCATGTGTGTTTGTGTCCATCTCTGTTACATATATGTGTCCATGTGTGCATCTCCAGTGTGTCTGTGTGTGTACATCTGTTACATATGTGTGCATCTCCAGTGAGTCTGTGTGTGTACATGTCTTTTGCATGTTTCTGCCGCTCACTGTGTGTATGTGCATACCTCCCAACATTTCACATGGCCAAAGAGGGACACTGTAGTTTTAGGTGATATTGTTGGGGCGTGGCTGGTGGGCAGGGCATTAGTAAGAATTTTTAGGTTATTTCATGACCTATTACTGGCTATTTATGTAACTGAATAAATGATTTAGTGCAAGACCAAAGTATTTTATTTGCACAGACTAATGTATAAACACATATACTGAAGTTTATTGCTTTATTGCTGTAGAGCAAAGTAATACACACCACACAGTCAGGGCTGGTGCAAGGATTTTTGCCACCCTAGGCAAAACCTAATTTTGCCGCCCATTTCCCTTGTGTCCCACCCCTTTATACCCTGCCTACTTATACCCCACCTCTTTTCATGATTGTCCTCTCTCTGCCCCCTGGGCCAGTCTGCCCCTGGTCTGGAGATGCCTGTAAGAGATGCCCCCTACCAGCTCCAACTTGCTCCTTATCAGCTTCACTTTGGCCCACCAGCTCCACTTTGCCCCCATCAGCTCCAACTTGCCCCCATCAGCTCCACTTTGCCCCCATCCGCTCCAACATGCCCCCAACAGCTCCACTTTGCCCCCCATCTGCTCCAACTTGCCCCCCATCCGCTCCACTTTGCCCCCTCAGCTCCAACTTGCCCCCCCTCAGCTCCACTTTGACCCTCATCCGCTCCACTTTGCCCCCATCAGCTCCAACTTGCCCACACCAGCTCCACTATGCCCCCTCAGCTCCAGCTTTCCCCTAACAGCTCCAACTTGCCCCCATCATCTCCACTTTGCCCCACATCCGCTTCAACTTGCCCCCTCAGCTCCACTATGCCCCCTCAGCTCCAACTTGCCCCGCATCACATACCTGTAGCTCCCGCGCAGTCTTCTCTTCAGTAATGCAGAGCGCGGCGGGAGATCATGACTCCCAGCGCGCTCTGCATTACTAAAGATCCGACCCAATGAGGGAGCGCGGTAGCGACACAGACCTGACTGTGTTGTGGTTCCCGGCGTGGTGTGTGTGCGGGCGCAGCTCTTCTCCGCTGCATGCCCGCGCCCCCAGTACGTGTGCACCCTGGGCCGGCGCCTACGTCGCCTATAGGTGGAGCTGCCCTGCACACAGTCTGACCTCCTAAAAAGAGGGACAACAGGGTGGGAAAGAGGGACAGAGGGATTTGGCCCTCAAAGAGGGACTGTCCCTCCTAAAGAGGGACACTTGGGATGTATGGTATGTGTCTGCCTGTGTGTTGTATATGTCTGTGTTTATCAGTGTGTCTGCATTTCACACACGTGTGCCCAACGGTCATAACATGACGGGCAACGCCGTCCCACATTGCTAGTACTCTATAAAGTAACAAATATGGGGGCATGTATAACGCATCACACTGACTGGATTGGTACATAGTCTAATATTTATTTACTGCAAGGGTAGGCAGTGGTTTGAGCTCCATCTGCTGGCGACTACAACATCTGGATCGTCAGCAATTGACTGCCCCCACTTTGCTGTACAAAGATCAGAATATCTCACGCCTGTTATTAATGCAACTACAGATAATTGCTTTTCATGTCCGTGTGTTTCATCGTCTTTTCCTCTGTGTCTGTTCCCCAGTTCATCCTGTTCTACATTTTCATGGAGATGTACAATACGCCACTGCGGTACGGACAGTACGAGTACCCGCGCTGGGGGAGGGCACTGGGCATATGTATGGGTGCCCTCTGCTGTCTTCAGATTCCAATTTGGGCCACCGTAGCCATCTGTAAGGAGTCGGGGACACTAATGGACGTGAGTAGGGATCAGCACAGCACTGGACACTGGGAACCTGTGCACAAAAGAAATGAGGAACCGCTCTGGGTTAAACCAAAAGTATCATAGGGAGAAATACATATTTCCCAAATTCCCACTGATTGAAATGAGACTTTCAACTCCATGAATGTTAAAAAGGTCTCCATTGCAAATGAATGTGTTCACCACCCCTCTAGTATTCAAGGGGTTAAAAGCCCCAATTAAATCAATTGCCCATTTTATGTCTGCCCCCGTGATGTAGTTGGTTTGCCCTGGAATTACTTCCCTTTTCTTTTGTGCTGATATTGTTACCGTTATCAGTCCATCCGCAATGTATCTCAATATAGGAAAATCATCCAGTGGCATCACAGCAGCACATTTGTTAAAGTAATCAAGACTATGCGCTTGTGTTTACCACTTTAAGGATCAGAGGGGTGTATAATTAATTGCTTCACAATGCACCTATCACCTGCCAGCATTTAGGTATCTAATTAATTAAACTGCCTACACCTTGTGATTTTTGCGTTTCAGCCAGTGTAATGGTTTTAGGGATTTTTGGTTTAGTAGATAGGTCAGTGAGCTCAACCCTGCTGATGATAAACAGTCCCTGTGCAGCACAACCTAAATAATTACTTACTCCCCTATCCAAACCTCACCGCCCTCTGTCTCACTGATCCTTCTGAGGCTGCCAGAACCAAGGGGGTTGTATAAATTAATGGGGAGTAATATTCATGCACGTTGTGTCAAGATTGAGGCTCGCACTGAGGTGAGGACAAGGGATAGGTGACAGGTCCTTTTCAATGAGCAGTTCATATTGATGTGGACAATAAACAAAGAGCATTAGTCCTATGCATAGATCCCACACTAATTTACATAACTCCACCCCTCAACCCAATCCACTATTTCCTGGCACTGAAAATAATGCTTTATCCTATAATCATACCTGGGAACTTTCAGGGTTTGACCCTGAGACTCAGAGTCTTGACCCAAATATCAGGGTCTCAGAGTCTAGGGCCAAAATCTCAGGGTGAGGAGAGTCCAGGGTTATCTTCTACATGATCTGCACCATCTAACTGCTTCTATTGTCTTTAAATTGGTGCTGTTTCTACCAGAAATGAAGAGAGAGACGTCCTGGTTGTCTGATGTGTGATTAGGCAGTGATGTCTTTAATCTGAAGCATGGTAAAAGTTCCTTGTGATTGTATCACCTCTGGATTAGAGCACGTATAGGCACATTGCCGAGAATGTACTTTCTGGGGAACATAAAGGGGTATAATTTCAATGATCTCAGGGTCAGTTCCCAGGTATGCCTATAATATACATTGCGGAGAAACGCCTTGGAGACATCACTAGCATCCAAGGGTTAAATAAGCTGGTATGTAGACAAGAGTCTAGGGCGTGGCATTTGTACTGTCCTGGCCACACCCATTCCTCAGTACAGTGGGAGTGGCCAGTGTGGATGAAGCTCTTTGCCTCACCAGTAGACATCGTGGGTTGCCTCCAATTCTAATGGAAATCTGAAACTAGGAGCTTAACCCCTTATGGACCACTGACATGCCAGGACCGTCAAGGCGGTCCAGCAATTAAGAACCAGTGATGGTCCTGGCACGGCATGGAGTTCAGGGCTCCCGGCGCGGCTGCACGCCGATCCGGAAGCCCTGAACCGGAACTTAAAATGAAAAAAAAAAAAAAAGCCGCGTGGTCCTCAAGTGCCGGCCGCATGTGCGCCGGCCGGTCTTTAACGGTTTAAGAGACATTTAATTTATATCATATCTTGCCATATCATTCAACTGTGCATTGCAACATGATCAGAGTTTAAAGTGGAACTAACACTTTATAATTACTTGGGTAATTCTGAAAGCACTTACAAAATCACCTATATTTACATTAGCCATTCTTTTTATTTACAACTATAACATATATTTTTATTTGTCACTTTATGCAAATTAGGCAGTACTGACTGGCACAGCCTGGAATATCGGATACATAACGCACTTCATCCCAACTGCCACTTTCTACCAGGAAGTACTGGCTCACTTGCATAAACTGATAAAGAAAAACAAATATCTCATAAACTATAGATTTGAATACATAATGGGTAATAAACAGAGGTGATCTGGAATGTTCTTTCAAAATCACCCAAATCATTACAAAGTTGGAGTTTCATTTTAAGTTCTCACCTGTATGGGTGCTGTACAAACTCACCACAACATGTTAGAGATCCCTCTGTCTTGATGTATCCAGTGAATTGCTTTTCAATGCATTAGATACCTCTCTGGCACTGAAAGGGTTACGGTGCTAAAAAGGAGCAGAATTTTTTTTAAAAATGTTATAAGGTTTATTCTCCAGATTAAACCAAGGATACTCCCAGTGCTAGATGATTTTTTAATCAAAAGTTATTTCAGCTCAAGCTCATAGCTTGGTAGTGTCCAAGAGGCATTTTCTATAATGCACTCAATGAGTGAGGTTGAGTCACTGACTAAGGCTTCATATAGTATGTGATAAAAACAGGACCACCTTGTGATTAAAATGGAAAATTGCAGTTCATAAAAAAGAAAAAAAAGTTTGAGCAGGAATAACTTTAATGAAAAGTTTCCCAGCAGTGGGGGACCATTTGTTATACACTGCATAAAAATGCCTGTGACATCATTTTCATAAAAAATGACTGTTTCTTTAAGGAAAACACAGCCTACAATAAACATAATGCAGAGATTCTGACACGCAGAACTTACAATCTAATGGCATACTGGTTTTGATAGGTCAAATGTTTACTGGAGGAGCATAAATGAAGTTGTGTGTCCTGTGTCTAGTGTGGTCTTAGTTCTGAGTTCATTCATTGTCTCCCATTCTAGAGATTCAAGAACTCCATCCGCCCATTAAACTCCTGGAGGAATTCCAACAGCCCGCGGGATCAGGCCAGCGCAATCATCGATGTACCTTACACCGTCAACCTGACTGATCTAGACTTCAACGATGCCGTGTGGCAGAATGGAGGCGTCAGTGAGGAGTGAAGGGCAGGAGCACATGGACTCTGTAGGACAGGTCATCAGACTGAGCAGTGGGAATTACTTGGAAGAGTTTGGCTCTGCGAGTCACGATACTGGTTCACGTAACCACTGAACACTTTGGAGCATATATACAAAGTCATAAGTAGACCAGTTGTGGACACAACCATCTCTCCATGGGTGAATAAAGATTTCACAAATTCCATTTGAGTTAAATGGACCTTTTAACCTCTTGAATACCAGAGCACAATACTTTAGTGTCCTCTCTGGTATTCAAGGGGTTAAAAGGCCGTTTTACATTTTATTTTTAAATCACTTCATTCCTACAGTAGAGATAGTTTGGCCAATCAAGAATTCCTCTACTTATGTGTGTACGTGTCAATACAAATACCTCATACAGTGATACAAAGCACTAGAACATCAGAAAACTGCCAAAATCTGGAGATCGTTACGTCAGAGACTCACTGCCAGGTCGCACCGCAGTAATTCTGGTGCTGAACTGATTCAGCATTAATTTATTCCAGGAGATAAACATGGCTCTTCTAAGACTTGCCTGAATCCTATTGGTGCCTGGTGTCACTAGTTACAGTGATGATGGCCAATTCTCTGTCCCAAGAACACGTTCAACTCCATGAGACGGACGTGAACCTCACCGGGAGAGGAATCCCAGAGACGGTGTGTGTGACACACGGTACAAATACTGAGCATACGTACAACCCCACCCGATGGACTACACAGACAGCCAGTATATATATTTGTTGTATATATATTTCTATTATGGACCTCAGAGAACTGGACATGTCACAGAACATTAAGTCTTACTGTTTACAGACATATTTTATGGGCTCTGTTCCAGAGTTCCTGTGGGCTGGGTTGGTCTTCCTCAGTTGGGTAGAGATATTCCATCGTGTGGAGATGTTCCTGCCTGGTTCCTGGTTGTTCTTTCAGAGTAAGGGTGTCCAAGGTTGGACCTCAAGAACTAGAATGACGATAGGATATCTCTGATAAAGCACAGGCAAGTGAAATGAACATAAACAGCACCTGATAAACCATTACGTACCTTAATCCGGGCAAAAAATCGTAATGCCACTATAAAACAACTGTATTCTCTAGAATGTATCTCAAATGGATGTAAAATGGATGTCGTGTCAGTGAAAGCAGACATGAATTATTTACAGGACTCCAGGGAGGAGATGTACTAAGGTGTGATAAAATGGAGATGACTTCTCCAGTAATATCATTTCTCCGGTTCCTACGTTATTCTGTGGAGTCAATTCACTAAAACTTCCCCAGCTTGAGCGATCTTAGTTCATTGGCTCCAAAAAATAACACGAACTAGAGAACTGATCTCATTGGAGAAGTTATCTCCTCTTTATCACACCTTATAGTACATCTCCCCTGTAGTATATGACTAAAGCTCTCCCTTAGAATAGTATAAGAACAGGAGAAGTTATCTCCTCTTTATCACATCTTAGTACATCTCCCCTGTAGTCTATAACTAAATATCTCCCATAGAATAACATAGGAACTAGAAAGTGTATCTCACTGGAGACGTTATGTCCTCTTTATCACACCTTAGTACATCTCCCCTGTAGTCTATAACTAAATCTCTCCCATAGAATAACATAGGAACTGGAGAGTTTATCACACTGGAGAAGTTATCTCCTCTTTATCACACCTTAGTACATCTCCCCTGTAGTCTATAACTAAATATCTCCCATAGAATAACATAGGAACTGGAGAGTTTCTCTCACTGGAGAAGTTATCTCCTCTTTATCACACCTTAGTACATCTCCCCTGTAGTCTATAACTAAAGATCTCCCATAGAATAACATAGGAACTGGAGAGTTTATCTCACTGGAGAAGTTATCTCCTCTTTATCACACCTTAGTACATCTCACCTGTAGTCTATAACTAAAGATCTCCCATAGAATAACATAGGAACTGGAGAGTTTATCTCACTGGAGAAGTTATCTCCTCTTTATCACACCTTAGTACATCTCCCCTGTAGTCTATAACTAAAGATCTCCCATAGAATAACATAGGGACTGGAGAGTTTATCTCACTGGAGAAGTTATCCCCTCTTTATCACACCTTAGTACATCTCCCCCTGTAGTCTATAACTAAAGATCTCCCATAGAATAACATAGGGACTGGAGAGTTTATCTCACTGGAGAAGTTATCTCCTCTTTATCACACCTTAGTACATCTCCCCCTGTAGTCTATAACTAAAGATCTCCCATAGAATAACATAGGAACTGGAGAGTTTATCTCACTGGAGAAGTTATCTCCCCTGTAGTCTATAACTAAAGATCTCCCATAGAATAACATAGGGACTGGAGAGTTTATCTCACTGGAGAAGTTATCTCCTCTTTATCACACCTTAGTACATCTCCCCTGTAGTCTATAACTAAATATCTCCCATAGAATAACATAGGAACTGGAGAGTTTATCTCACTGGAGAAGTTATCTCCTCTTTATCACACCTTAGTAAATCTCCCCTGTAGTCTATAACTAAATCTCTCCCATAGAATAACATAGGAACTGGATAGTTTATCTCACTGGATAAGTTATCTCCTCTTTATCACATCTTAGTACATCTCCCCTGTAGTCTATAACTAAATCTCTCCCATAGAATAACATAGGAACTGGAGAGTTTATCTCACTGGAGAAGTTATCTCCTCTTTATCACACCTTAGTACCCCCCCTGGACTCGGCTCCTTAGGAATCCATCAGTGGAAGGTGTTTGGTTTCTAGGAGTCCAGCAACAAGTAATTCTGTCTATGGACACAACATCCAGTCTGAAATAAAGATTCATTTTGAGGAACCAGTCTACCCAGGATTGATTCATAACGGCCATTAGCATTTTCTGCCCAAGTTCATATAAGTGATGATTTATTAGTATAGGTTGTGCCCTATAATCAGAGGCTCATTCATTTTATCTGACTCACCTTGGCTCAAGCAGGTAAATTCTAAAATTCCGGCCTCTTTGCTGCCCTTGTCTTGCCGACACCCTTGCCTTCAGGACAGACAGAACAGGCCCATTCATACCAAGGAGTGCTATTTTAAGAGACGCAGGTCATATGCACAAAAGAACCTGGAGCCATTCTGTAGCAAAATGTCATTCTTTAACCCCTTGAATGAAAAAGTGTTCCCCCTATGGTGTTTTTGCACCTCTTTCCTTGTGAATATGGCCTGTAGTATAAACTGGACCGTAAAGAGTAGAATAGAACCGACTGGAACCATTGAGTCTTCCTGAACAGAGGCTACCTCTATTAAGGGCAACAAACGCTCCACCCCAGTGCTTCCTGCCCATTGGGCAATTAAGAGCCACAATCCAGTATCCCCTCCCCAAGGGTAACCAGGCCTTCCCTCCTGTGTCCCATCCACAACAGAGCTCCCACCCAATTGCTCATTTGTTATTGGGCACCAAAAGCCCCACCCATGTGCAATCTCTCATTTAGGAATCAAAAAGCCCCAACCCACCTCACTGTCTCCTCCTGGGTGGGTGGCAAAGGCTCCTCATCATGCCCCCTCTGAACAGAAGCCCCACTCCAGTGCCCCCTCTGAATAGAACAAAAGCCCCACCCCAGTGCCTCCTCCCAAGATGCCCTAACCAATCAGAATCAGGATTCTGAACCTCTTGCAGATGTGCGCTAAATCCCACAACGCACAGCAGTAGTAAGTAATTACACTGGGTCTACTGGACCATCCCCCACTGGAACAGAATAACAATATAAATGTCTATTAACCCTTTGAGTGCCAGAGGGGTGCACAACGCATTACTTTGCAATATGTTGCATACCCCCTGGAATTCAGAGTGTTAAAACTGTCTGTCACAAATGCGCCATGTATCACCTACTGTAAACCCGGGATCCTTCTGTGCAATACAAACGTTCTTTATTCTGTCCCCGCGTCTCGTGATTTGGTTTTCAGTCGTTCGTTTCCTCTAGATCAATGGTAGGCAACCTTATATATCAGTCAGGTGTCTATCTATATAATTATACATCAGTCAGGTGTATAGCTATATAATTATACATCAGTCAGGTGTCTATCTATATAATTATACATCGGTCATAATCATATCTATATAATTATACATCGGTCAGGTGTCTATCTATATAATTATACATCAGTCAGGTGTCTATCTATATAATTATACATCGGTCATAATCATATCTATATAATTATACATCAGTCAGGTGTCTATCTATATAATTATACATCAGTCAGGTGTCTATATAATTATACATCAGTCAGGTGTATAGCTATATAATTATACATCAGTCAGGTGTATAGCTATATAATTATACATCAGTCAGGTGTATAGCTATATAATTATACATCAGTCAGGTGTCTATATAATTATACATCAGTCAGGTGTATAGCTATATAATTATACATCAGTCAGGTGTCTATATAATTATACATCAGTCAGGTGTCTATCTATATAATTATACATCAGTCAGGTGTCTATCTATATAATTATACATCGGTCAGGTGTCTATATAATTATACATCAGTCATAATCATATCTATATAATTATACATCAGTCAGGTGTCTATATAATTATACATCAGTCAGGTGTCTATCTATATAATTATACATCGGTCAGGTGTCTATCTATATAATTATACATCGGTCAGGTGTCTATCTATATAATTATACATCGGTCAGGTGTCTATATAATTATACATCAGTCATAATCATATCTATATAATTATACATCAGTCAGGTGTCTATATAATTATACATCAGTCAGGTGTCTATCTATATAATTATACATCGGTCAGGTGTCTATCTATATAATTATACATCGGTCAGGTGTCTATCTATATAATTATACATCGGTCAGGTGTCTATCTATATAATTATACATCGGTCAGGTGTCTATCTATATAATTATACATCGGTCAGGTGTCTATCTATATAATTATACATCAGTCAGGTGTCTATATAATTATACATCAGTCAGGTGTCTATCTATATAATTATACATCAGTCAGGTGTCTATATAATTATACATCAGTCAGGTGTCTATCTATATAATTATACATCGGTCAGGTGTCTATATAATTATACATCAGTCAGGTGTCTATATAATTATACATCAGTCAGGTGTATAGCTATATAATTATACATCAGTCAGGTGTCTATCTATATAATTATACATCAGTCAGGTGTCTATCTATATAATTATACATCGGTCAGGTGTCTATATAATTATACATCAGTCAGGTGTCTATATAATTATACATCAGTCAGGTGTCTATATAATTATACATCAGTCAGGTGTATATCTATATAATTATACATCAGTCAGGTGTCTATATAATTATATATCAGTCAGGTGTCTATCTATATAATTATACATCAGTCAGGTGTCTATCTATATAATTATACATCAGTCAGGTGTCTATCTATATAATTATACATCAGTCAGGTGTCTATATAATTATACATCAGTCAGGTGTCTATCTATATAATTATACATCGGTCAGGTGTCTATATAATTATACATCAGTCAGGTGTCTATATAATTATACATCAGTCAGGTGTCTATATAATTATACATCAGTCAGGTGTATATCTATATAATTATACATCAGTCAGGTGTCTATATAATTATATATCAGTCAGGTGTCTATCTATATAATTATACATCAGTCAGGTGTCTATCTATATAATTATACATCAGTCAGGTGTCTATCTATCTATATATATAAAAGAAGACTTTGTGCCTGCCAAAACACACCCAGGGGAGGCAGAAAGCAGGTGTTACTATTCCTATTGGGTGATTCAGTCATGCAGGGAGTTGGCCCGCCCCCACTATGCAGCCCGCCCACCACTATCAAAGTCAGAAAAAAACAACATGGCCGCCACTTGCTCCTACACCACAGACAAACACACATGCCTCACTCATACAGCACCAAACTCACACACATGCCTCACTCACACAGCACCACACAAACACACACACATGCCCCACTCACACACACAGACCACCACACACAATGCCCCACTCACACAGCACCAAACACACATGCCCCCACTCACACACACAGCACCACATACACACACAAAGCCAGAAATAAATATGGCTGACACACACACACTCACTCACCCTGACTCCCAGTGGCCTCAGCAGGACCTGTAGTGCAGCACCAGAAGAACAAAATGGCACTCAAAGGGTTAAGGTAGGCCCTCATTGCTCAATTATTTCTTCACTGTCATCATTTGCCATGCAAGACACAGGACAGGCAGCCATCAGATTCACACTTAACCCACTGACTGCCACAGGGTTGTGTATCAAGTTTTACCCCTCAGGGAGTGTGTTCAAACCCCTCACATTGTAAACTTGCATTTCCCTCCCACTTCTCCTCCTTCCCCAGCCTATTACTAACACTTTTCCATATTTATGTTAAGCCCCGCCCCCACTCGCGATTAAGCCCCGCCCCTTTTAACCCAGATTGCCCCATTTGTCTCTCCACATCAGCACCACATCAGTCCCCTCTAGGGACTTCACAAGTCAAAGTTCCCAGGTATGAACACACTTCCCACTGCTATTTAACTCTGACATGCCTCTGTATATCTTAACCCTTTGACTGCCAGAGGGGTGCACAACTCATGAGTGCATGTGTTTCTGCTCATATATGTTGCATGTGTGTTTGTGTCCATCTCTGTTACATATATGTGTCCATGTGTGCATCTCCAGTGTGTCTGTGTGTGTACATCTGTTACATATGTGTGCATCTCCAGTGTGTCTGTGTGTGTGCGTGTCTTTTGCATGTTTCTGCCGCTCACTGTGTGTATGTGCATACCTCCCAACATTTCACATGGCCAAAGAGGGACACTGTAGTTTTAGGTGATATTGTTGGGGGTGTGGCTGGTGGGCAGGGCATTAGTAAGAATTTTTAGGTTATTTCATGACCTATTACTGGCTATTTATGTAACTGAATAAATGATTTAGTGCAAGACCAAAGTATTTTATTTGCACAGACTAATGTATACACACATATACTGAAGTTTATTGCTTTATTGCTGGAGAGCAAAGTAAAACACGCCACACAGTCAGGGCTGGTGCAAGGATTTTTGCCACCCTAGGCAAAACCTATTTTTGCCGCCCATTTCGCTCCGCCCCTTGTGTCCCACCCCTTTATACCCTGCCTACTTATACCCCACCTCTTTTCATGACTGTCCTCTCTCTGCCCCCTGGGCCAGTCTGCCCCTGGTCTGGAGATGCCTGTAAGAGATGCCCCCTACCAGCTCCAACTTGCCCCTTATCAGCTTCACTTTGGCCCACCAGCTCCACTTTGCCACCATCAGCTCCACTTTGCCCCCCATCCACTCCAACTTGCCCCCATCAGCTCCACTTTGCCCCCCCATCCGCTCCAACGTGCCCCCACCAGCTCCACTTTGCCCCTCATCTGCTCTAACGTGCCCCCACCAGCTCCACTTTGGCCCCTCAGCTCCACTTTGCCCCCATCAGCTCCACTTTGACCCCCATCCTCTCCAACTTACCCCCATCAGCTCCACTTTGCCCCCCATCCGCTCCACTTTGCCCCCCATCCGCTCCAACTTGCCCCCCATCCGCTCCAACTTGCCCCCCATCCGCTCCAACTTGCCCCCAACCAGCTCCACTATGCCCCCATCCGCTCCAACTTGCCCCCCATCTACTCCACTATGCCCCCCATCCGCTCCACTTTGCCCCCCCCTCAGCTCCAACTTGCCCCCCCCTCAGCTCCACTTTGACCCTCATCCGCTCCACTTTGCCCCCATCAGCTCCAACTTGCCCCCACCAGCTCCACTATGCCCCCTCAGCTCCAGCTTTCCCCTAACAGCTCCAACTTGCCCCCATCATCTCCACTTTGCCCCACATCCGCTTCAACTTGCCCCCTCAGCTCCACTATGCCCCCTCAGCTCCAACTTGCCCCCCATCACATACCTGTAGCTCTCGCGCAGTCTTCTCTTCAGTAATGCAGAGCGCGGCGGGAGATCATGACTCCCAGCGCGCTCTGCATTACTAAAGATCCGACCAGATGAGGGAGCGCTGTAGCGACACAGACCTGACTGTGTTGTGGTTCCCGGAGTGGTGTGTGCGGGCGCAGCTCTTCTCCGCTGCATGCCCGCGCCCCCAGTACGTGTTCACCCTGGGCCGGCGCCTACGTCGCCTATAGGTGGAGCTGCCCTGCACACAGTCTGACCTCCTAAAAAGAGGGACAACAGGGTGGGAAAGAGGGACAGAGGGATTTTACCCTCAAAGAGGGACTGTCCCTCCTAAAGAGGGACACTTGGGATGTATGGTATGTGTCTGCCTGTGTGTTGTATATGTCTGTGTTTATCAGTGTGTCTGCATTTCACACACGTGCGCCCAACGGTCATAACATGACGGGCAACGCCGTCCCACATTGCTAGTATAAGTATATATCAGTCAGGTGTCTATCTATATAATTATACATCGGTCAGGTGTCTATCTATATAATTATACATCAGTCAGGTGTCTATATAATTATACATCAGTCAGGTGTCTATCTATATAATTATACATCAGTCATAATCATATCTATATAATTATACATCAGTCAGGTGTCTATCTATATAATTATACATCAATCAGGTGTATAGCTATATAATTATACATCAGTCAGGTGTATATCTATATAATTATACATCAGTCAGGTGTATAGCTATATAATTATACATCGGTCAGGTGTATATCTATATAATTATACATCAGTCAGGTGTCTATCTATATAATTATACATCGGTCAGGTGTCTATCTATATAATTATACATCAGTCATAATCATATCTATATAATTATACATCAGTCAGGTGTCTATCTATATAATTATACATCAGTCAGGTGTCTATCTATATAATTATACATCAGTCAGGTGTATAGCTATATAATTATACATCAGTCATAATCATATCTATATAATTATACATCAGTCAGGTGTCTATCTATATAATTATACATCAGTCAGGTGTATAGCTATATAATTATACATCGGTCAGGTGTATATCTATATAATTATACATCGGTCAGGTGTCTATCTATATAATTATACATCAGTCAGGTGTCTATCTATATAATTATACATCGGTCAGGTGTCTATCTATATAATTATACATCAGTCATAATCATATCTATATAATTATACATCAGTCAGGTGTCTATCTATATAATTATACATCAGTCAGGTGTCTATCTATATAATTATACATCAGTCAGGTGTCTATCTATATAATTATACATCAGTCATAATCATATCTATATAATTATACATCAGTCAGGTGTCTATCTATATAATTATACATCAGTCAGGTGTATAGCTATATAATTATACATCGGTCAGGTGTATAGCTATATAATTATACATCGGTCAGGTGTCTATCTATATAAGTATACATTGGTCAGGTGTCTATCTATATAATTATACATCAGTCAGGTGTCTATCTATTTAATTATACATCAGTCAGGTGTCTATCTATATAATTATACATCAGTCATAATCATATCTATATAATTATACATCGGTCAGGTGTCTATCTATATAATTATACATCAGTCAGGTGTCTATATAATTATACATCAGTCAGGTGTCTATCTATATAATTATACATCAGTCATAATCATATCTATATAATTATACATCGGTCAGGTGTCTATCTATATAATTATACATCGGTCAGGTGTCTATCTATATAATTATACATCGGTCAGGTGTCTATCTATTTAATTATACATCAGTCAGGTGTCTATATAATTATACATCAGTCAGGTGTCTATCTATATAATTATACATCGGTCAGGTGTCTATCTATTTAATTATACATCAGTCAGGTGTCTATATAATTATACATCAGTCAGGTGTCTATCTATATAATTATACATCGGTCAGGTGTCTATCTATATAATTATACATCAGTCAGGTGTATAGCTATATAATTATACATCGGTCAGGTGTATAGCTATATAATTATACATCGGTCAGGTGTCTATCTATATAATTATACATCGGTCAGGTGTATAGCTATATAATTCGTGGATTTTCCTAGCAATAGTGAAGGAAAGTCAGAATTTTATAAAAGACACGGAGTCGAATATTATGCATTAAACCTTCTTCACTGCCTCCTAGCAGCAAAGACAAACTTTATTTCACATGTCAAATAAAGAGAAACAGAAAACTTGCTAGTAATTGTATCCAAATCCCACCAATCACAACAAGACCCCCCTTTATAAATTGAGGTGTGAACTGTTAGTCTTCCTCTTTCTTGTCTGGCGATCTTCTCCCAGTAAGGATTTTCAGTAATACCAAACAACATTAAACATTTATTGAACTAGATAGTCCGAAGAAAATTTGAACATGTTGGATCACACATCGCAACTGGTTTCTCAAGGAATCGAAGTTCCCAGGATACAGCAAACTTTTAACCTATAGGAGACACAGAAAATATACATGAATGGGTAGGGAATTATAGGGAGGGATAATATTCGCCTCCGTGTCTTTTATAAAATTCTGACTTTCCTTCACTATTGCTAGGAAAATCCACAAATTTTATTTCATTCCCACGGAGGCTTCATATTATGCAAGTTCAAAGCTAGATAAATAAACATATTAGAGATTACTTAACACATTATTTGAAACATGATCAATGGGTTTACAATAAAATTCTTTAAAAGTAGATTCCCTAGACCAATCCGCAGCCCTAAGGATATCCTCCAATCTTCCCCCGGATTGTAACGCCATAGATGCCATCGCTCCTCTAGAAGAATGAGCTCCGAACAAAGATACATCAATTCCGGCCAATTGCATGATCCATCGGACCCAGCGGGCTAAAGTAGCCGCCGAAACCGGAAGAAAAGGTTTTCGGAAAGAAATCAGCAATTGAGACCAGTTGGAGATGCGAAGCGAATTGGTTCGCTTTTCATACTCTTGAAGACATCTAACAACACATAGTTGTGGTTGGGAAGGAAAAGAAGGATAAGAGACCAAACGGATGGTCGTCTTTGTGCGACGCGATATGCGAAATTGGACCCCTGAAGGAGTGAAAGATCTAGAATGCAGATCCAGAGCTTTAACGTCTGAAACTCTTTTGAAAGATATTAGACAAAGAAGCATTGTCAATTTTGCAGATAATTGCTTCAAAGACAAATTATCATTGGTTGGCCAATTCTCTAGAAAGTGTAGAACATCGTTCACGTTCCATAAAGAATGATATCTTGATTGAGGAGGTCTTGAGAACCGAATTCCTTTCATAAGTCGACAAACTACACTAGATTGTCCAATCGGAATACCATCTACTGGAACGTGACCTGCTGAAATGGCCGAACGGTAGGTATTAATGGTGCGGTATGCCTTGCCTATATCGAAGAGATGGGAAAGGAAATTTACTACTTCTATTGTAGAGGCTGAAACGGGATCCAAACCCCGTTCCAGGCACCAACTATTCCACATTGACCAGGCGGATCGATACATGATTCTGGTTCCTGCAGCCCAAGATTCCTCCAAAAGGAATTTAGCTGATTCCGAAATTTCACCGTGATAGCTGGAACTCCCGAAATGAACCAGGCCATGAGTCGAAGTTCCCCCGACGTCATTAAATCGTGAGGATCGTCGGAAGGATTCGTTAGAAGATTGGGGAAGGAAGGAAGTAGACGTGGAATGTCTGCAGATAGCTCCAGAAGAGGAGGGAACCACGGTTGCATTGGCCAAAAGGGCGTAATTAGGACAACCGTTGCTTGTTGACGGCGAATTGATAAAAGGATCCGCGGTATCATTGCAGATAGTGAAAAAGCATAATTTGTTCCTGGAACCCAAGGTTGTAGAAAAGCATTTGTGGCCAGAGCTTCTGGGTCCGGTCTCCAACTGAAAAATCGGGGAATCTGACGATTCAATAGGGATGCAAAGAGATCGATTCGAAAGGGTCCCCATAAATGATGAAGAAGGGAAAACACTCCCTTGTGTAGCATCCAATCGCTGCGGTCGGATAGGTATCTGGAATTCCAATCCGCTACAGCATTGGAGAGTCCAGGTAGATGTTGCGCAAGGACGGTGACATTGCGGTCCAGGCAAAAATGCCAAAACTCCTTGGCCAATTCTGCCAATTGTTTGGACTTCGTGCCTCCCAGTCGGTTGATGTATTGTACCGCTGAGACGTTGTCCATTTTCAAAAGGATACAATTGACTCGGTCTTTTGCTAAACTCTTTAATGCGAAAGACCCCGCTAGTAACTCTAGGCAATTGATGTGTAAGTTCGTCTCTAGTTGGGACCATTTGCCGCCAGTAGAAAGTTCGCCTAAACGAGCACCCCAGCCTAGTAGGCTGGCGTCCGACTCTATGACGAGGTCTGGCACCATACCAAATATGGCTTTGCCATTCCATGCGTCTAGATGTTTTAGCCACCAGATAAGTTCTTCCTTTGCGTCGGAAGAAAGAGTAATAAAATCGGCGTAACCGAGACCTCTGCGTAAATGAAGGGCCTTTAATCTCTGAAGTGCCCGATAATGTAGAGGGCCGGGAAAAATTGCTTGAATGGAAGCTGACAAGAGGCCTACTACTCGGGCAAGAGTCCGTACGGAGATCAAATTTTTTCTTAGAATTGACCGAATTTCTTTGCGGATAGCTCGAACTTTTGTTCCCGGAAGACTCAATGATTCCTCCACTGAATTTACCACAAAACCTAGAAACTCCATGGTTTGAGATGGTATCAACTGGGATTTCTTCCAATTGATTAGAAAACCCAGACTCGTGAGTAGACGAATTGTGCAATTGGTATGATTGCGTAGAAGGGATTGATTCTGAGACTTAATTAGAATGTCGTCTAGATAAATGATGAGACGAATCCCGCGACTTCTCAAATAAGCGATGACAGGCTTTAGGAGCTTCGTGAAGCACCAGGGAGCCGAGGACAAACCAAAAGGAAGGCAAGTGAATTGCCATGTCTGACCGTGCCAGAGGAAACGAAGGTAAACTTGGGAAGAAACGGACATTGGTACCGTCAGGTACGCGTCCTGTAGGTCTATCTTGACCATCCAGTCTGATGGAAGGAGTAAGTCTCTCAGGACATGGATGCCCTCCATCTTGAAGTGGCGATATAATACGCATTCGTTTAGGGATCTCAGATTGATTACTGGACGAAGACCTGAGTCTTTTTTCCGTACTAGGAAAATATTGCTCACATAACCTGGGACGGAGCCTGACGCTAGTCTGATGGCCCCTTTTTTCTTTAACTCTGAGATTTCGGTATCTACCAAGAGCTTGTCTGTTTCTGAGAATCGGAAGGGAGGAGGAATAGTCCTTTGGACTGGAGGAGTATAGAATTCTATCTGGTATCCCCTTATCGTCTGTAGTACCCATTGGTCTGATGTGAGATTGCACCAATGATTGAAAAAATGGGAGAGTCTGCCCCCCACTTTTTCCGGGAAAGAATGGATTGATAGATGAGGTCTTACCTGTAAAGGGTCGGGATCGGAAAGCCCTTCTGCCGGAACGTGATCTCCATGCTCTGCCCCGAGAAGGGAAAAATGGACCTTGGAACCCAGATTCTTGAGGGGTTTGACTCCGAAAAAAGGTTTGGGGTGGGGTCTGAAATCTCTGTTGTGAGTAATGGGTACGGCCGAGGGAGCGACCCCTGCCTCTCCCGGCCTTGGAGAAAACCCTAGGGTTAAATACTTTCTTTAAGGATGTCTGAGCCTTATCTAAGGCGGTGAAAGCTGATACAAATTTTCCCAGCTCTTTAATAAAAGAATCCCCAAACAAAAATCCATTTGCAGATGGACCAGGTTCTGAATTAGCCATGTCCGCTAATTTTGGGTCTATTCTTAAAAGTATGGCTCTCCGCCGTTCTGAGGCTATAGCAGAATTGGTATTTCCTATTAGGCATATGGCTCTTTGAATCCACCCACGGAGAACATGGGTATCTACAGGGGTATTATCCTGAATGGCTGATTCTGACAGCTCGAAAATTTTTGTGAGAGGTCCCAAGGAATCTAACAATTTGTCTTGGCAAGATTTTAGAGCTCTATCTAGCCCTTTTCTGGGGTCCTTGCCAGATTTCGATATAAACTGAACTATTTTAGTATCTAGTTCAGGTGTTTGACACACTTTGTTTGCCACAAAAGGACGAGGGCATTCAGCACTGAGTTTATTTCTGGTGGTTCTATTCATTGATTTTCGAATCCAATGTTCTAAGTATTGGGATATATGAGATGTTGGAGTCCACTCAGAGGATCGGGGATGTTTGATACCCTCGGGATTAAAGAGGGGTTTTCCCAAAGCACCTAAAATAGTAACAGGGGTAGATCCATCAGAATTAGTAATTTTTGACCCTGAATCATTAAGTTTTTTTCTTTTTGTGTTGAATTGTGTCAGAACTCTCTCCTTCGCTTGAGGATATTTCCCAGTCCTCATCAGTAGAGTCCTCGCTAGACGAGGAACAATAAGAATCTGGTTTTGACCTCCTCAGGTTCTTTTTCCTCAAGTGTACTTCCTCTTGAGGTGAGGGTCGTATGAGTGGGCCAGAGCCGCACGGTTCAATGTCGCCACCAGAGGGCGTGATATCATCAGTTATTAAATTTTTATTCATTTTATGTGCAGGGTCTGAGGTATGCTTACGTTTCCGTAGGCATTTGCCCCCTTTGCGATTAATTTCTGTCAGATTTTCCTCTGAAACTGCCAAAGGTAAAGGAGTTGCAGTCCCTACCATAGTATTTACAGAGGCATTAGATGTATTAAGATTAATGTCAGGAATGCTAGAATGGGCTTTCATAGCCAAAGCAAAAGACTCCGCTAGAGAGTTGGAGAACTTTTGCATGGTGGATTGAATTGAGAATTCCATAAACTTTTGGAACTGGAGGGACTCAGGTTGAAAACCTGGAATATTACCTGATTGTCCTAGACCATCTTCAGAATTTTTTGATTTTGGTACTTCAGCTTCTTCTTGCTGATCTAACACAGGAGAGAGTGGACTCTCATATTCAGAGCTGTCAGACATACTGATAAAATGGCCAATACAGTAATATATAGGAAATAAAGAAAAATTATATAACTTTCAGAAAAGGGGTAAGAACAATAACCCAAATAATGTTATATGTGGTAACTTATAGTTATAATCAATTGGGAATGCACAGTATATGAATTACACGGTGTAGTGTATGTAGAAGCAGGGAGAAAAAACGGAGCGCTTCGAGTGACAGCAGTTTAAAAGATGGCGCCGTCAGCACTGACAAAACGTCTGACTGACTTCGCGCATGCGCCAAAGGAAGAAGGCGAGCTCCGGAAGCGCCTCTGTGTAACGCTTACAGCGAGGCGACCGGTACTGAAAGGGTAAAGCAAAAGGGGTACGGAGGTAAGCGGAACACCGCGCTACTAAAGGGAACAAAGAGGATAAACCAGGATAAACATAAACATCCTGTTTAACGTAGATGCAAAGACTTAAAAGGAAAAGAAAACGAGTTTATCGGCGGTTAAAGGGTTAACACCAAATCGGAGGAAAAGTTATATGAATAAAATCTAAAGGTAATAACCTAATACACTTTAATATAAACCTTTGTATAATACTTATCTGAGAAGGAAGCAGCAAAGAAAGAGGAAGACTAACAGTTCACACCTCAATTTATAAAGGGGGGTCTTGTTGTGATTGGTGGGATTTGGATACAATTACTAGCAAGTTTTCTGTTTCTCTTTATTTGACATGTGAAATAAAGTTTGTCTTTGCTGCTAGGAGGCAGTGAAGAAGGTGTAATGCATAATATGAAGCCTCCGTGGGAATGAAATAAAATTATACATCAGTCAGGTGTATATCTATATAATTATACATCGGTCAGGTGTCTATCTATATAATTATACATCAGTCAGGTGTCTATCTATATAATTATACATCAGTCAGGTGTATATCTATATAATTATACATCGGTCAGGTGTATAGCTATATAATTATACATCAGTCAGGTGTCTATCTATATAATTATACATCAGTCAGGTGTCTATATAATTATACATCGGTCAGGTGTCTATCTATATAATTATACATCAGTCAGGTGTATAGCTATATAATTATACATCGGTCAGGTGTCTATCTATATAATTATACATCAGTCAGGTGTCTATCTATATAATTATACATCAGTCAGGTGTCTATCTATATAATTATACATCGGTCAGGTGTCTATATAATTATACATCAGTCAGGTGTCTATCTATATAATTATACATCAGTCAGGTGTATAGCTATATAATTATACATCAGTCAGGTGTCTATATAATTATACATCAGTCAGGTGTCTATCTATATAATTATACATCAGTCAGGTGTATAGCTATATAATTATACATCAGTCAGGTGTCTATCTATATAATTATACATCAGTCAGGTGTATAGCTATATAATTATACATCAGTCAGGTGTATATCTATATAATTTTACATCAGTCAGGTGTCTATATAATTATACATCAGTCAGGTGTCTGTCTATATAATTATACATCAGTCAGGTGTATAGCTATATAATTATACATCAGTCAGGTGTATAGCTATATAATTATACATCAGTCAGGTGTCTATCTATATAATTATACATCAGTCAGGTGTATAGCTATATAATTATACATCAGTCAGGTGTATAGCTATATAATTATACATCAGTCAGGTGTCTATATAATTATACATCGGTCAGGTGTCTGTCTATATAATTATACATCGGTCAGGTGTCTATCTATATAATTATACATCAGTCAGGTGTATAGCTATATAATTATACATCGGTCAGGTGTCTGTCTATATAATTATACATCAGTCAGGTGTATAGCTATATAATTATACATCAGTCAGGTGTCTATATAATTATACATCAGTCAGGTGTATAGCTATATAATTTTACATCAGTCAGGTGTCTATATAATTATACATCAGTCAGGTGTCTGTCTATATAATTATACATCAGTCAGGTGTATAGCTATATAATTATACATCAGTCAGGTGTATAGCTATATAATTATACATCAGTCAGGTGTCTATCTATATAATTATACATCAGTCAGGTGTATAGCTATATAATTATACATCAGTCAGGTGTATAGCTATATAATTATACATCAGTCAGGTGTCTATATAATTATACATCGGTCAGGTGTCTGTCTATATAATTATACATCGGTCAGGTGTCTATCTATATAATTATACATCAGTCAGGTGTATAGCTATATAATTATACATCGGTCAGGTGTCTGTCTATATAATTATACATCAGTCAGGTGTATAGCTATATAATTATACATCGGTCAGGTGTATAGCTATATAATTATACATCGGTCAGGTGTCTATATAATTATACATCGGTCAGGTGTCTATCTATATAATTATACATCAGTCAGGTGTATAGCTATATAATTATACATCAGTCAGGTGTATAGCTATATAATTATACATCGGTCAGGTGTATAGCTATATAATTATACATCAGTCAGGTGTCTATGTATATAATTATACATCAGTCAGGTGTCTATATAATTATACATCTGTCAGGTGTCTATCTATATAATTATACATCGGTCAGGTGTATAGCTATATAATTATACATCGGTCAGGTGTCTATCTATATAATTATACATCAGTCAGGTGTCTGTCTATATAATTATACATCAGTCAGGTGTCTAGCTATATAATTATACATCAGTCAGGTGTCTATCTATATAATTATACATCGGTCAGGTGTCTATCTATATAATTATACATCAGTCAGGTGTTTATCTATATAATTATACATCGGTCAGGTGTATCTTATCTATCTATCTATATATATCTTATATATATAAAAGAGAAACGCTCACTGCATAATTTATGTCTCCTCAGGAGACACACACACCCAGGGGTGGCAATAAGGAGGAGTTACAGTTCCCATTGGGTAATTCAATGGGGGTGTGATTTTCAGACCAATTGCAGGGGCCGAAGGGAGTTGGCCCACCCCCACTATGCAGCCCGCCCACCACTATCAAAGTCAGAAAAAAACAATATGGCCGCCACTTGCTCCTACACCACAGACAAACACACACATGCCCCACTCACACACATGCCTCACTCACACACATGCCTCACTCACACACACGCCCCACACACACACACACACGCCCCACACACACACACACACACACACATGCCCCACTCACACACACAAAAGCCAGAAGGAAATATGGCTGACACACAGTCACTCACCCTGACTCCCAGTGGACTCAGCAGGACCTGTACTACAGCTACTGTAGGGTGCTACAGCACCAGGGGAACAAAATGGCACTCAGAGGTTTAAAATAGGCCCTCATTGCTGAATTACTTCTTCACTGTCATCATTTGCCATGCAAAACACAGGACAGACAGCCATCAGATTCACACTTAACCCACTGACTGCCACAGGGTTGTGTATCAAGTTTTACCCCTCAGGGAGTGTGTTCAACCCCCCCACACTGTAAACTTGCATTCCCCTCCCACTTCTCCTCCTTCCCCAGCCTATTACTAACACTTTTCCACATTTATGTTAAGCCCCGCCCCTACTCACGATTAAGCCCCGTCCACTTTTAACCCAGATTGCCCCATTTGTCTCTCCATATCAGCACCACATAACTCCCTTCCAGGGACTACACAAGTCAAAGTTCCTAGGTATGAACACACTTCCCACTGCTATTTATCTCTGACATGCCTCTCTATACATTAACCATTTGAGTGCCAGAGGGGTGCACAACTCATGCACGCATGTGTTTCTGCGCATATATGTTGCGTGTGTGTGTGTGTACATCTCTGTTACATATTTGTGTGCATGTGTGCATCTCCGGTGTGTGTGTGTGCATGTCTTTTGCATGTCTCTGCCACTCACTGTGTGTATGTGTCTGCCTGTGTGTTGCATATGTCTGTGTTTATCAGTGTGTCTACATTTCACACACGCGCGCCCAACACCGTCCCACATTGGTAGTGTGTATATATATAAGAGAGAAAACCTGCGTCCCCTGCCACACACACCCAGGGGCGGCTGTAAGGAACAGTTAGCTTGCCCCCCAACATCAGTCTTAACCTAGGCTGACCAGACCTCACCTTTAACTGGGGACGCATAGGAAAAATGCATACTGCAGGACTGCTTTCATTTCAGTGAAGTACTGCAAAATGGCTATTTCCTATGTGTCCCCGGTTAAAGGTGAGATCTGGTCAGCCTACCTTAACCCTTTGAGTGTCAGAGGGGTACGCATACATTGCAAGGCGTACCCCTCTGGCAGTCAGAGGGTTAGCCCTCTCCTCCACAACTCACCTACTGCTACATCACTTCTCTCGACTTACAACTCCTACAGTAAACAACTCATGGCACAATACTATAACCCACCAACCAGCAGCTCCCATTTTGCTGGGGAGCCACACATTGATCACTTATTTCAAAGACACACTGGGACACTCAGAGTCAGCTGGGGAATAGGTTAGAACACACAGAGCTTCAGTTTCCATGCTAAGAACTGGGGCTGATGGACTCACTTTGTTTCAATTTAACCCTTTGAGTGCTGTTGCAATGCCTTGGATACCTCTCTGGCACTCAGAGGGTTAAGTCCATTAACCCTTGGAGTACCAGAGATGATATGCAGCACATTGCTGTGCGTACCTCTGTCACTCAAAGGGTTAATATCTGTTTGGAAAGCTTCCACATTTGGGTATTGTGCAGCCCACTCTTTCCTCACAAGTGGCCCACAGGGTTAAACTGATTTCTTTGAAAATGTCCATTGATTTCAATGAGACTATTAATTCCATGAACGCTACAAACAATGTAAACACATTGCCAAAGCAACGCGTTGGGGACCATTGTAGCATTCAAGGGGTTAAAGCCCCATTTATGTCAACACGATTTTCCTGAATTTTCAATTCAACCCTATGGTGTCAGTTTTTTTGGAGTTGCACCCTTTATCTTGATACATAAGGCCCATACAGTTATACTCTTACCCCATTAATCTAAACCCATTTATACTTTTGGCTCTTGCAGCAGCTGACTGTGCACTGTGATCTGTGAGGCTAATGTACTAACACAAAGAGGAACAATTCACCTGTACCATACAGAACAAATACAATGCTTTGCTGACCTCTCTAGCGTTGAAGACGTTAAAACGCCCATTTAAATAAATGGGTATTGTTCCCTGTGCTGCTGTTACTTTTCCACAAAATTCCACCACTTTTCTTAGTATATGAGCCTTCCTGTTTTGAAGCCTATTAGCTGTTAGGGGTCCCTGTATTGATCCCTTGCCTACGGCCCATGGACAAATAATCCGGTTCTGTCCCAGCCGACCACCACGGCCCACTAATACAAGGAGCGCCCAACATGTGTCACATATTCCTTTCACTGCCAGAGGACTATACAACTCATTACACAGCAATGTGTTGTGTACCTCTCTCACACTCAGAGTTAAAGTGCTTCACTCCAACCAACTGCTACACTAGGTCTGTATAATGCAGTAACCCTACAGCCCTGTATTTCATGTCTACTTCACTGTCTATGTACAGTCATTTCTCCCCCTCACCCATTACTTTACTGTAACACTTCACTGTCCCTCCTCTCCTCAATCTCTCATCTCCTCCTCCCTTGTCACCCCCACTCACCTATCCCCTTGCCATTCATCCATAGGCCCAATCTCGCCATTTTACTCCCACATCACTATTACATTATCTATCACTGCATCTGTCACTTAACCCTCTGTCTGCCAACCTATAGTATTAACTATATGGTAGGTACAATTAAAAGAGAGTACTTGCACTTATTCGTATCTCTCAGACCGTTATATTTGAGAGATATAGGAAAATAAAGTTCTCTGGTCCCTCCCCTTTCTGCTTGACGAGCTGTACGTGTATTGTCTGTGTGTATGTGTGTTGTCTGTTTGTGTTGTGTACGTGTATTGTCTGTGTACGTGTATTGTCTGTGTACGTGTATTGTCTGTGTGTATGTGTATTGTCTGTGTACGTGTATTGTCTGTGTGTATGTGTGTTGTCTGTTTGTGTTGTGCATGTGTATTGTCTGTGTGTACGTGTATTGTCTGTGTGTACGTGTATTGTCTGTGTACGTGTATTGTGTGTGTACGTGTATTGTGTGTGTACGTGTATTGTCTGTGTGTATGTGTATTGTCTGTGTGTACGTGTATTGTGTGTGTACGTGTATTGTCTGTGTACGTGTATTGTCTGTGTACGTGTATTGTCTGTGTACGTGTATTGTCTGTGTACGTGTATTGTCTGTGTACGTGTATTGTCTGTGTACGTGTATTGTCTGTTTGTGTTGTGCGTGTTTATTGTCTGTGTGTACGTGAATTGTCTGTGTGTATGTGTGTGTGTACGTGTATTGTCTGTGTGTGCGTGTATTGTCTGTGTGTGTGTGTATTGTCTGTGTGTACGTGTATTGTGTGTGTGCGTGTATTGTGTGTGTACGTGTATTGTCTGTGTACGTGTATTGTGTGTGTACGTGTATTGTCTGTGTGTACGTGTATTGTCTGTGTGTACGTGTATTGTGTGTGTGCGTGTATTGTGTGTGTACGTGTATTGTCTGTGTACGTGTATTGTGTGTGTACGTGTATTGTCTGTGTGTACGTGTATTGTCTGTGTGTACGTGTATTGTCTGTGTGTACGTGTATTGTCTGTGTGTACGTGTATTGTCTGTGTACGTGTATTGTGTGTGTACGTGTATTGTCTGTTTGTGTTGTGCGTGTTTATTGTCTGTGTGTACGTGAATTGTGTGTGTGTACGTGTATTGTCTGTGTGTCCGTGTATTGTCTGTGTGTGTGTGTATTGTCTGTGTATACGTGTATTGTCTGTGTGTATGTGAATTGTCTGTGTGTATGTGTATTGTCTGTTTGTGTTGTGCACGTGTATTGTCTGTTTGTGTTGTGTGTCTACGTGTATTGTCTGTGTGTATGTGTATTGTCTGTTTGTGTTGTGTACGTGTATTGTCCGTTTGTGTTGTGCATGTGTATTGTCTGTATGTACGTGTATTGTCTGTGTGTATGTGTATTGTCTGTTTGTGTTGTGCATGTGTATTGTACGTGTATTATCTGTGTGTACGTGTATTATCTGTGTGTACGTGAATTGTCTGTGTTGTGCATGTGTATTGTCTGTGTGTATGTGTATTGTCTGTTTGTGTTGTGCATGTGTATTGTCTGTGTGTATATGTGTATTGTCTGTGTGTACGTGTATTGTCTGTGTGTATATGTATTGTCTGTGTTGTGCGTGTATTGTCTGTTTGTGTTGTGTGTGTTGTCTGTGTTGTGCGTGTATTGTCTGTGTGTACGTGTATTGTCTGTGTGTACGTGTATTGTCTGTGTGTACGTGTATTGTCTGTTTGTGCTGTGCATGTGTATTGAATGTACGCAATACTCAAAACGATATACGCAAAACACTATACCCTATAGCAAAATGCAATACGCAATGTGCTCTATGCAAAACACTATACACAGTACGCAAGATGCTAGACAAAAGCACTATATACAGTATACAAAACGCTATGTGCAAAATGAAATGTACTATACGCAAATCACTTACGCAAAATGCAATATGAAAAGCGCTATAGGCAGCACACAAAATGCTATACACAAAACAGTACTCAAGACGCTATACACAATACGCTATATGCTATACTCTATACATAAAACGCTATCCCCTATAAGCTATATGCCACACTCTATACATAAAACGCTATACACAATACGCTATATGCTATACTCTATACATAAAACGCTACACACAATACGCTATGTGCTATACTGTATACATAAAACGCTATACACAATATGCTATATACTATACTGTATACATAAAACTCTATTCCCAATACGCTATATGCTATACTGTATACATAAAACGCTATACCCAATATGCTATGTGCTATACTCTATACATAAAACGCTATACCCAATACGCTATATGCTATACTGTATACATAAAACCCTATACACAATACGCTATGTGCTATACTCTATACATAAAACCCTATACTCAATAGGCTATATGCTATATACAATACACAAAACGTTATACCCAATACACTATATGCTATACACAATACGCTATATGCTATACTCTATACATAAAACCCTATACCCAATACGCTATATGCCATACTCTATACATAAAACGCTATACACAATACGCAAAACACTATACACAAAACTCAATATGGAAAACGTAAAACGCCACACACAGTACTCAAAATCATATAAGCAAAACACAATGCTGTATGCAATAGGCAAAGTGAAATATGCTATATACAATGAACTATATGCAGTAAGCAAAATGTAAAATGCTGTATGCAACACACTATACACAAAACTCAATATGGTATACGCAAAATGATATATACAGTCATGTGAAAAAGAAAGTACGCCCTCTGTGAATTCTGTGTTTTACATATCAGGACATAATAACAATCATCTGTTCCTTATCAGGTCTAAACATTAGGTAAATACAACTTCAGATGAACAACAACACAAGACATATTACAAAATGGAGAAGCCATGTGTGAAAAACTAAGTACACCTTCTGATTCAACAGCTTGTAGAAAGATCTTTAGCAGCAATTACTTGAAGTAATCGTTTTCTGTTGAGTCTCTCAGATCGTTGTGGAGGAATTGTGTCCCACTCTTATTTACAACGTTGCTTCAGTTCATTGAGGTTTGCGGGCAGTTGTTTATGCACAGCTCTCTTAATATCCCGCCACAACTTTTCAGTCGGGTTGAGGTCTGGACTTTGACTGGGCCATTGCAACCCCTTGATTCTTTTCTTTTTCAGCCATTCTGTTGTAGATTTGCTGGTGTGCTTGGGATCATTGTCCTGTTGCATGACCCAATTTCGTCCAAGCTTTAGCTGTCAGACAGATGGCCTCACATTTGACTCAATGACTGCAAGGTTCCCAGGTCCTGTGGCTGTAAAACAATCCCAAATCATCACCCCCTCCACCACCGTGCTTGACAGTTGGTGTGAGGTGTTGGTGCTGATATGCTGTGTTTGGTTTTCGCCAAATGTGGCACAGTGAATTATGGCCAAACATCTCCAGTTTGGTCTCGTCTGTCCAAAGGACATTGTCCCAGAAGTCTTGTGGTTTGTTCAGATACAACTTTGCAAACCTAAGCCGCGCTGCCATGTTCTTTTTAGAGAGAAAAGCCTTTCTCCTGGTAACCCTTCCAAACAAACCATACTTGTTCAGTCTTTTTCTAATTGTACTGTCATGAACTTTAACATTTAACAGGCTGAGGCCTGTAGAGTCTGAGATGTAACTCTTGGGTTTTTTCCAATTTCTCTGAGCATTGCACGGTCTGACCTTGGGGTGAATTTGCTGGGACGTCCACTCCTGGGAAGATTGGCAACTGTCTTGAATGTTTTCCACTTTTGAATAATCTCACTGTAGAATGATGGACTTTATATTGTTTGGAAATGGCCTTATAACTATCACGGTGCCCGTGATCCTTGTTGCAGTATGGTGACATTACTATTTCCTTGTTTCCGATTCTGGATTCTTATTGGTCCCAGGACCTGACTCCGCCCGGGGCCAGCCCTTTTATACCCTGTCATGTCATTAGTTAGGCGCCCTTTCGTGGTGTACCTGAACCTAGCGCTAGTTACTGCTGTTTCTCTGTTTGCGTATGACCTGGCCTGCCTGACGACGCTCCTGTGTATCCTGATCTACTGCCACATCTGTTCCATTGCTGACTGGACTGGCTGAGAACCCACTTTCGTTGCTGACTGGACTGGGTGAGAACCCACTTCGGTTGCTGACTGGACTGGCTGAGAACCTGCTTTCGTTGCTGACTGGACTGGCTGAGAACCTGCTTCCGTTGCTGACCAGACTGGCTGAGAACCCGCTTTCGTTGCTGACTGGACTGGCTGAGAACCTGCTTCTGTAGCTGACCGGACTGGCTGAGAACCAGCTTTCGTTGCTGACTGGATTGGCTGAGTACCTGCTTCCGTTGCCGTATCGTATTGGCTTCTACCACTTCTGTGGCGGTATTGCACATACGGAGTACCTGTTTCCATGCTGTCAACAGCCGGACTGAGTTACTCGTTCACATTGCTGACATGTCTGGTTTATCCACTGTTACTGGCTGTGCTCACTCCTGGTTGATGGTTATAGGCATATTCCCCAGGTGCATTATCACTCTAGAGTTCTAGGGCCGGTTCACTCTCTCGCCCTGTCTTACCATAATGTTGTGGCCTAGCGTGCTTTAGAGTCAGTCATAGTGTAGTGGTCCATCTCCTGGTAGATCCGTACTACCGGACACCTGTTGCCTGTATCCGTGGTCTGTTGCCTCCATTCTACCCTAGCATTCTAGGGTTCCTGCTGCCAAATCAGTGGGTCAGTTGCCTCCCTACTACCCTAGCGTTCTAGGGTTCCTTCTGCCAGTACCAGTGGGTCATTTTCCTCCTTACTGCTGTCTGTCTCTCTAGTCTGGTGCGTTGTTTCGTTATACTGTTTCCTACCTGACCTGTGAAGGTTGTGGGAATTACCCGTACTGTCTCCATCTGGGCTTGTGTGAGTTGGGTATTCAGTCGTTGAGTGTTTCTTAATTTTCAATAAAATCATTTTAACCGTATAGTATTTGTCTGAGTGTTCTTCCAAAAACTGTGACAATAACACTTCCCAGATTGATGGGCAGCAACAATTGATTCTCTAAGATCATTGCAGATGTCTTTCCTCCTTGGCATTGTGGTAACACACACCTGAATGCTCCAGACCAGCAAACTGCTAAAACTCCGGCTTTTATAGAGGTGTCACATATGTGTATGATATGTAAAACCATAGAATTCAAAGAGGGTGTACTTTCTTTTTCACACGACTGTACACTATACACAAAATGCTATACACAAACTGCAATACTGCAATATGGAAAGCACAATATGCAGTACACAAAATGCTATATGCAAAACTCTTTACAGAATACGCAAAACTCAATGTTATATGCAAAATGCTATAAGCAGTACACAAAATGATTTATGTAAAATGCTATACACAAAATACAATATGGATACGTAATGTGCAAAACGATATACAGAGTGCAATACGCTATATACTAAACTCAATAGTCTATACTCAACAACTCTTCATACAAAACAATATGCAAAAAGCTAAAGGTAAAACGCTATATACAAAATGCAATACACAAACAGCAGTACACAGTACACAAAAGCCTATAGCAGTAAGAAAAACACTATACACAAAACGCAATACACAAATTGCTATACGCAAAACCCAACACTTTATATGAAAAGGATACCCTACCTGCAAAACTCACACAACACACAAAACATGCACGTCCGTGCTCACACACTCAGGCTCACTGATGGAGAGTTGTGTGACGCGGTGCTTTGCAATCTGTTGCACACCTTTTTGGACTAAGCATTGAAAATTCAATAATCCAGTCATTAAAACATTGCCTTCTTTCTGGATTTGTCTGCAATATAATAGATATAAAATAATCCTACACATAAATCTACTTTTAATATTGCATTGGATTGCAGTGCAGTGGATAACATACATAATGGCTACTCCTGTTTAGGGTTGTCTTCTATAGTGTCTGTCATCATAATACACTTCCTTTATAAAACACACTATACTTATTTAGATATACATACAAACTGCATTATTATTTATTTTTTTTAATCACTGGTCCTTTAATAATCATTTTTTTGGGGGCAGCGGCAGGCAAACTTCGGCACTCCAGCTGTTTAAGACTACAACATCCATGATGGCTAGTTGTAGCCCCGAACAGCTGGTGTGCTGCCTACAGCTGATTTCTGATGTCCATCAGCTGATCTGATCACAGTCTGTGAAACGTGTGGACTGGTGACACATTTTGGAAAAAAACAGGTTGATCATTTATTACTTTTTATTGAATTTTTGTCATTTTATTTGCATGCCCATCAGAAGCAAAAGAAGACAGAAAAAGAAAGGAACGGAAAGAAAAAAAAATACAAACATATCCCCCACGAAATAAAACAACTTCGCCCAGTTACCCCCTTCCCTTTCCCAGTAAAAATCTATCAATCCCCTCACCCGGGTGCTGGCTTGGTGGCAAAGGGAGGAGACTTCCCAAAAGCCATGCATAGCAAAGCAAGTATGCCCTTTTATATTGGGGAGAGGCAAAGCATGGGGTTTCAAAGAGAGATCAGCCAGCGGCCCCCGAAATAAATACGAGGATGTAGAGCCTCCCCCCAATCCCTGCATAATCGTTACTGCATGATTGTAGGTTTTGGGGTTCTTCTTAAAGGGGGGTTGAATGGAAAAATAACCACGTCCTGGCTTCAAGCCCACAGATTCCTCTCCCAGTGTTTTTGCATAATTCAGCTGATAAGAAAGGTAAGATAAGAGAGGGTCACCCAGGCTTTCCAAAAAATAAAATAAGTACCCAATAGCGATATCTAAAATTTCTTGTGTGATTCTGCGCCCCAGGGGTAATGCATGGGTGAAGCCAGCATTCACTAGGGCCTCCAGGTTCTGAAGGCCTTAAATTGAGTTTCCAAATTTTCAGAAAGGAACCAATTTAGTCCACTGATCAGAAAAGAGAGAGAGGGGGCTGTCCAATGTGCACAAATCACCATGTGACCGCTTTTCCCATGATTATTTATGGGGCTTAGGAAGAGAACTCTGAAATGCATAGGGATCCTAAATATGTTCCTAAAATTTGGAGGCCTCTGTTCAAAATCTTTTGCCTGATTCTAAAAATTTTTTTAAAAAGCGCCTGCAGCATCGAGGAGCCATCACAGCTACCCAAACACATCTGGTTCCTAGCAATCTGCAGCTTTTGTTGGACTGCAATTTCCATCATCCTCTCTCAGCCAAAAAATGATGGGAACTGTAGTCTCACAACAGCTAGAGGGCATCAGAGTGCCCACTCCCTAGAGTAGGTGTGTTTACAAGAGCAGAATGAGATGTGTCAATACGATTCTGCTCTAAACTATTTCTCAGTACTGTGCTTGCCTAGTGCCAATTCACTGCACTACCCCACAAATAGTCCTCTGCCCACGGCTTACATCAAGGGGAGGCCAGCGGGAAAGTGAACGGGTGTTGCGTTCCTCTGTGCCACATTTAACGCTATGTACTAATAAGACACGGAGGAAATTAAGTAACAATACTCCATCTTGTTGTGCATGTTAACCCTTTGAGTGCTAGACAGTACGCCATGCAACCTTTCTGGCACTCAAGGGGTAAAAAGGGGAAGCATTCAGGGGTTGCAGGCATTAAAGTCGTAACCCTGGCATAGTGTGTGTGCCAGTCTGTACTAACTCAATTATACACTCTAGTGCATACCGCAACGTGCAGGAGCATAATTAGAGACCACCGTCAATGGAGATGGACCAAAGGGTTTGTGTACCCACCCGCACCATCCAATAATTCATGGAGATAAAGCTCTCTCTGATCTGATAGGGGCCAATAAAGCAAAACGGAGGTTCCTGAGCAACTCAAAACCCCCTTTCGTACTGATCTTGACCTGCAAAAATGGATCCCATAACCCCACTGAGTTCCTGTGCTCCTTTGGGAGCTTAATTTCAATCTTTATTTCTTTGGCTTTTTAAACATTTTCAATATCTTCTTCTTGCCGGTGACGGAGTCGGTATCTTCTCCCGTTGAGCCGCTGTCGTCGTCTCCCAGATTCTTCTTTCCCGCCAGCTGTGGGATGCGGGTGCCCTTAGAGTTGTGCTTGGACTCCGTTCCTGGAGACGGCGTGTCTGGCTCAGTGGAACTTGGGCTATGAGACCTGGAGGAGTCGGAATGGATGGTCCCCGAGGTGCTGATCTCACCCAAGCTGGACGATTTCTCTGATAGCTTCTTGTCCAGATCTGAGCTTTCAGGTAGACTTTCCTGCAGGGAGCTCATGCTGGCAATCTCTAGGTGACGGTTGCCTCCGTTAGGCGTATGGCTGCTGGACGGCAGCTCCTCTATGGCTCTGCTCAGGGTCACGGGCTTGGAGCAGGGGATTTTGGAGCCAACGTAAGGGATGGAGGATTCGGAATCTGAACGAGTCAAGTCCCTTTAGAGTAAACAAGAAAACAGTGTTAGATTGAGTTGACCTGGCAGATCTGCTCTTCTACCACTCTGAACTGAGGACACACATGCATCTAGCGGCTGATCCCTAAGAAGTCATATGAAACGGTGTTATGAGCGGCTGAGGATGGTGGGAATTTTGGTCTAATGACAGCTGGAGAGATGGGGTGCCTCCCCCCCACCGGTGAAGACTAACAGCCTTACATACACACGGTGAGGCTGATGTACTAAGAAAATGGGCGAACTTTGGAAGAAACCAACTGCATTGTAGGGCACACACAAATATTATCCCTTTGAGTGTCCCTCTGGCACTCAAAGGATTAAAGCGGACTTAAATGGAATTTTTAACTTCTTGAATGCTAAGAGAATGCAAAGTGCTGGTGACCTCTCTAGCCTTCAACGGGTTAAAAGCTTAATTTAAATCCATGCAAATGTTGGGAACGTTTATTCCCAATAGTGCAGTTGGTTTGTCCTAGTACGTCTCTCTCTTAGTAAATCAGAGGTTTAAAAGTTTAGCCCATGCCTTTGTTGATCCAGACGGAGGTTAACACACACACACACACACACACACACACACACAATGGAAGCCATTTCCAATTTAGTCCCAAGTGGGTAAAAAAATTCCTTCCTGACTCCAAATGACAGTCAGATATTTCCCTGGATAAACATCCTATATAAATAAATAATAATAATAATATCTGCATTGAAGCCATCTGTCGTAATTCTCAGTATTGTTCTGTGCTAGATAGGCACCCATTACTTTTATGAAAGCAGTTACATTATCTACAAGTACAACATCCATAACTTTACCGCCCTTACTTCAAAAAACCCATGCCTTTCTTTTAACGGATTTTCCTCTAGTCTTAACAGATGAGCTCTTTTTTCCTCAGCTCTTTGAACAAATAATTCCTTAGAGAGTTCTTTGTATTGACCTTGAATATATGTGTAAATGGTAATCATATCACCCCTTAGACATCTCTTCTCTAATGTAAACAAGCCCAGTTTGGCTAGTCTCTCTTTATAACTCAGATCCTCCAATCCCTTTATCAGTTTTGTTGCACGTCTCTGAACTTTTTACCAATAATGTATATATATATATTTTTTTAAAGTGAAACTTTCACCTTAATTCAAGTTTGCACATTTGAAAACTGCATTAAAACTGCCTAATGTCATGTTATCCAAACGTCCAGAACACTTATCTCTGGAAAAGTGACAGTGAACATTTCCTGGTACTGCACAGCGCTTCATTAGCATATGAGACATCACTGAAACCTTAATTAGCATAGGACATTGCTGAAAAAGGCTTCATTAGCACATGAAACATCACTAACAAGTTTAATTGGCATATGAAAACGTCACTGGTACCGCGCTGGTACTGCAATTAGGATATGGTAACAAGTGTGAAGATATCATTATCTGATTGGATAACATGCCATATAGGCAGTTTTTAATGCAGTTTTCAAATATGCAATAATTAAGGTGAAAGTTCCATTTTAAGAACTGGCGCCCAAACCGCTATTCTACAGTCTAGATCAGCGACTCTCAATCCTTTATTTAGTTTTTTGCTCCTAACACAGATTCTGGAATTTTCAGGACATTTCTAACGACTTGCAGGTCATTTGTCAATAACTTGTGGAAAGCAAAACTACAGAAATATAAAGTTACTCAGGACAAAATCTAGCATGCTCTGAATATCAGTTTCCATAAATATAAACTTTAACCCTTTGAGTGCCAGATGGGTACGCAACACATTGCTTTGCAATGCATTGTGCACCCCTCTGGCATTCAAAGGGTTACACTCAATAGTCGCATTTTTGTCAAGAGTCTTCAGAGAAAATGGCAGCACCCTAAACTAGTGTGCAGGGCACCAAAACGACCATGGCACCCTGGCTAAGAACCACTGTCCCAAATGAAAGTCTAAATGCTGGACCGTAGTGACCAAATAAAATATGTTGGAGACTTTGCTTGCACTCAGACCAGTGGGGATTTAAACTTATTTACTAATGTGTGGTCACTACCATGCACTAGTAAGACAAGATCTGGTAACATACGGATTAGTAACCACATCCCAGATAAATAGGGGATATCTAAGCCAGCTGTTGGTAACCTTTGATCCACGAATGGAGGGTTAAAGGTCACCTGCCCTGGTTTACAGTGACATTTCACCTGAACTGTCCCCATGAAGGGATTCAATAAAGTGCAGGAGGGAAGTACATTTCATAGGAGTAAAAATGTCAGGACAAGAGGCCATAGTCTAAAACTAGAGGGACAGAGATTTAGACGTAATGTAAGAATGTTTTACTTTACTGAAAGGGTAGTAGATATGTGGAATAGTCTACCAGCAGAAGTGAAAGATACATGGAACAGCCTATGAGCAGAAGTGGTAGAGGTTAATACAGTGACGGAATGTAAGCACGCATGGGATAGACATTAGATTATCCTGAATATAAGACAAGACCAAGGAGCAATAAGGTTTGAGGTTTTGACAGTAGGAAAATGGACAGACTAGATGGGCCGAATGGTTCTTATCTGCTGTCAAATTCTATGTTTCTAAATGCTGATTAAGTTTTAAAAAAAATGATATGGTTTAAAAAGAAACGTTGCACTTCTAAGTAAATACAAAGCACAATACGCAATTCCGGTGCAAACCATCTGCACCGCGTTGGAGAATTCATCAAGATGAGCTTCAATGGAGAAGACCGAAATCTCTCAGAAGCGCTAAGTGAAGTGGACGTCACGCGGAACAAAAAAATTTAACTCTTCAGAAACGCAATTCTCATAGTTATCAGGTATGTCGAGACAGTTACAATGCCCCTTCCCCTGTACAATGGGCTTTTAATTACGGGGTTTTCAATCAAGGCTACAGAGGTCTCCAAATCAAGACGTCTATTATTCAAGGGGTTAAAAGCCCAATTTAAATCAATAGGAAGTTGTATTTGTTCTCTGTGGTGCAGTCGGGTATCTTTAGAATTGCTCCTCTTGTTCTTAACACATATGGCCTTACTTTATGGCATTATATATGCATAAATATATTTTATTATATATATACATCGTACACTATTGGTGCAGGCTAAATGTTCTTCTATTCATTCACAAAGTCACTGGGTTATTAACCCTTTGAGTGCCAGAGGGGTATGGAACGCACTGCAGTTTGTCGTCTCAGACGAATATACCTACAGAAAGAATCCACATCTAGATTCCCCCAAATGTGTCTTGTGCAATGTGATGTGAAAGAGGGACACAGACTGGACCGGAAAACTGCATGACAAGTCCTTCCTTTCTGGTGACAGTGATAAGCCTCCTTCCCTTCCGGGACACTCAGAGACGTGGCCACGAACACTTCCTCGTACAACCACAGAGGGTGAACGTTCCCTCTAGATTGTATAACCCTTTGAGTGACAGAAGGGTATCCAAAATATAGAGGAGCAAGAGGGGGAACTTTTGGTCGCCAAATAAAAGGTGACGTTTCCATGGTGAACCGATATTTGGTAAACTCTGGAGGAAATTCCCTCTAGATGCAGGACATCTTGTCACAGACTGATCACCTCTTAGAGTGGAACCATTAGTCACAGGTCGGTCCTCTCTCTTTGTCAGCCCTCTGTTCAGGCACTGATCACTTCTCATAATGGAACCCGTCTCAGATTCATCACTTCTCATAATGGAACCCGTCTCAGATTGATCACTTCTCATAATGGAACCAGTCTCAGATTGATCCCTTCTATGAGTGGAACCTGTCTAAGACTGATCCCTTCTATGTGTCTCAGACTGATCCCTTCTATGTGTCTCACACTGATCCCTTCTATGAGTCTCAGACTGATCCCTTCTATGAGTCTCAGACTGATCCCTTCTATGTGTCTCAGACTGATCCCTTCTATTTGTCTCAGGCTGATCCCTTCTATGTGTCTCAGGCTGATCCCTTCTATGTGTCTCACACTGATCCCTTCTATGTGTCTCACACTGATCCCTTCTATGTGTCTCAGACTGATCCCTTCTATGTGTCTCACACTGATCCCTTCTATGTGTCTCAGACTGATCCCTTCTATGTGTCTCACACTGATCCCTTCTGTGTGTCTCAGACTGATCCCTTCTATGTGTCTCAGATTGATCCCTTCTATGAGTCTCAGACCGATCCCTTCTATGTGTCTCAGACTGATCCCTTCTATGTGTCTCACACTGATCCCTTCTGTGTGTCTCAGACTGATTCCTTCTATGTGTCTCAGACTGATCCCTTCTGTGTGTCTCAGACTGATCCCTTCTGTGTGTCTCAGACTGATTCCTTCTATGTGTCTCAGGCTGATCCCTTCTATGTGTCTCAGGCTGATCCCTTCTGTGTGTCTCAGACTGATCCCTTCTGTGTGTCTCACACTGATCCCTTCTGTGTGTCTCACACTGATCCCTTCTATGTGTCTCACACTGATCCCTTCTATGTGTCTCAGACTGATCCCTTCTATGTGTCTCAGACTGATCCGTTCTATGTGTCTCACGCTGATCCCTTCTATGTGTCTCAGGCTGATCCCTTCTATGTGTCTCAGGCTGATCCCTTCTATGTGTCTCAGGCTGATCCCTTCTATGTGTCTCAGGCTGATCCCTTCTATGTGTCTCACACTGATTCCTTCTGTGTGTCTCAGACTGATCCCTTCTGTGTGTCTCAGGCTGATCCCTTCTATGTGTCTCAGACTGATCCCTTCTGTGTGTCTCACACTGATCCCTTCTGTGTGTCTCACACTGATCCCTTCTGTGTGTCTCACACTGATCCCTTCTGTGTGTCTCACACTGATCCCTTCTATGTGTCTCAGACTGATTCCTTCTATGTGTCTCAGACTGATCCCTTCTATGTGTCTCACACTGATCCCTTCTATGTGTCTCACACTGATCCCTTCTATGTGTCTCACACTGATCCCTTCTATGTGTCTCACACTGATCCCTTCTATGTGTCTCAGACTGATCCCTTCTATGTGTCTCAGACTGATCCCTTCTATGTGCCTCAGACTGATCCCTTCTATGTGTCTCACACTGATCCCTTCTATGTGTCTCACACTGATCCCTTCTATGTGTCTCAGACTGATCCCTTCTGTGTGTCTCAGACTGATCCCTTCTATGTGTCTCAGACTGATTCCTTCTATGTGTCTCAGACTGATCCCTTCTATGTGTCTCAGACTGATCCCTTCTATGTGTCTCAGACTGATCCCTTCTGTGTGTCTCAGACTGATCCCTTCTATGTGTCTCAGACTGATTCCTTCTATGTGTCTCAGACTGATCCCTTCTGTGTGTCTCACACTGATCCCTTCTGTGTGTCTCACACTGATCCCTTCTGTGTGTCTCAGACTGATCCCTTCTGTGTGTCTCAGACTGATCCCTTCTGTGTGTCTCACACTGATCCCTTCTATGTGTCTCAGACTGATCCCTTCTATGTGTCTCAGACTGATCCCTTCTGTGTGTCTCACACTGATCCCTTCTATGTGTCTCAGACTGATCCCTTCTATGTGTCTCAGACTGATCCCTTCTATGTGTCTCACACTGATCCCTTCTATGTGTCTCAGACTGATTCCTTCTATGTGTCTCACACTGATCCCTTCTATGTGTCTCACACTGATCCCTTCTATGTGTCTCACACTGATCCCTTCTATGTGTCTCAGACTGATCCCTTCTATGTGTCTCAGACTGATCCCTTCTATGTGTCTCAGACTGATCCCTTCTATGTGTCTCAGACTGATCCCTTCTGTGTGTCTCAGACTGATCCCTTCTGTGTGTCTCAGACTGATCCCTTCTGTGTGTCTCAGACTGATCCCTTCTGTGTGTCTCAGACTGATCCCTTCTGTGTGTCTCAGACTGATCCCTTCTATGTGTCTCAGACTGATTCCTTCTATGAGTCTCAGACTGATCCCTTCTATGTGTCTCAGACTGATCCCTTCTATTTGTCTCAGGCTGATCCCTTCTATGTGTCTCAGACTGATCCCTTCTATGTGTCTCACACTGATCCCTTCTGTGTGTCTCACACTGATCCCTTCTGTGTGTCTCACACTGATCCCTTCTATGTGTCTCAGACTGATTCCTTCTATGTGTCTCAGACTGATCCCTTCTATGTGTCTCACACTGATCCCTTCTATGTGTCTCACACTGATCCCTTCTATGTGTCTCACACTGATCCCTTCTATGTGTCTCACACTGATCCCTTCTATGTGTCTCACACTGATCCCTTCTATGTGTCTCAGACTGATCCCTTCTATGTGCCTCAGACTGATCCCTTCTATGTGTCTCACACTGATCCCTTCTATGTGCCTCAGACTGATCCCTTCTATGTGTCTCAGATTGATCCCTTCTGTGTGTCTCACACTGATCCCTTCTATGTGTCTCAGACTGATCCCTTCTGTGTGTCTCAGACTGATCCCTTCTATGTGTCTCAGACTGATTCCTTCTATGTGTCTCAGACTGATCCCTTCTATGTGTCTCAGACTGATCCCTTCTGTGTGTCTCAGACTGATCCCTTCTGTGTGTCTCAGACTGATCCCTTCTATGTGTCTCAGACTGATTCCTTCTATGTGTCTCAGACTGATCCCTTCTGTGTATCTCACACTGATCCCTTCTGTGTGTCTCACACTGATCCCTTCTGTGTGTCTCAGACTGATCCCTTCTGTGTGTCTCAGACTGATCCCTTCTGTGTGTCTCACACTGATCCCTTCTGTGTGTCTCACACTGATCCCTTCTGTGTGTCTCAGACTGATCCCTTCTGTGTGTCTCACACTGATCCCTTCTATGTGTCTCAGACTGATCCCTTCTATGTGTCTCAGACTGATCCCTTCTATGTGTCTCACACTGATCCCTTCTATGTGTCTCACACTGATTCCTTCTATGTGTCTCACACTGATTCCTTCTATGTGTCTCACACTGATCCCTTCTATGTGTCTCACACTGATCCCTTCTATGTGTCTCAGACTGATCCCTTCTATGTGTCTCAGACTGATCCCTTCTATGTGTCTCAGACTGATCCCTTCTATGTGTCTCAGACTGATCCCTTCTATGTGTCTCAGACTGATCCCTTCTATGTGTCTCAGACTGATTCCTTCTATGTGTCTCAGACTGATCCCTTCTGTGTGTCTCAGACTGATCCCTTCTGTGTGTCTCAGACTGATCCCTTCTATGTGTCTCAGACTGATCCCTTCTATGTGTCTCAGACTGATCCCTTCTGTGTGTCTCACACTGATCCCTTCTATGTGTCTCAGACTGATCCCTTCTATGTGTCTCAGACTGATCCCTTCTGTGTGTCTCACACTGATCCCTTCTATGTGTCTCAGACTGATCCCTTCTATGTGTCTCAGACTGATCCCTTCTATGTGTCTCACACTGATCCCTTCTATGTGTCTCAGACTGATTCCTTCTATGTGTCTCACACTGATCCCTTCTATGTGTCTCACACTGATCCCTTCTATGTGTCTCAGACTGATCCCTTCTATGTGTCTCAGACTGATCCCTTCTATGTGTCTCAGACTGATACCTTCTATGAGTGGAACCTCTGGTTCTGCCGACTTAAATGCAGACCTACACTTCACACAAATTAACCACTTGCTGTGCCTGGGCCACAAATTAACCTTGCTGTGCTAGCAACATGTTGATAAGTGCGGCCCTGTAGGTGTAGTTCAGTGCCAGCCCTGTCCTATGTGACAGATTTACTGCCCGTCTGGTGGGTTTCACACAGTTACTAATCAGCAGGTTGTTTTCTCTTCTTAATGGAAGAGTCAGTGGGACAAATACAAGATGTGGATCTCAGCACAGATGGACTTCAGACTCCCCCACCCCGGCTTTCATGAGTGGGTGCATTACCAGTGTAGATGTTATAGGACGAGAGCTACACACACCCCCATCTCTATTTTGCTGCGTATAAAAACATAAAAAACATGATAAAAAACAACTACAAAAAACCCTTAACCATTTAAACACCACAAGACAACGTGTTGTTTTTGCAGTGTGTTGTACACACATCAGGCATTTAAAGGGTTCAAAACTGCCCAAATTATGCTCAGAAAACACACCGGAAATGAGCTGTAAAATAAATAAGTAAAATGAGTAGATTATAACGATAAAGTGCCATTTTCTGGCAGTGCGAGTTCAGGAGGATTTGAAGCCGTGTGGTGCTGTTACCATTACAGTGTGTAAGAGGAGTTTGTGTCCCATAGATGGATGCAGCTACAGCACCCCCTGGCTGTAAAACTTCTTCAGCTCAAGCTATCAGAATAATGGCGTTAAATTTTTAACCCTGTTTGGCACTCAAAGGGTTAATCATTTTTGAAAAGACACATCTCCAAGCATCGGGAGTGCTCTGGTCCTTCATCACATTATTCCATAATTAGGCTATACTGCCGATTACAGACAGAACAGGCCACGTCCTGGGTTCAGTCATCTGCACATATTAGGTGGGATGGGGGCAATATATACCCCATAACTAAGGAACATACGTGTGAAGCACAGGAGGAGTCATTTTAAATCAAACTGAATGCACTACAGGGAAAGAAAATCAGATGGATTAAAATTTCAAACGCTTGAACGAAAAAAAAGGAGTCAAATGCATTGCAAACCAGTACGCTGGGTAATGTGTCTAGCTTTCAAAGGGTTAAAAACCCAAATTTAAAGCATTATGCATTAGTATTTGTCCTCATATAGTGCAAACGGTTTGCCCCAGAATCGATCCCCTTTTCTCTTCGTGACTATTGCTCTTGGCATGGGACTCAGCCCCCTATCACAGAGATCTCGGCCACGCCAGACACGGTGGATTCTAGAACAGAACGACGGGATTCCGCTGTACGTCTGTTCAGAGCATTTCCTAAAGGCACAAGCTTTTATTTTCTGACTATCTATAGTATGGAACAAGAGGAAAATTATCTTCCCCCCCACCCCACCCACCCATCTCAGAGGTGACCTTGGCACACACTTTGTACACCAATTGTCTCACCGTCTTCTGCATTGCCTTTTATGTACTAAAATCTCAAAAATGCTCCTTGTGCTGAATTCCCAGAGGCACCGGCGCTGACCCTGTCTGTGTGATTCTGACAGAATCTCCATGCTGTGCTCATTCCATCCTTTGCCACCAGAGGGACCCCTCATTCCACAATATCCAATAACTTAAAGATTTATGCAATGAACAAATGCAATTAAAAATCAAACTGTGCCACACAGAAGAGATAGAGAAATTCCCATAGACTCAAATGGGGTTTTAACCAGTTCAATGCTAAGGACAAACCAAGGGGTCCAGGCCAGGAGGGCAGGGCACTTGTCTAAAAAGGCTCCTGTGTTCCACAAAAGAGAAAAATGAATTAAGCATATTATTCCCCTAAAATAGGATTGTAAATTTGCTCTGTCCAGGGGTGGGATCCGCTGGAGGACCACTGGCTTTTTAACCCTCTTAAGGACCACGCTGTCAAGGGATGGGGTGCGCTGAAGGACCACCATGACTGTCATGGCAAGACACCTGTCATTAACGGGTTAATGAATGTGCAAACTGCTCTTGTATCCAGAAACGTGTTAGCTAATCTCAGACCATTTACAGACAATACTGAACAATCACTGTGAGCTCTGGAAAAGGCAGGAATGTCTGGTCCCTCAGTCTAAGTAAGACTGGATTTTAGGCCTCAGAAAACAACAGATTTTTTTTAAAGGGGCTTCACATAGTACAAGGTATTCTAAATGTGTGTAACCTCTGTTCCCGTTTAGGCATTAGTGTCACTTTAAATACTTCCAAAACATGCAGTAAATTCAAAGTTTATTTTTGGATACAATATAAAATAAAGTGTTTGCGTGAGTAGCGCGTGGAGCAGGTGTCTGGATAAAGGAGAGAGGGGTGAGATTTTACAGTAAATACGTAGGTATAATGGGGGTCAGGCTGGGGTACACAAGGGAAGAAGAGGTCACTGGTTCTAGTGAGAAATTAGGAGGATAAATGAATACGTTTCATTGTCAGACCGAGGAGGAGTCAGTGAGGCCGATGTACAGAGATTAACTGGGGTAACTCACAGGAATACCAGCCTCGCCACATGGGGCTATTAACCCTTTTAATACAACACAGTACGTTGGAGACCTATCAAGTATTAAAAAGCCCCATTTAAATGAGTGTGAATTTTGGGGATGGTGCAGTTGGTTTGCCGTATGTTTGTATGGTCGATGTACTAATAAAGTGATACAATTCTGGCACAAACCAGCTGCACTTTAAATTTTCAATATGATATTAAAAATAACTTTTTTTTTTTTTTTTTGTTAATGTAGTTTTTTTCCTGGGAGATACTTAATTGAGAATATATTACAGCTCATTATTCCCCCAAACTGTTACCAATTGCACCAGCCGATGTGCAAAAGGCAATTTTGTTTTATAATTCACTCTATGGGAGAACTTGCATCTTTATTCCTTTAAGGACCCTCTGGCCCTTAAAGGGTTAACTATGGCTCGGTGATAGGAACAGCGCCACCTGGCGATCAGAATAGAAAATTGCTATTTAATGTGAAGAAGAAAACATGTGTGATATATATATGAAGAATATTCCAGCTGTCGGAGTACGCTAAACACTAAGCAGGGAAAGCCAGATTCCGTCCCCCCCATAACAGAGGGCAACTGCATTATTAAAGGGGATCTATTATCCCTATACATGTTGGTCTAAATAGTTCATGTAGCGACTAGATGTTGTAATGTTAATAAAATCGCTATTGTGCTGAAATTAAACAAATAAATATTACCCTGCACCCTACTTCCGGACAGACTGAGGTTACCAGCTATATATCCGCAGCCTGTCACTCTTCCTCTGATCTCCTCCCTCTATCCAGTCTCCTCCAATGATGGAAGATTACTGACTGTAAGCTGGAGAGGTCTCTGGCCAATGACAGCATTCCAGCTTACATGTCATTGGAGGAGGCTGGATAGAGGGAAGGGATCAGAGGAAGAGTGACGGACTGCGGTACACTGTAGGTAACCGCAGTCTGTCCGGAAGTAGGGTGCAGGACAATATTTATTCATTTAATTTCAGCAAAATAGTGATTTTACTAAAAAAAAACAAAAAAAAAAACATTATAGCATCTAATCTCTACATAAACTAATTATTTAGGCATGTATAGGGGTGATAGATTCCCTTTAAATAAGGATTATAACCCCCTGTATGCTAACGAGATCTCCCACTCATTGCTAAGCCGTGTGTTAGAAATCTCTCTATGATTCAAGGGGCTAAAAAAACCCCCAAACATTTAAACCAATAGGCGATCTTCTGTGTTCCCTATGGTGCCGCTGGTCTGGCCAGAATAGTCTCGGTTCTTAGTACAACAGTCTGAATGTACCCTCATATAAGGGAGGTCTTGTCTGAGTAATGGAGACAATAGGGGGCGCCTGGTTCTTGAACAGGAAGGACAAGGTTCTAGTTCCACACAGTCCACCAGGGGTAAGGACAAAGCACAAGGGCTCCATATTTATAAAAGCAAAAAGAATTATTTTGGAATAAACCAAACACACCATAGCTAGCAAAGAAACATTCATGTTAAATTAGATTGGGCTTTAGTTTGCTAGTTTTATTTTATTTTTTTTTTATTTCCTATGGTGTACTTTTCCCAGAATTTCTCCTGTTTTTATCAGTGCACTTTGATCTCGTCCATCACAGCAGAGATTACACCTATGATGGATCCAGTCATGCCAGGTCTGCAGCTATCGTGTACAGTCTGAAACACAGCAAATTCTGGTCTTAGTCTAGCACTGTGGTTCCTAACAGATGTTTCACTACACATTTGTATGTCACCGCACCAACTCTCCAAATGTATTCAGGACGTTATTTTGGTATTCAGGCTATATACATTTATATATATATTTGTCATGACCTGATAATGTTATGTCATAACAAAAAAAAAAAGTTGTGAATGTCTGTTCTAGAGGAAGGTGAGAGTAATGTGCCATTTTAGGCAGGTGTGAAAAAATGCTGTAAAGTAAGAATGCTTTAAAAAATAGACATAATAGTTTATTTTTATGAATTTACAAAATGCATAGTCAGTGAAAAGAAGAAAAATACAAATCAAATCAATATGTTGTGTAACCACCTTTTGTCTTCCAAACAGCATCAATTCTTCTAGGTCCACTTGCACACAGTGACTGATTTTGTAGGCATATAGTCAGGTGTATGATTAAATAATTATACCAAACAGGTGCTAATGATCATCAATTTAATAATTAACTGAAACAGAAACAGCTGCGGAGGAGGAATAAAACAGGATGAGGAACAGCCAAACTCAGCAAAAAAGGTGAGGTTGCTGAAGGCAGTTTATCCCCTTAAAGACCCATGACTGTCCAGGACCTTCATGGGCTGTTTTCAGTTAAGGACCCATGACGGTCCTGGACAGTCACGGAATTCCGGGCTCCCTGAACGGCTACATGCCGTTCGGGGAGTCCGGAACCAGATACAGGAAAAAAAAATGATCAGTGGTCCTTAAGTGCCGGCGGTGTGTGCGCACGGCTGTTCCTTAAGGGGTTAATGTCAAAGACAGTTTAATGTCAATAGTCATACACCATCGTAAGACTGAGCACAGCAACAAGACACAAGGTAGTTATACTGCATCAGCATGGTCTCTCCCAGGCAGCCAAGTTCCCTAACAAACTGTGTGCAAGTGTACCTAGGGGAATTGGTGCTGTTTTGGAGGCAAAGGGTGTTCACACCAAATATTCATTTGATTTAGATTTGTCTTCTGTTCACTCACTACGCGTTTTGTTAATTGATGAACATAAACTATTAACATGTCTATGTATGAAAGCATTCGTTTGCACATTACTGTATTTCAAAGGGGAAATGTGTGTATAGAGCAGGAGTAAGAAACCCGTGGGTCTCCAGCTATTGGAAACTACAACTCCCATCATCCCCGGTCCGCTAACGTGAATGATTAGAGTTCTATTCCATCAATGGCAGATAACTTATTATAAATAAAGCAGAGTTAGTCAGGCTTAATGGAAAGTTTGGGAACAACATGTAGCCTGGAGATCACAGAGGGTATTGGGTTCTAGAATGAGTAGAAAGAAGGTTAACTGGTTCTAAAGATAAAAATGAGAAGCACTCCTGATTTGAAGACTGGAAACAGATTTTAACCGTTCGAGTGCCAGTGGGGTACACAAAGTAATGTGTTGCGTACCCCTCTGACACTCAGAAGGATAAGGATGACTGGTACTAGCTGCAGAGGGCTGACGTTCTACTAGAGAGGAAACAGAGAAGCAATCCTAGGTTCATGGTCCGATATATCTAGGCACCACGGCCTGGCCATAGACTGTGGTTCTACAACTGGTAGGGAGCTGGCACCTGGCTTTAAAAGAAAAGGCATCAGTTTTGCAAGGAAAAAGACTAAACAAAGGAAGAGGGCACGTTCTGAAAAAAAATTAGGGACAGACAGGAACACTGGTTTTAGATGGCCGAGAGGAATTGACATCACTGACATAATCCCTGGTTCTCTAATCCCTTAGAGAACCAGTTTCTAAAAGTCAACCTACCACTTTAATATAAATATGGTTAATTGTGAAATAATTAAAATCTTCTTTTATATTTTGTTCCAGCCATTCGTTTGTTTTTGAAAAATGAACCTTTAGTTGCTGGTGGCACAGTCTGGCATTTTATGTTATTAGCTTATGCACAGGGCCAACAAGACCACACAACGTGCTATTACTGTGTCTAGACAGAGCCCACAACAAGTGGTTAGGTTTGGAACAAAAGGAATCAGCATAGTGCAAGGTTATGCCGTACAGTGAGACTGTGACAACAAAACATCAAAGTTAACCCCTTAAGGACTGGCCGCGCACGCATGTTGCGGTCACTTAAGGACTACGGACCATTTTTTTTTTTTTGGCACATCCAATTCCAGACTCCCTGAACGGCGTGCATCCAGAACCGGAATTCCATGACGGTCCAGGACCATCATGGGTCCTTAAGGGGTTAATGTCTCAAAAAGTATCTGTTTTACAGAAAAATAGCTACAACAACATATAGGCAGATTTTACCTTTCTGGAAAAAAAACAAAAAAAAAACAACAACACAATCATGTTGTAGGGCAACGGGTCCAGTCTAAAGATGGAAGAGACAGTATTCTTGTTGCTAGAGAGGGAAGGGAGCAGGTAATGGACATGATATGAGGACAGTATATTCTGAAGCGGGCTGGGGGGGATGGAAAATGTAGGAAGAAACAGGGGAGAAAGAGGTTGTTCCATTACAGATGCACTATAAACAGGTTTCATTAACAAGCACCCAAGAGGTTAAAGGGGCTTTTCTTTTTTAATGAAAATTATTTGTTATAGGGCTTTTCCTGCAGTTTAAAACAAAGGTTCATTCAAAAGTTATTGCATTTTGAAAATGTGCCCAACAGTTGAAATACCCTTGTTTTACTCTAACATGCATTTTAGTCATTTAAAAATTTTACTCCTTCTTTAAAGAGGTGATGGTAAGAGGGTGTTTCTTTAAAGATGGCAGAGAAAGTAGAGACAACAGAGCAGGGATGGGCAACGTGAAACCAACGTGCAGTCACTGGACTACAAATCCCATCATTCCTGAAGGGGAAGATTTAAAGTCCAGGGTCACACACTGTCCATCCCAGCAACAGAGTTGAAAGAGGGAAGGGAGATAGAACAGGTTCTATGGAAAAAGACAAGGAGCGCATCAGATCTAAACGAGAGAGAAGAAGGAGTGAGCGGGAGGGACAGCGAAATGCCCAGAAAATGACAGTCCATCTGGAATGAGAGAGTGAGGAGTGACAGGACAAGGGGCAGATGGTAAAGAGTAGGAGCCGGTGGGACCCCCTGACGGGTGAGATCTTACATCAGTCCATCATTCTGGGTTAGCTTCCTGTCTGACTGACTTCTTGGAATCCTGGAGAGAAAAAGAAAATATTCCTAGTGAAGTACGGGGTGTGATGGAGTAATAATAAAGGACAATGGTCCTCTACCCACCTGTACGTCTCATTTGGTTCCTTATCACTGTCTGTGTACCCCCAATCTGATTTCGTTCCCTTTCGAGATCTATGTACCACCCTGTGTGATTTGGTTCCCTATCGAGGTCTATGTACCACCCTTTGTGATTTGGTTCCCTATCGAGGTCTATGTACCACCCTGTGTGTTTTGGTTCCCTATTGAGGTCTATGTACCACCCTTTGTGTTTTGGTTCCCTATCAAGGTCTATGTACCACCCTGTGTGTTTTGGTTCCCTATTGAGGTCTATGTACCACCCTGTGTGATTTGGTTCCCTATCGAGGTCTATGTACCACCCTGTGTGATTTGGTTCCCTATCGAGGTCTGTGTACCACCCTGTGTGATTTGGTTCCCTATCGAGGTCTGTGTACCACCCTGTCTGAGTCGGCTGCACTACCAGGGTCTGTGTAGTACCCTATCGGACTATGATGTACTATGAAGTACTACCCTGTCTCAGACAGATGTACTACCCTTTTTGACTACGTTGTACTGTTAAGGTCTGTGTACTAGCCTATCTAACAACATTGTAGTAACAAGGTGTGTACCAGCCTGAGTTTGCTGCCCTATGAAAGTCTGTGTACCACCCCTTTCTTATTATTTGTAGAATCAAGGTGTGTGTCCCAGTCTGTCTGAGTTTGCTGACCTATCAGTGTGTGTGTACCACCCTGCCCGAGATGGTTTTCCAGCCCATATTGTGCAACATCTTGTCTGAATCAAAGTGTGAGCAAAAATGCATTGGTCTAGTTGATGACACGTGGGATATGTAAAGTAGCCTTTTATGCTCCTATAATAATATGATACAAGTGTATGTGCGCCAGCACAGAACCTGCAGGAAATTACATTGCAATGAAGAGAGGAAGAATGAAGAGATCTACATCCGTATGTTATTAAGAGTGAATAGCAGCGGACACAGTAAAGATGGAGGAGGAGGCTGGGAAATAAAGAGTCAATAGCAGCGGACTCAGTAAAGATGTAGGAGGAGGCTGGGAAATAAAGAGTCAATAGCAGCGGACTCAGTAAAGATGTAGGAGGAGGCTGGGAAATAAAGAGTCAATAGCAGCGGACTCAGTAAAGATGTAGGAGGAGGCTGGGAAATAAAGAGTCAATAGCAGCGGACTCAGTAAAGATGGAGGAGGAGGCTGGGAAATAAAGAGTCAATAGCAGCGGACTCAGTAAAGCTGTAGGAGGAGGCTGGGAACAGTTTGTACTATGTACATACAATATAGAAGCAGGAGAGTGCAAGCTGAATGCTGGTCTTCTGTCATCACAAGAAATGTCACTGTACTTGCTCTTGATTACCACATGTGGGCAGTAGAAGTAATTCACTATTGCTGGTTAGGATATCTCGTCAGTCATTGGAAGTATTGAGTCTCGCCTTCTATTTTGCTTTGTATACTTTTGCCACGGTAGCGAGTTGTGAGAAGAGCAACTTTTCTCTACATTTAACACCAAGAAGACCATTTGTACTGTGTCTAGGGCAGTGAGAACATTCCAGAAACACTTCGGCTAAGAGACTTACATAAGGAACATCTCAGTATTAACTTTTCTGAGAACCCAACTGCCGGTTATGTTTTCTGGTCTTTACAAAGTGTTTTCACATAAGGGACACCCCCAATTTTGGCGCCTCTGTATTTCTGCAGATTTTGGCAAAAATCCTAGGCTGCACTATTCATCCCCAAAACAGCTCCTATCAGCTGTTCAGGGGTCAGAAAATCGACCCTCTTGGCTGGAACATATCCCAGAAGTATGTCGCTCTGAATCACAAACTTAGTGGGTTGCTGTTGCAGCCTCCGCTGACCCTCTGTGCCAGGTTATCAAGCCTGATACAGGGAGTTTAAGTGGAACTGCATCGTGTTGGACAGAGACCAACACCAGAGACTTAAAGGAGCAGTAAACTTTTTTTTTTATGGAAACACATATTTTACAGGGCATTTCCTGCTGAATAAAACAAGGTCACTCCCATCACTGTCAGATGCTTTATTCAGAATGTATAGCAGTTCAAATAATCAGGAAGTGAATTTACTGTATTTACTTCCTGATAGTTCTAACTGACAGGAAGTGAATTTACTGTGTTTACTTCCTGATAGTTGTAACTGACAGGAAGTGACTCAGCAGTTTCTATCACATTCGATGGAGAATTGTATGTCTCTGACTTTTCTCTCCATTAGAATCCAACAGGAAATCTAATTAGAATTTGACCACTAGATGGCACTGCTAATGTAAAAAAAACATGGGTTTAAACTGTAATAACTCTGGAAATATAAATCTCTCAGCAGTGGGAGTGCCCTTATTTTACTCAGTAGGAAAATCCCTACAATATATATTTTTTCATAAAAAAAGTTTACTGCTCCTTTAATTCTCACATTCTCACAGACAGAAACATCTTATGCACCCAAGAGGTTAAAGGGGCAGTAAGCTTTTTTTTTTTTTAAATGAAAAGAGGTTATAGGGCTCTCTACTGCTGTTTAAAATAAAGGTTCATTCATAAGTTATTACAACTCAATCATATTTTTTACTCAGTTAGCAACAGTGCCAACAGGTTAAAAAGGCACAATATATATATGTTTCTATAATGCGCTCAGATGGACAGCATTAGACGATGGCTCTTCTTAGTAAAAGGAACAATGCCACCTAGTGACAAGGTTAGCAACCTTATAATAAACAAGCAGTAAAATTTCCCCATCAATGGAAATACCCGTGTTTTACTCTAATGTGCATTTGTTTCATTTAAAAAAGTTTACTTCTCCTTTAAAGAGGTGATGAAAAGGGGGTGTCTCATTAAAGAGGGGAGAGAGGTTCTGTCGGTAGAGGCAACAGAGCAGGGATGGGCAATGTAAAACCACAGAATGGTCACTGGGCTACAAATCCCATCATCCCCAAGTAAGGAGATTTGTAGTCCAGCAGCAGCTGCAGGGCCACATGTTGTCCATCCCAGCAACAGAGTTGAAAGAGGGAAGGGAGATAGAACAGGTTCTATGGAAAAAGACAAGGAGCGCATCAGATCTAAACGAGAGAGAAGAAGGAGTGAGCGGGAGAGACAGCGAAATGCCCAGAAAATGACAGTCCATCTGGAATGAGAGTGAGGAGCGACAGGACAAGGGGCAGATAGTAAACAGTAGGAGCCGGTGGGACCCTGTGGACGGGTGAGATCTTACATCAGTCCATCATTCTGGGTTAGCTTCCTGTCTGACTGACTTCTTGGAATCCTGGAGAGAAAAAGAAAATATTCCTAGTGAAGTACGGGGTGTGATGGAGTAATAATAAAGGACAATGGTCCTCTACCCACCTGTACGTCTCATTTGGTTCCCTATCATGGGATGTGTACCCCCAGTCTGATTTGGTTCCCTATAATGGTCTGTGTACCCCAGGTCTGATTTGGTTCCCTATCGAGGTCTGTGTACCCCAGGTCTGATTTGGTTCCCTATCGAGGTCTGTGTACCCCAGGTCTGATTTGGTTCCCTATAATGGTCTGTGTACCCCAGGTCTGATTTGGTTCCCTATAATGGTCTGTGTACCCCAGGTCTGATTTGGTTCCCTATCGAGGTCTGTGTACCCCAGGTCTGATTTGGTTCCCTATAATGGTCTGTGCACCCCAGTCTGACTTGGTTCCCTGTCGAGGTCTGTGTACCCCCGGTCTGATTTGGTTCCCTATAATGGTCTGTGTACCCCCAGTCTGACTTGGTTCCCTGTCGAGGTCTGTGTACCCCAGGTCTGATTTGGTTCCCTATCGAGGTCTGTGTACCCCAGGTCTGATTTGGTTCCCTATAATGGTCTGTGCACCCCAGTCTGATTTGGTTCCCTATCGAGATCTGTGTACCCCCGGTCTGATTTGGTTCCCTATTGTGGGATGTGTACCCCCGGTCTGATTTGGTTCCCTATCGAGGTCTGTGTACCCCCGGTCTGATTTGGTCCCCTATCGAGATCTGTGTACCCCCTGTCTGATTTGGTTCCCTATCATGGTCTGTGTACCAACAGTCTGATTTGGTCCCCTATCGAGATCTGTGTACCCCCTGTCTGATTTGGTTCCCTATCATGGTCTGTGTACCTCCTGTCTGATTTGGTTCCCTATAATGGTCTGTGTACCCCAGGTCTGATTTGGTTCCCTATCGAGGTCTGTGTACCCCAGGTCTGATTTGGTTCCCTATAATGGTCTGTGTACCCCCAGTCTGATTTGGTTCCCTATCGAGGTCTGTGTACCCCCGGTCTGATTTGGTTCCCTATTGTGGGATGTGTACCCCCAGTCTGATTTGGTTCCCTATCGTGGGATGTGTACCCCCAGTCTGATTTGGTTCCCTATCGAGGTCTGTGTACCCCCAGTCTGATTTGGTTCCCTATCGAGGTCTGTGTACCCCCAGTCTGATTTGGTTCCCTACAATGGTCTGTGTACCCCCGGTCTGATTTGGTTCCCTATCATGGTCTGTGTACCCCCGGTCTGATTTGGTTCCCTATCGAGGTCTGTGTACCCCCAGTCTGATTTGGTTCCCTATCGAGGTCTGTGTACCCCCAGTCTGATTTGGTTCCCTATCATGGTCTGTGTAGTACACTGTCTGATTTGGTTCCCTATCATGGTCTGTGTAGTACACTGTCTGATTTGGTTCCCTATCATGGTCTGTGTAGTACACTGTCTGATTTGGTTCCCTATCATGGTCTGTGTACCCCTGGTCTGATTTGGTTCCATATCATGGTCTGTGTACACCCTGTCTGAATTGGTTCCCTATCAAGGTCTGTGTACCCCCTGTGTCATTTGGTTCCCTATAGCGGTCTGTGTACCCCCTGTGTGATTTGGTTCCCTATCGCGGTCTATGTACCCCCTGAGTGATTTGGTTCCCTATGGTGACCTGTGTACCCCCTGTGTGATTTGGTTCCCTACCGAGGCCTGTGTATCCCCTGTCTGATTTTGAGTCGGCTGCACTATCAAGGTCTGTGTAGTACCCTATCTGACTATGCTGTACTATTAAAGTCTGTGTACTAGCCTGTCTGACAACATTGTAGTAACACGGCGTGTGTACCAGCCTGAGTTGGATTCCAGGCCCAATATTGAGTAACATCTTGTCTGAATTAACATGTGAGCAAAAACTAATTGGTTTAGATGATGACACGTGGGATATGTAAAGCAGCCTTGTATGCACCTATAATAAAATGAGACAAGTGTATGCGCGCCAGCAAAGAACCTGCAGGAAATTACATTGCAATGAAGAGAGGAAGAATGAAGAGATCTACGTCCGTATGTTATAAAGAGTCAATAGCAGCGGACACAGTAAAGATGTAAGAGGAGGCTGGGAAATAAAGAGTCAATAGCAGCGGTCTCCGTAAAGATGTAGGAGGAGGCTGGGAAATAAAGAGTCAATAGCAGCGGACTCAGTAAAGATGTAGGCAGAGGCTGGGAAATAAAGAGTCAATAGCAGCGGACTCAGTAAAGATGTAGGAGGAGGCTGGGAAATAAAGAGTCAATAGCAGCGGACTCAGTAAAGACACAGAAGGAGGCTGGGAAATAAAGAGTCAATAGCAGCGGACTCAGTAAAGATGTAGGAGGAGGCTGGGAAATAAAGAGTCAATAGCAGCGGACTCAGTAAAGATGTAGAAGGAGGCTGGGAAATAAAGAGTCAATAGCAGCGGACTCAGTAAAGACACAGAAGGAGGCTGGGAAATAAAGAGTCAATAGCAGCGGACTCAGTAAAGATGTAAGAGGAGGCTGGGAAATAAAGAGTCAATAGCAGCGGACTCAGTAAAGATGTAGGAGGAGGCTGGGAAATAAAGAGTCAATAGCAGCGGACACAGTAAAGATGTAGGAGGAGGCTGGGAAATAAAGAGTCAATAGCAGCGGACTCAGTAAAGATGTAAGAGGAGGCTGGGAAATAAAGAGTCAATAGCAGCGGACTCAGTAAAGATGGAAGAGGAGGCTGGGAAATAAAGAGTCAATAGCAGCGGTCTCAGTAAAGATATAGGAGGAGGCTAGGAAATAAAGAGTCAATAGCAGCGGTCTCAGTAAAGATACAGGAGGAGGCTAGGAAATAAAGAGTCAATAGCAGCGGACTCAGTAAAGATGTAGGAGGAGGCTGGGAAATAAAGAGTCAATAGCAGCGGACTCAGTAAAGATGTAGGAGGAGGCTGGGAAATAAAGAGTCAATAGCAGCGGACTCAGTAAAGATGTAAGAGGAGGCTGGGAAATAAAGAGTCAATAGCAGCGGACTCAGTAAAGAGGCTGGTAACAGTTTGTACTATGTACAAAGAATGAGGAAGCAGAAGAGTTACATAATGAGACAATAAAAGAGGGCAGATCAATCCTTCAGTCACTAAGGGGTTTATGCTGCAAGCGGAATGCCGGTCTTCTTTCGTCACAAGAAAAGCTCACTGTACTTGCTCTCAATTACCACATGGGGGCAGCAGAATTAGCACCCACCACCAAAGCTGTAGAGAAAGGGTAGGCAGTCTTTGAACCTCCAGCTATTGGGGACTTAACTACCATCATCCTCAATCCACCATTGGCAGGTTGGGTATTAGGGGAGATGTACGGTAGTCTCCAACAGGCACGGGAGCAAAGGTTAACTACCGCTACTATAAGCATACATTGTAAAGACAAAAGTGGATCAATTTCAGCCCAACCCAAGTTCACCATAAGGGACATAGAGAATCGGTCACAGAGTTAAATGATGATTATAAGTCCTCGAATGGTAGAGAGAAGTCCGCAGCGCGTTGATCCTCAATACATCCCATTAAACCTTTGAGTGCCAGAGGGGTACGCAACGCATTGCAAAACAATGCGCTGTTTACCCCTCTGGCACTCAAAGGGTTAATCCTGTAATGACCAGGGGAGTGTCACACACATTGCATTGCTATGAAATGCGTCACACACTGCTATGAAATGCTTCACACACATCCCTCTGGTCTGTAGAGGGATAACCATTATCTTGCACTGTAAAGCAACATACGACCTGCAGTTCAGCCTCTAAAGGGTCACATAGTAACGAGTATAATAAAGATGGCCCCCGCAGCTTAAATGCAACATGAGATTAACTCCTCGGCTACCCAAGTGTCCAACATCACAGAGTATTGTCCCTTGGATTAGTAGTGGTAAAATGACCACCTCCTGGGATTTAGGGAGGACTTTTGTAACCCTTCTCACCCACCACCCCATATAAACACACATCAAACCACTGGTAACAGGACCTCATTACGGATCCCACCGCCAAGTCCAGGCGGGATCTCAGAAGTTGACACCAATTCATTTACTCATTAGAAGCCAACTGTTGGACGTCCAGCCTTCTGGGACTACAACGCACATCATCTCCAACAAGTCATTAGTTGTCTACCATGGTATTTACTGTACAACCACCCCGGCATAAAGCCTGAGGCCCAATCACTCACTCCCCTAAAGCAGTAGGGTTGGGTGTATACCGACGGCCACATACAGTATACTAATCACTGGTGGTGCAATGACCACAGACTCCACTGGATTCAAGATCCCCACCACAATGCCAAAATGGGTTGCGTGAAATTATAATTATTATGTATACCCAATTCACACAAGGTAAAGATTAGTAGGGTCTCAGAAAAACAGCCATAAATTTCCACTTCTCAGTGTATTGTAAGATATGGTAAGGTACGTAGGCATCTCCCACCCCCACACACACACACACATCAAAAAGCAGGGATAAGACCAAAGTATGGGGATAGGGAAGCCTGAACTGAAGCCCTCCACTCAACTGAACTTTTCTTTCCAAGTTCTGAGCAATTTTCTACGGGCCTTCCCTTATGGTTAGCGGAAAGAAGGTTTCAGCTTCAGCAAAGGAAGGGATTTCTTACAGTAAGGGCTATTAAACAGCAAAATCAACTCCTTAGGGATATGGCGATGGTGCACTCACTTGATGTCATGGTCATAGTGGGAAAGCTCCCAATCACTGACAGGACAGTAAATGGATTAATTCACTAATTTTATCAGTGATTGAAATTATTGGTAGCTGCATTCTTTTTGGCTTTGTATACTTTTCCCCCGGTACAGAGCAAGTCGTGAGAAGAACAGCCATTTTCTACATTAACACCACCGAGCAGACCATCTGCACTGTATCTATGGCAGTGATAATATTTCAGAAACACACTTACATAAGGAACAACTCGGTATTTATCATTTTAGAGAACCCAGCTGTTCAGTATGTTTGGTGGTGGTTATGAAGTGTATGTGAAGTGTTTCCACGTAAGGGGCGCCCCCCATTTTTGCACCCCTGTATTACTGCAGGCTTGGTAAAAATCCCAGGCTGCACTGGTCAGCCCTAAAAAAGCTCCTATCAGCTATTCAGGGGTCAGAAAATGGACCCTCTTGGCTGGAACATATCCCAGAAGTATGTCGCTCTTAATCACAAACTTAGTGGGCTGCACCCCGCAGATCTCCTGTGCCAGGCTATCAAGCCTAATACAGAGGGTTTAAAGGGATAGTAATACTTAATATGTAAAAAAAATATATATTGTATTGTTTATCCCCATGAGTAAAAAAGGGTACTCTCACTGCTGAAAGGTGTTTTATTCAAAAATTATACAAGCTCAAAGTTGAATTTTTTAGGTGCAATATCACAATGGCCTGAAATTGTACAGTGGCGCTATTGTTACACGATCCTATGGACAGCTCTGGTCCGTAGACCATAAATCTCCATAGGATTGTGTAGCAACAGCACCTCTGTATAATTTCAGGCCACTGTGATATTGCACCTAAAAAATTCAACTTTGAGCTGTAATAATTTTGAATAAAACACCTTTCAGCAGTGGGAGTACCCTTGTTTTACTCATGGGGATAAACCCTACAACATATTTTTTTTGTCACATTTTAAGTATAACTATCCCTTTAAGTGGGGTGCACCAGGGTTTTGTTTCCATCCACTATTCACTGGCATGAACTAAAGGGGACAATAAAACATTCCTTCTGATTTAAACGTGGCATTTAACCATGTGAATACCAGAGAGGTATCCAACATTGGAGACCACTGGTTAAGGCGGAAATGAATTCCTTGGTGATGGGCATCTCCCTGTGAATTCTGAACAGGACATTAGGATCACGTGATGAGGAACCATTTATCGATGAAGTTCCATTCCTTGTTGCATGAGGACAATTATCTTAGATGCACAACAAACGAATGCTACTATTAAGCATGTCCCAGATAATGAGACGTCATGGGACCATATTCACCACACAGAAGAACGTATATACGGATGCTCATATACTAAGAAAACAGGAGCAATTCTGGGGCAACCCAAATGCAACATGGGGGAAGAAGTCATAACTATCAATGATTTAACCCTTTGAGAGCCAGAGGGGTACGCAACACACTGCAAAGCAACACGTACCCCTCTGGCACTCAAAGCGTTAAATGGGGTGTTCAACCCCATAAATGTGAGAGGTCTCCAATGCATTGCTTTCCCCCAGAATTTCTCCTCTTTTTCTTTATGTACACAGCCCTAAGTCATCCATTCGCTGCCGTCACGGGAGCAGCTGCAGCAGTTTCTTACAATGGTAAATACGATCCCCAGCTAGGACGGATATTAACCCCTGGCATGCTACAGAGCTCATCAACAAATCTTGAAACATTCACACAAGGGGTTAAATCATCGTTACTCTGTCAGCCCGATTTTAGAGAAACCACAACCCAATCAAAAGAACGTGTTAGATTAAAGGAGCAGTAAAGTTTTATAATAAAAAAGCTTACAGTGTAAGGATTTTCCTTTGGAGTAAACCAGTGGAACACACATCGCTGGGACATGTTTTATTCAAATATTATTACAGCTCAAAACGTCACAATGTGCTGGAGCTGTTATTATCACATCCTATGAGGGGCTGCAGTCAGTGACTCGCTTCTCCCATACAATGCAACAGGACAGCGGTAGCCAATCCTGGTCATCAAGAGCTACTAACATTACATGTTATCAGGATATCCCAGGTGGACTAACCAGCGGAGCCCTGAGTCGGATCGTCAAATAAAAAAAATGCTCCGTGGTCCTTTAGTGACCGCCGCGTGCCTGCGCGGCCGGTCGTTAAGGGGTTAATTAGTCCACCCGTGGTCAGTCAGGATTATTCTGAAAAACTGACAGTGCTGGTATATCTGGAGGACCAGGGTTGGCTACCCCTGCAATAGAATAATAACAGTCTTGACACCAGGTGGTACTGTTACTAACTAACTGTACAATACAAAAGTTTGAGTAGTAATTACTTTGCAATGAAGCATTTCCTAGAAGTAGAAAGAACCCTCGTTTTGCTCAGCGAAACTGAAAAGAACTATCTAATCACTAATTAGTTGAAGTTGAGCTGATGCTGTAAGATTTTTACATCTGCAACAGCGTCATGTGTCATTATCTGGCCTTAAAAATACATCTCAAAATAGAGAGATAGTTTGCAAAAAGACGCTAATCCAGTGTTTTTTTTTTTGTTTTGTTTTTTTGGGGGGGGTTAAATTGTCAACTGGTTTACTATTTTCAGTCTTCCAGCGCAATGACCTTTCATAACTAAAAGCCTAAGTTCAGAAATGCAATGTTTAAAGGGAATCTATCACCCCTATACGAGCTTGTCTAAAAAGTTAGGTTATATATCGACTAGGTGGAATCCTGTATTCATTTCTTTTTTAAAATTGTTATTTGGCCAAAATTAAACATGAAAAGATGATCCTGCGGCTTTCTTCTGGACAGACTGGTTACCGGCTCTGTACCGCAGTCCGTCGCTCCAATGACGGAGGCTTTCTGCATGTAAGCTGGAGCAGTCTTATTGGCTAGATATCGCTCCTGCTTACAGACAGAAAGCCTTTGTCATTGGAGGAGGCTGGATAGAGGCTATATAACCTAACGTTTTAGACAGACTTGTATAGGGGTGATAGATACAGTTTAATGTTAACACAAGATGAGTGTTTGTACCATATTAGCCAAAGAAATACAGAAGGCAATTATAGTCAAGTTGATACATTGTATACAGTGGCGTAACTATAGGGGTCACACCTGCAACTGGGCCCATCACTCCAGGGGCCCGTCTGCCCCCTGTGACCACCGAGCCTGACGCCCACAATTAAGTAATACAGAGCGTTGGGGCTCTGCATTACGAGAGTGCTGGTCTGTCAGAGGGAGATCAGTATTCCCTCCAGCAGACTGGCACTCTCGTAATGCAGAGCACTGGGAGATGACATCATCTCATTACTGCATTACTGAAGAGGACCGCGTGGGAGAAGAGGTCTGTGCAGAAAGAGGCACAGACCTGTCCTCTGCCACTGGACCACCAGGGAGGTAGGAGGTTTAGGGGCAATGTGGAAGGGGCATTGTGGAGATGGGGGCATTGCAGAAGGGGCAATGTGGAGATGGGGGCAATGCGAAAGGGGCAATGTGGAGATGGGGGCATTGTGGAGATTGAGGGGCATTGTGGAAGGGGCAATGTGGAGATGGGGGCAATGTGGAATGGGCAATGTGGAGATGGGGGCATTGTGGAATGGGCAATGTGGAGATGGGGGCATTTTGGAGATTGAGGGGCAATGTGGAGATTGAGTAGCATTGTGGAAGGGTCGATGTGGAGATTGAGGGGCATTGTGGAAGGGGCAATGTGGAGATTGAGGGGCATTGTGGAAGGGGCAATGTGGAGATTGAGGGGCATTGTGGAAGGGTCGATGTGGAGATTGAGGGGCATTGTGGAAGGGGCAATGTGGAGATTGAGGGGCATTGTGGAAGGGGCAATGTGGAGATTGAGGGGCATTGTGGAAGGGGCAATGTGGAGATTGAGGGGCATTGTGGAAGGGTCGATGTGGAGATTGAGGGGCATTGTGGAAGGGGCAATGTGGAGATTGAGGGGCATTGTGGAAGGGGCAATGTGGAGATTGAGTAGCATTGTGGAAGGGTTGATGTGGAGATTGAGGGGCATTGTGGAAGGGGCAATGTGGAGATTGAGTAGCATTGTGGAAGGGTTGATGTGGAGATTGAGGGGCATTGTGGAAGGGGCAATGTGGAGATTGAGGGGCAATGTGGAAGGGGCAATGTGGAGATTGAGGGGCATTGTGGAGGTGGGGGGCAATGTGGTTGGGGGGCCCATGGCAATTCTTGCACCAGGGCCATGTGGCTTCTCGTTACGCCTCTGCTTGTATATAAGAGATGTTTTCATATTTATCTGTATAACACGCCTGAGGAAGAGACCTAAGGTCTTGAACTCTTGCATCCTAAATCTGCTTAGTTAGCCAATAAAGGTATCAATTTGACTATAATTGCCTCCTGTAATATTAACACATCTTTGCCCCACTTTGATACAAAGCCACTATAGGTTTTATTTCTATAAGAAATATTTACTGCTCCTTTAGGACATCAGGGGGGTTAGGTGGTTAATTAGAAAACCGAACTACAGTCAAGCATATTAGAAGTGTCAGAGCATTAATTATGCGAGGTGGAAGCAGAGCAATGCAAAGTGACATGCAGAAATACCCAATGCTGGGAGAGCGACAGGGGATCCCAGAAGTGATGTCAGGAGGGGGCAGATCGGGCAGAGAGTCCATCTGCAGGTAGTAAGTGGTGGAGTGGTGGTAATAGACAGGATGGGCGTGCGGCCCTGCGGGAGGCGGTGGTGGCGGTGGGGGAGTGGAAAATGGAGGGCATGGAGCTGTAGAGACAGCAGAAGCAGTGCTGGAGGGGTGATGCTCAGAGCTGAAAGACTGTCCGTGAGAGAAGCTGCGCATTCGGTGGAGAGACACTTTGCTGGGCCGGTAATGGATCTGTGGGCTGGCCTCTGCCTGGCTCACCACGTAACCCTCTACCAACCTCTGAGATCCAAGGGCGTGCTGCGGTTCCACGTGCCGCTGGCGGAGGGTGCTCAGGTTGGGTGCTGCGGGGAGACAAAAGGGATTAAACTTCAATTAGGTTGATATAAAAAAACAATACAAAGCAAAAGCGGATGGAAAAAGGAGCAGATAGCACCAACATGCTTAGAAAGGAGAGGTGCAGGCAGTGAACATGCTCCGATGCCTAATGTGTTCTACAGCTCGCCCACTATACTGCTGCGAAACGCGTAGGAGATCGCTATAGTACCCAAGGACTAAAGATAAAGATTATAAGTACAGACCCGACATCTTCCTGAGGCATGACTACAGGCCATATGCACAGGATAAAAAGGGGAGAAATTCACGTGGAAACCAGTGACTCAACAGGGTTGGAATACAAAAAAATTTACATTGATTATAATAGGACTTTCAACCCCCTTGTCAAGTCAAAAGGGACGCGGTTATGGGAGAAGTCAACTGCACCCTAGGACACAAGTATAATTCCAGAAATGTCCATTGATTGGCTTTATCTCTTAGGAGTTTTAAAAGCCCCATTTAAAACAATGGACATTTCAGGAATTTTACTTGTGTCCATAACGGCTTCCCATTTGCCTTTAACCCTTTGAGAGCCAGAGGGTTATCCCATTTAAAACAATGGACATTTCAGGAATTTTACTTGTGTCCATAACGGCTTCCCACTTGACTTTAACCCTTTGACAGCCAGAGAGTTATCCAACGCATTGCAACGCCTCTCTGGCACCCAAAGGGTTGAGCACATGCCCTGAAATGCACATTTCTATTAGGTACGAGGCTGCGGACTTGGGGGACATTCACCCATCACCAGGACTTGACTTTGTGTCTTTGAAAACATAACTCAAATCGGATTATGTGTCAGGTTATCTAACAGGCCAGAAGATGTAGCATTAAAGGGATAGTAATACTCAAAACGTAAAAAAAAAATGTTGTAGGGTTTATCCCCCTGAGTAAAACAAGGGTACTCCCACTACTGAAAGGTGTTTTATTTAAAAGTTATTACAGTTCAAAGTTGAATTTTTTAAGTGCAGTATAGCAGTGGCCTGAAATTGTACAGTGGCGCTGTTGCTACACCATCCTATACAGATTTATGGTCCCGGGACCAGAGCTGTCCATAGAATGGTGTAGCAGCAGCACCACTGTACAATTTCAGGCCACTGTGATACTGCAATTAAAAAATTCAACTTTGGCCTAAAATAACTTTTGAATAAAACACCTTTCAGCAGTGAGAGTACCCTTTTTTTTTTTTTACTCATGGGGATAAACACTACAATATATATTTTTTTACGTTTTAAGTATTACTATCTGTTTAAGGACAGGTATAGTCCATTATTGGCTGGTTAGGGGTGGAGTTGTTAGTACCACAGCAGCTGGAGATCCAGTGATTGGCCACCCTTGGTTTAGGAGATATTGATACTTTTATTTCTGAGAGTGACCTCCTCTTTTAGTACAGCACTGAATGCTAACCGAGGTCTGTGCTGCACTGACAGCTTTATTAACCCCTTAGTGAAAGCCGCGTTCGTACGCGGCTGTCACCTTAACACCCGCCGAACATTTTTTTTTTTTTTCTTCAAACAAGTCCGGAGTCTCCGAGCGGCGTGCAGCCGCACGGAGACCCAGACTTCCGTGACTTACCAGGTACGTCCTCTGTCACTAAGTGACAGTTTCTGCGGGATGTACCTGGTAAGTCATCCGTCGTTAAGGGGTTAAAGGTAAAGTAATGTCCCATACATTTTTTTTTAGAGTTTTGTAGAGATTAAAAAAGTGGTAAATGCCACAAATCCTATGTCTCAGACCGCTATGGTTTGAGAGATATCTTCCATTAAAATTCCCCTCCCTCCCCTTCTCCTGACGTCAGCTGTAAGCTGACAGCATGAGCTCCTGGTCTGGGGACCAACAAGCGGCTCTTCAGCAGAGCCGCAATAGCGCACTTTAAAAAGAAATACTTATTTGTAACGGTCTACAAAGTGTGCCTGGTTTGCAAGCTCACTTTTTAGACTGTTCCAAAGAAGTGTTTCTTTTTAAATATCGCTATTGCGGCTCTGCTGAAGAGCCTCCTCTGTGTCGGCCGACATGGATCTCCTTCTGTCAGCTTTAAAGTTCCCTCTCCCTGATGTCGGCTGTAATGGAGGATATCTCTCACACCATAGCGGTCTGAGAGATCGGATTTGTGGCATTTAGCTTATTTTTTTTAAATCTCTACAAAACTCTAAACACTTTTTATGGGACATTACTGTCTCTTTAACATACGGTGCTGCACTCAAACTGGTCACTTTCCTTAAAGAGGAACTATGACCCCAAACAAAGGCTCCCCCAAACAATTATCCATCTAGCGATAAGCTTAACAATAGTCATATTATCCAGCATAATTACCGCGTTACTGAGAAATCCTACTTGTGCTGAGACTGACGGCCAGGCAACAGCGCAGACATCTTTGCTTACAGACATCTGTGTTCTTGCACTGTCAGTTCCAGTCTCCTCCTCTAGGTGGCACTGCATGGTACCTTAAGGTACAGAAGGGACTGACAGCGCAGGTTCCTATAAAGCGCTGATGCCTGGCCGTCAGTCTCGGCAGAAGTAGGATTTCTCACTATCGAGGTATTTATGATGGATAATAGTACCACTGGGACGCTTATCGCTAGTTGGCTAATTATTGGCGGGGGGGGGGCTTTATTTCGGGTGATAGCTCCCCTTTAAAATAAATGTATCAATATCTCCCAAACTATACATACGCTGGTCTGTTGCCTAAAGCGACACATAGGCTGTTTTTAATTAAAGGGATAGCGTTGGTTAATACTGCTTCACTGCTGAGAAAGGTTTTATTCCAAACTTATTACAGTAGAGACTTGCATTTCTGGAGCAGCATCTTCATTGTCTGAAATATCGAGGTGGCACTAAGGCAACGGAAGTCTATGTACAGTGATCGTCAGGAACAATAACCCTCTGCAGAATTCTGCAGCAACAGCACCACTAAAAAATGTCAGGCCATGGAAACAGTGCATGAGAAAAAAGTTTTAACTGCGATAACTTTTGAATAAAACATCTCACTCAGCAGCAAAAGTACCCTTGTCTACAAGGTAAACCCTGCATACATTTTGGGGTGTTTTTCACATTATGCAGTACTATCCCTTTAAGATATGCAAACAATTCAAATCAACAGGTTCATTTTAAGGCAGTAGACATTAGGGGTATCCGTAAGGTGAAACTATCGGTTATTGTTTAGTGAAATTACTGTACACTCGTGGTGCCATAGGAAATGAACCAGCCTCATCGATCCCTGCAGTCAATTTTCCTAATGTGCTGGTGTCACTGGGGGGCTGAACAGGGATCCAGATCTGACTGGTGAATGATGTGTTAGCGGTACTACTAAATGTGGTTCAATGCATGGGGTACAACAAGAAAGAATAATAGACTGAAATAAGCTTGGATGAGGGGCACGACATAGCCCACAAACACGTGTGTATAGAGAGGGATGTATAGCTCTGATACATACACCTGATGAAAGGCACTGCACCCAAAATATTACCTGGAATTAATGATCAGTATTTGATCAATCTTAGTTGTGTGTGCCTCTTCTATTGCTTTGCTAATTAACCTCCTTAACGACCGGTGACGTGTAAGGGCCATATATAGTTTTTTTTTCCCCTGAAGGACCGGTGACAGTCCTGGCACATTGCGTATTTTATGCTTCCGGCGCTCCTGCAGGAGCTCTGTGTGCGCTAGAGTGGGTCTGAAATTAACTGATCCTAGACTCTAGAGATCTCTCTCAGACCACCGTTCAGCGCGCTGGGACACGTCTTCGGTTACGGGTGCCGGAGAGCTGACACAGACTGAAGTGGTCGTTAACCCTTTGAGTGCCAGAGTGGCACGCAACACACTGCTTTGCAATGCGTTGCGTACCACTCGGGCACTCAAAGGGTTATGGGAAGGTCACTTCCCTTGACTGCTCGTGGTTAAAGGATTAAGAACCACAGGGTTGTGTGCACATATGGTCATCAACGGGTTAATGTGTGTGGCTCTGAGGTGGGAAAGCTACGTGAGTAGAATGGTCATCGGTAGGTTCCTGGTCTGAGAGAATGAAAAATATCACTATATATACACACATATATAATAGATATAAAGAAACTGGACGCACTCACGGATATGGGTATAAAACCTGTCAATGTATTTAACTCCTTACAGACCAGCGGTCCAGGGAAGTTACCTTCCCTTAAGGACCGCTTTCATCTTTGCTGACGCGCAGGGACACATGACCTGATACGTGTACCTGCGCGCCGCTTTGAGGCCTAAGAGAGATCGCTCCGGTCTTAAAGCGATCAATTTTAGGCCCTGTTTTTAAAAAGTACGTGACGTGCTATGACCGTCACTGGTCCTTAACCCCTTAGTGACAGCTGCGTTTGTACGCGGCTGTCACCTTAACGCCCGCCGAACATTTTTTTTTTTTTTTTCTTCAAACAAGTCCGGAGTCTCCAAATGGCGTGCAGCCGCACGGAGACCCGGACTTCTGTGACTTACCAGGTACGTCACCTGTCACTAAGTGACAGTTTCTGCGGGACGTACCTGGTAAGTCATCCGTCGTTAAGGGGTTAAGGGTATAAGGACCGTGACGGTCATAGCACGTCACGTAGTCCTTAAGGAGACATGGCTTGAGAAAGATCTCGGGGAGAGGATCGAAACGTTGTTGTTTGTGTCTCACATTGTTTACTGATATGCTGTGAAGTGGCTTTAAATAGATTAACAGGTTTTATACCCATATCCGAGAGTGCGTCCAATTCCTTTATCTATTTATGTTGAGGATCGGCATCCGGTGATCAAGGATGAATTGTACGTGAGTGCCTGTATCAGTTTGTTATATGTTTTATATATATATATATATATATATATATATATATATATATATATATATATACATATTATGTGTCTTTGTGTGAATGCGTATGTTGTGTGTGTGTGGGTATTTGTGTAGTTTTTACTGCTAAGAGATGTTTTATACAAAAGTTATTGCAGTTCAAATCTGTGTTTTGTTCTTGGAAAAAAGAAAACAATGGAACTCTCACTGCTAGGGGATGCTTAGTTTCAAAGTTATTACAGTTCAAACTGTTTTTTTAATATCAAAACCGACAGCAAAGCGCCAGCTGTTGTCCACACAGCTCACTAGAGGCCAGATGCACTAAGGGATGATAATGTGGTGATAAAGATCGTTATAACATCTCCAGTGTGATAAACTCTCCAAATCCTATACTATCCTACAGAGCCAATGCACTAATATTAATCTAACTTTAGGGATCTTGGTGCATAGGCCCCATATAGTAACACAGGATTTGGAGAGGTTAGAACACTGGAGGAATGATCTCCACTTTACCATACCTCAGTACCCACCCCAGTGTCCACACAGTTATGGTGTCCAGACAGATCACTAGAGGCCAGATGCACTAAGGGATGATAATGTGGTGATAAAGAACGTTATAACATCTCCAGTGTGATAAACTCTCCAAATCCTATACTATTCTACGGAGCCAATGCACTAATATTAATCTAACTTTAGGGATCTTAGTGCATAGGCCCCATAGAGTAACACAGGATTTAGAACACTGAAGAAATGATCTCCACTTTACCACACCTCAGTACCCACCCCAGTGTCCACACAGTTATGGTGTCCAGACAGATCACTGGTATCCAATGTGATCGTAACAGCTTCACCAATTCATGACAGTTTGAACTGTAATGACTGCAGAATGAAGCATTTACCGGTGGTAGGAAATCCCTGTGATATACGTTTACTGATCCTTTATGGCACTGTACACATACTGCTCCCTCAGGCCCCCTCCCTCCTCTAGCAGTGGAACAGTTGTTACAGTCTATGGTGGATGCTGAGAACCGGAAGGTGCCGTTATGCCAGAGCAGCGGAAGAAGTGCAAGTACAGAAGGTTCAGGAGTTGTGGGTGTAACAGAGAGAGACCCGTAATGAAATCATATCCAAACCGGGAAACTTCCAGAGGGACGAATCATCGGAGCAGGTGGATGGACGGTCACTGAACCTGCGTCCCATTAGCCAGGCCGCATCTGTCAACCAATTGGCGGAAAATGAAGAGCCACGGGACACAAATGTTTGATGTGACGGCAAGAACATTATGGGCCATATTCATATGCTATAGAGGGGCGATTCTGGCACACACTAACTGCACCACAGGGAAGAACGATCACGGCCATTGATTTAAAGCAACAGTGTCCAATAGGGAGATTCCAATGTAGATCAGTAGAGTAAGACTATGAGAAGATGCATGCTGATTGCTGTTTACATTGGCTACTTCTCCAGCAATCAAGAGGTTAACACCCCAGTTAAATCAGCTGCATTATTTTGTTGCCTGTGGTGAAGCTGGCTGTCCCAGAATTACTCACATACTGGAACCTGCACCACTTTCCTGTGCCTCAGTTCCAGACAGTCTCTCTCATCCCGGTCCCAGACACATTCCTGTGCCTCGGTTCCAGACAGTCTCTCTCATCCCAGTCCCAGACACATTCCTGTGCCTCAGTTCCAGACAACCTGCTGTGCACTGGTCTCTGGCTACACCCGTAGGCCCTGGGCCGCAGACACCTAAAGACTACGGGGTCCCAGACTCCTTTGCACTTCCCAACTGCAGCTGCCTTGCCAAATGATGGCACCACATGCCTAACAATGCAGCACCCACAGAGACTGAGACTGTCACACACTAACTGCAGACATCTCGCCACATTAGGCCACAAGCATCCTGCCAGGCACCCCCACACACACACACACACACACACTGGGCTACATGTACCATCCCATACAGTGGCACTCTGCCACATAACACACACAGAAATCCTCCCACACCAGGGTCACACAATACAGAGCCACACACACACTCTGCAGGCAGCTTGCACCCAGGTACTTACACTGCATGGTGATGGGAGATACAATCTCCTCGTCCAAGTCATCAAGGTCATCCGTCATGATGAAGTGTGTGGGTGCAGGCCGGGCACCCCCCATCAGACTGGGGTCTACATTCAGAGCGGTCATCAATACATGGAGACCTGGGTTGTTCACAATCTGGAAGCCGCAGAGGATCTCAATCTGCTGCCAGCGGTGAAGGCGCTCCCGCAGGGCGGCAGTCACCTCGCTCAGTGCCTGTCTGTTGGAGACAAAAAACAAGGGGGTCAGACACATACAGACGATCAAACATAGTAACATAGTTGACAAGCCTGAAAAAAAAATATGCGTCCTCCAAGTCCAGCCCATGTCATATCACCCTGCTGATCTAGAGGAAGGAAAAAACAAAACAAAACAAAAAAATATTGAAGCCCCGAGTGGGTAAAACAATTCCTTCTTGACTCCAAATGGCAGTCAGATATTTCCCTGGATCAGCATTCTATCTGCATTGAAGCCAACTGTCATAATTCTCACCATTGTTCTGTGCTAGATCCCAGAACATCAGAACATATTGGGGGGGTGACTTTATACCAAGTGAAAGTTCCGCTTTAACTGATTTTCCTCTAGTCTTAATGGATGAGCTCTTTGTTGCTCAGCTCTTTGAGCAAATAATTCCTTACAGAGTTCTTTATATTGACCACGAATATAAGTGTAAATGGTAATCATATCACCCCTTAGATGTGTCTTCTCTAATGTAAACAAACCCAGTTTGGCTAGTGTCTCTTTATAACTCAGATCCTCCAGTCCCTTTATCAGTTTTGTTGCACGTCTCTGCACCTTTTCCAGTTCAGTATTGTATTTATAAAGAACTGGCTCCCAAAATTGTTCTCCATATTCTAGATGAGGTCTAACCAAGGATTTATACAGAGGTAGGATAATATTAGCATCCCTTACTTCTACACCTCTTTTTATGCAGGCTAGTACTCTATTTGCTCTTGCAGCAGCTGAGTGACTCTGCACACTGCTGGGAAGTCTATCAGTTCTCCTAAATCTAGAGATGCACCGATACCAATTTTTAAGACCGAGTACGAGTACCGACACTTTTTTCAAGTACTCACCGATACCAATTACTGATACCTTTTTTTTGCGGTCATTTGCCAGTTTTCTAAGTACCTATATGATTTAGGTACTTGGAAAACTGGCAAATGACCGCAAAAAAAAGTATTGGTAATTGGTATTGGTGAGCACTTGAAATATATATATATATATACACACACACATATACATACTTTCTCCCCTTTTGACTTTCTCCCCCTCTTGATTCCCACCTTTTACTTGATTCTACCCCTCTTGAGCCCCCTTCTTTTGCCTTGGCTTTTTCTCTCCCTTTTGATCCCCCTTTCTCCCCCTCCTTCTCCTTGACTCACCCTTTTGCCTCTCTCTCCCTCCTGATCCCCCCTCCTTTTGCCTCTTCTTGGCCCCCCTCCTTTTGCCTCTTTCACCACCCGCTGTCCCATCTTGCCTCCCTTACTCTCCTCTGCTGGGTGCTCACTGTTCTCTCGCGAGCCCCGGCAGAGGTCAGCGTCAGAGCATTGCCATGGTAACCCACAGCAACAATCCGACGCTACAGGAGACAGAGGTGACCGGGGAGCATTGTGAGCAGCTCCCCGGGCTCCCTCTCTGCAGCACCGACCCTGACACAGGGTATCGGTGATGGCATCGGCCGCATTTGCGCGAGTACAAGTACTCGTGCAAATGCTGGTATCGGTGCAACCCTACCTAAATCTTTCTCTAATCAGGATTCCCCAAGTTGTTTCCCATTTAGTATTTATGTAGCATTTCTACAGCCCAAATGCATAACCTTACATTTATCTACATTAAATGACATCTGCCACTTTTCTGCCCATTCACTTAGTTTATCTAAATCCTTCTGCAGAGATAAAACATGCAGCTCTCTATGTATTTCCTTACACAGCTTAGTGTCATCAGCAAAGATTGAAACACTACTTTCGATTTCCACTTCTAGATCATTAATAAACAAATTAAAAAGCATTGGGCCCAGGACTGAACCTTGTGACACTCCTCTTATAACTTTAGACCAATTTGAAAAAGTTCCATTTACAACAACTCTCTGCCGTCCATCATGTAACGAGTGCTCAATCCACGTACAGATACCTTGTCTCAAACAGAAGCATTTTAATTTATGCAGTAACCTGCTGTAAGGCACTGTATCAAAGGCTTTTACAAAATCCAAGTATACCACATCTACAATTCCTCTGTTTAAATTACTACTTACCATTTTGTAAAATGCAAGTAAATTTGTCTGACATCATCTACTCTTCATAAATCCATGCTGAATCCTACTAATAATATTGTTTGTCTTCAAATGGTTCTGAATACTGTCAGTTAGTAACCCTTCTAGTATCTTACCCACTATGGAAGTCAAGCTCACAGGTCTATAATTTCCTGGTTTGGATCTTGCCCATTTTTTGAACAATGGAACTACATCAGCTTTCCTCCAATCAAAGGGCACTATGCCTGATGAACGTGAATCAATAAATATTAAGTATGATGGCCTTGCTATTACTGAACTAATTCCTTAAAGGGATAGTAATACTTCGTTTTAACTTTATTTTATTTTGTAGGCATTAAAAAAACATGAAGAATGATATAAGTCTTATCTCTCAAACCTTTATAGTTTAAGAGATATTCACAAGCAAAGTGTCCCCCTCCCGCCCCTTTTACTGATGTAACACTGTTCAGCCAGATCAGAAGGGAGGTGCCCAGGTAGACTGCAGAGAGGGACAATCTTCAATTAAGATAAGGGAAAAACCTGAAAAGCTTGTCAAGGGGGGCAGGGTTTTCATTGTTCTCATAGGAATAAGATTGTCCCTTGCTGTTATCTGTCTGGTCTATGGACTGCATTCCACATCTGAGAAGAGATGGCTTACACTAGGTAAAAGGGGCGGGAGGGGAAACTTTGCTTGTGAATATCTCTCAAACCATAAAGGTTTGAGAGATAAGACTTATATCATTTTTAATGTTTTTTTAATGCCTACAAAATAAAATAAAGTTAAAACGAAGTATTACTATCCCTTTAAGTACCCTTGGGTGTACACATCAGGTACAGGTGATTTATTCACAATTTTCCAGTATCTTTAGGACTTTGTCCTCAGTAAGTCATGTACATGATGGAGGAAATTCTGTGGATTTGCCTATATCCTGCCATTGTTGCTTCCTTTGTATATACAGAAGAATGTGTTTAAAGTGTCAGCCATAGCCATATCCTCACTAATCAATTCACCTGTCACAGCCTTAAGAGGACCAGTATCAGCCTTAAGTGTTTTGTTGTTAATATACTTGCAGAATTGCTTAGGGTTTTTCTTGCTCTCATTTGCATTATTTCTCTCGTTTTCAATTTTAACTAGCTTAATTTCTTGTTTGCAGATTTTATAACATTGCTTAAATTTTTTAAATGATGCATCTCACCCGTTAGACTGAAACACTTTAAAAGCCTGTTTTTTATTTCTCATTTCCCTGCAAACCTCATTATTAAGCCACATTGGTTTCTCTTTACTCCTTTTGTGCTTATTCCCCAGTGGTATATATTGACATGTATATTTGTCTAAGAGCATTTTAAACAAATTCCTAGATTTTTGTGCATTTTTATCTTTGAAGATTACATCACACAGAATATCTTTAATATTGCTTTCAGTTTTGTAAAATTAACCTTTTTAAAATTGAATGTTTTGGATAAACCCTTACTATTGGGTTTCTCGTAAGGATACAATATTGTGGTCACCGCTGGATAAATGTTCCTTTACCTGTATACTGTTTATCATGTCAGACATAAAATAACAGGAGGTTGTATACATTGCATTATTGTTCTCCGTTCTTAAATTTCAAAAACTAGTTTTTCAGTTAGGATTTCTAGATTATGCCAATTAAAGGAAAAGTAACACTTCCTAATAATTCTCTCTCCACGGACTAGGCATCCAGTGCTTAATGTTGTGTCTTGAACAAAAGACCAAGGACAAAATTCATACGTGCCAATAGGATTTTCTGGGGATAGTCCATTAAGCGGTTTGGGTTTTACTATAAAAAGGTGTCACTTCTCCTTTAAGACATTTCATACAGGCACTTCCTGCCTTAGTTGTATATTATTTCTCCACACACTTGCATTTAATGCTTTCACAGATAGGAGAGGTGGGTAATGTATTGCTGAGCAGTGTCAGTGAGTGGGGAGGTAATGTAGGGATAAGACAGGAAGTCAGTGCTAGGGAGGTGGGTAATGTATTACTGAGCAGTGTCAGTGAGTGGGGGAGGTAATGTAGGGATAAGACAGGAAGTCAGTGCTAGGGAGGTGGGTAATGTATTACTGAGCAGTGTCAGTGAGTGGGGAGGTAATGTAGGGATAAGACAGGAAGTCAGTACTAGGGGAGGTGGGTAATGTATTGTTGAGCAGTGTCAGTGAGTGGGGGAGGTAATGTAGGGATAAGACAGGAAGTCAGTGATAGGGGAGGTGGGTAATGTATTACTGGGCAGTGTCAGTGAGTGGGGAGGTAATGTAGGGATAAGACAGGAAGTCAGTGCTAGGGGAGGTGGGTAATGCATTGCTGAGCAGTGTCAGTGAGTGGGGGAGGTAATGTAGGGATAAGACAGGAAGTCAGTGCTAGGGGAGGTGGGTAATGTATTACTGAGCAGTGTCAGTGAGTGGGGAGGTAATGTAGGGATAAGACAGGAAGTCAGTGCTAGGGGAGGTGGGTAATGCATTGCTGAGCAGTGTCAGTGAGTGGGGAGGTAATGTAGGGATAAGACAGGAAGTCAGTGCTAGGGGAGGTGGGTAATGCATTGCTGAGCAGTGTCAGTGAGTGGGGAGGTAATGTAGGGATAAGACAGGAAGTCAGTGCTAGGGAGGTGGGTAATGTATTGCTGAGCAGTGTCAGTGAGTGGGGGAGGTAATGCAGGGATAAGACAGGAAGTCAGTGCTAGGGGAGGTGGGTAATGCATTGCTGAGCAGTGTCAGTGAGTGGGGAGGTAATGTAGGGATAAGACAGGAAGTCAGTGCTAGGGGAGGTGGGCAATGCATTGCTGAGCAGTGTCAGTGAGTGGGGAGGTAATGTAGGGATAAGACAGGAAGTCAGTGCTAGGGGAGGTGGGCAATGCATTGCTGAGAAGTGTCAGTGAATAGGGAGGTAATGTAGGGATAAGACAGGAAGTCAGTGCGAGGGAGGTGGGTAATGCATTGCTGAGCAGTGTCAGTGAGTGGGGGGAGGTAATGTAGGGCTAAGACAGGAAGTCAGTGCTAGGGGAGGTGGGTAATGCATTGCTGAGCAGTGTCAGTGAGTGGGGAGGTAATGTAGGGATAAGACAGGTAAGTCAGTACTAGGGGAGGTGGGCAATGCATTGCTGAGCAGTGTCAGTGAGTGGGGGGGTAATGAAGGGATAAGACAGGAAGTCAGTGCTAGGGGAGGTGGGTAATGCATTGCTGAGCAGTGTCAGTAAGTGGGGAGGTAATGTAGGGATAAGACAGGAAGTCAGTACTAGGGGAGGTGGGCAATGCATTGCTGAGCAGTGTCAGTGAGTGGGGGAGGTAATGTAGGGATAAGACAGGAAGTCAGTGCTAGGGGAGGTGGGCAATGAATTACTGAGCAGTGTCAGTGAGTGGGAGAGGTAATGTAGGGATAAGAAAGGAAGTCAGTGCTAGGGGAGGTGGGCAATGCATTAATGAGTAGTGTCAGTGAGTGGGGGAGGTAATGTAGGGATAAGACAGGAAGTCAGTGCTAGGGGAGGTGGGTAATGCATTGCTGAGCAGTGTCAGTGAGTGGGGGGAGGTAATGTAGGGCTAAGACAGTAAGTCAGTGCTAGGGAGGTGGGTAATGCATTGCTGAGCAGTGTCAGTGAGTGGGGAGGTAATGTAGTGATAAGACAGGAAGTCAGTGCTAAGGGAGGTGGGTAATGCATTGCTGAGCAGTGTCAGTGAGTGGGGGAGGTAATGTAGGGATAAGACAGGAAGTCAGTGTTAGGGGAGGTGGGTAATGCATTGCTGAGCAGTGTCAATGAGTGGGGGAGGTAATGTAGGGATAAGACAGGTAAGTCAGTACTAGGGGAGGTGGGCAATGCATTGCTGAACAGTGTCAGTGAGTGGGGGAGGTAATGTAGGGATAATACAGGAAGTCAGTGCTAGGGGAGGTGGGTAATGCATTACTGAGCAGTGTCAGTGAGTGGGAGAGGTAATGTAGGGATAAGACAGGAAGTCAGTGCTAGGGGAGGTGGGCAATGCATTAATGAGTAGTGTCAGTGAGTGGGGGAGGTAATGTAGGGATAAGATAGGAAGTCAGTGCTAGGGGAGGTGGGCAATGCATTGATGAGTAGTGTCAGTGAGTGGGGGAGGTAATATAGAGATAAGACAGGAAGTCAGTGCTAGGGGAGGTGGGCAATGCATTGATGAGTAGTGTCAGTGAGTGGGGGAGGTAATATAGAGATAATACAGGAAGTCAGTGCTAGGGGAGGTGGGCAATGCATTACTGAGCAGTGTCAGTGAGTGGGGGAGGTAATGTAGGAATAAGACAGGAAGTCAGTGCTAGGGGAGGTGGGTAATGCATTGCTGAGCAGTGTCAGTGAGTGGGGAGGTAATGTAGGGATAAGACAGGAAGTCAGTACTAGGGGAGGTGGGTAATGTATTACTGAGCAGTGTCAGTGAGTGGGGAGGTAATATAGGGATAAGACAGGAAGTCAGTGCTAGGGGAGGTGGGTAATGCAATGCTGAGCAGTGCCAGTGAGTGGGGAGGTAATATAGGGATAAGACAGGAAGTCAGTGCTAGGGGAGGTGGGTAATACATTACTGAGCAGTGTCAGTGAGTGGGGAGGTAATGTAGGGATAAGACAGGAAGTCAGTGCTAGGGGAGGTGGGTAATACATTACTGAGCAGTGTCAGTGAGTGGGGAGGTAATGTAGGGATAAGACAGGTCGTCAGTGCTAGGGGAGGTGGGCAATGCATTGCTGAGCAGTGCCAGTGAGTGGGGAGGTAATGTAGGGATACGACAGGAAGTCAGTGCTAAGGGAGGTGTGTAGTGCATTGCTGAGCAGTGTCAGTGAGTGGGGAGGTAATGTAGGGATACGACAGGAAGTCAGTACTAGGGGAGGTGGGTAATACATTGCTGAGCAGTGCCAGTGAGTGGGGAGGTAATGTAGGGATACGACAGGAAGTCAGTGCTAGGGGAGGTGGGTAATGCATTGCTGAGCAGTGTCAGTGAGTGGGGAAGTAATGTAGGGATAAGACAGGAAGTCAGTGCTAGGGGAGGTGGGTAATACATTACTGAGCAGTGTCAGTGAGTGGGGAAGTAATGTAGGGATAAGACAGGAAGTCAGTGCTAGGGGAGTTGGGTAATGCATTGCTGAGCAGTGTCAGTGAGTGGGGAGGTAATGTAGGGATAAGACAGGACGTCAGTGCTAGGGGAGGTGGGTAATGCATTGCTGAGCAGTGTCAGTGAGTGGGGGAGGTAATGTATGGATAAGACAGGAAGTCAGTGCTAGAGGAGGTGGGCAATGCATTGCTGAGCTGTGTCAGTGAGTGGGGGAGGTAATGTATGGATAAGACAGGAAGTCAGTGCTAGGGGAGGTGGGTAATGTATTGCTGAGCAGTATCAGTGAGTGGGGAGGTAATGTAGGGATAAGACAGGAAGTCAGTGCTAGGGGAGGTGGGTAATGCATTGCTGAGCAGTGTCAGTGAGTGGGGAGGTAATGTAGGGATAATACAGGAAGTCAGTGCTAGGGGAGGTGGGCAATGCATTGCTGAGCAGTGTCAGTGAGTGGGGGAGGTAATGTAGGGATAAGACAGGAAGTCAGTGCTAGGGGAGGTGGGTAATTCATTGCCAGTCTGAACGCCTACAGGCCAGAGGAGAACTCACTTCGCTGTAAGTATTTTATGATCCACGTCATCCAGAGAGGAGCTGTGTGCCACGTGAAATGTCCCAAATAATGTGTTCCTCTTCTTCTTTATCTTCTCTGCCTGAAATCAGAACAGGGAAATCCAGTGAAACCTTTAAAAGCAGTAAGGACATTTCCTATTCATTCTAACAGCTTCTTCAGCATATTTTAGCAAATATCACTATTATAACCCTTTGCGTGCCAGAATGGTATGCAACGCATTGCAAAGCAATTGGTTGCGTACCCTTTGGCACTCAAACAGTTAAATGAGAATGATGGCAGCAATCCAATGCACTAAAATAGATTTTAAATGTGGACAATTGCTGTTCACTACAAAAGAAGTTTTAAAGGTACAGTACATGACTTTACTCTAATAAGCTTTCCTGGCCACACTAACCTGTAATCACTGGAAGTCACTATATAGGAAAGTTACATTATTCATTCTCAGTTTGGATACAATCTCTACAGGAACGGACTGCGTTTCATGGTGGATACATCCCAGGTTTTGAGGTCCCTGCTCTCTCACCGCACGTGTTCACCTAACGGCAGGCCCCACCCACTCACTGCAGGTGTTTCCCCTAATGGCAGGCCCCACCCACTCACCGCAGGTGTTCACCTAACGGCAGGCCCCACCCACTCACTGCAGGTGTTCCCGTAATGGCCAACCCCACCCACTCACTGCAGAGGTTCACCCAACGGCAGGCCCCACCCACTCAATGCAGGCATTTCCCTATCTAGGGCCCCACCCACTCACTGCAGGCGTTCCCCTATCGGCAGGCCACACCCACTCACTGCAGGATTTTCCCTAACGGCAGGCCCCACCCACTCACTGCAGGTGTTCATCTAATGGCAGGCCCCACCCACTCACTGCAGGGGTTCCCCTTATGGCAGGCCCCACCCACTCACTGCAGGGGTTCCCCTTATGGCAGGCTCCACCCACTCACTGCAGGGGTTCCCCTTATGGCAGGCTCCACCCACTCACTGCAGGCATTCCCCTAACGACAGGCCCCACCCAGTCACTGCAGGTGTTCCCATAATGGCAGGCCCACCCACTCACTGCAGGTGTTTCCCCTAATGGCAGGCCCCACCCACTCACCGCAGGTGTTCACCTAACGGCAGGCCCCACCCACTCACTGCAGGTGTTCCCGTAATGGCCAACCCCACCCACTCACTGCAGAGGTTCACCCAACGGCAGGCCCCACCCACTCAATGCAGGCATTTCCCTATCTAGGGCCCCACCCACTCACTGCAGGCGTTCCCCTATCGGCAGGCCACACCCACTCACTGCAGGATTTTCCCTAACAGCAGGCCCCACCCACTCACTGCAGGTGTTCATCTAATGGCAGGCCCCATCCACTCACTGCAGGGGTTCACCTAACGGCAGGCCCCACCCACTCACTGCAGATGTTCATCTAATGGCAGGCCCCACCCACTCACTGCAGGTGTTCCCCTTATGGCAGGCCCCACCCACTCACTGCAGGTGTTCCTCTAATGACAGGCCCCACCCACTCACTGCAGGGGTTCCCCTTATGGCAGGCCCCACCCACTCACTGCAGGGGTTCCCCTTATGGCAGGCTCCACCCACTCACTGCAGGGGTTCCCCTTATGGCAGGCTCCACCCACTCACTGCAGGCATTCCCCTAACGACAGGCCCCACCCATTCACTGCAGGTGTTCCCATAATGGCAGGCCCACCCACTCACTGCAGGTTTTCCCGTAATGGCAGTCCCTTCCACTCACTGCAGGTGTTCCCGTAATGGCCGGCCCCACCCACTAACTGCAGAGGTTCCCCTAACAGCAGGCCCCACCCACTCACTGCAGGTGTGCTTGAAATGTTGCTACACCATCCTATGGTGGTTTATGGGCAACTGTCAATAGGATGGTGTGGCAACAGCGCCAGTGTAACATTTCTGGCCACTGTGATACTGAACCTAAAAAATCCAGCTTTGAGATGACATAACTTTTGAATACAACCTCTTATCAGTGGAGTGTCCTTGTTTTACTCATGAGGAAAAACCCTACAATATATATAGATTTGTTTACATCTTAAGTGTTACTATTTTTTTTAAAGACAAGAGCAGTGAACAGCACATTACAAAGCAATTTAGTAATAAGAACGAGGAGCCGGTGCCTACCCCTTCCTTGGCTAATAGCAGCTGCTTCTCTGCATTCTGCTTCTTGATGTTGTAGTACTGGACCTCCACCTCGTGCGTCAGCTGGAGCCACTTCTGCAGGGAATCCGGGGCCGACCAGTTATTATGAGACTCCAGTTCCTTCTCCGCATTTTTCAAGGCCATTCGCACCTGCAAAAAAAAACAACATAAAAAACAAGGAAAATCTTAAGAACTTGGCACCGGGCGAAAACAACCTTTAAAGGGACAGTAATGTTTTAAGTTAAGTATATTGCCAAGTCTTCTTTATTATAAATGTAACAGTTTATGTTATTTTCAGTTCCTTACTTTTAGATAATTCTCTAGTTACTCAATACAGAAGAATGACCTCCCCTTCTGGCCGCCTCTCACTGAACCCTCATTCTGGTCCCGGGATTGGACAGCTGCAGCGAGGGACAATCTTCAGTCAATAAGGAGGACGAAGGACGGCGGGATTTCCCTTTGCATAATGAACTTTGACCCTAGATGCATCCGCCCGGACCAGACAGAGCGGCAGCGTGATGTGGACAGAAGGGACGATCTTTCCATATTGAATAACTTGAGAACTACGTGAAAGTAAGGAACTAAAAATAGCGGAAACTGTAAAATTTATAATAAAGAAGACACAGCGAAATACGTAATTTAAAACATTACTATCCCTTTAACGGATTAAAATGAACCTGTCAGTCTAGGACAAGTGTAGGTCATTCCATACCCCTCTGGCACTCAAAGGGTTAAAGGGAAGTAAAAACTGCCTACATCTTGTCATAGCCATTTGTCCGTAATATAAATGGTTCTGGAGAGATGAAGCTCTGTGGCTGGCACAGTCTGGCACTCTAGGATAATTAGTTTATCTTCTAGTCCAGTATTATAGCACACAGTGCTATTAACCCTTTGAATGCATTGCGCACCCCTCTGGCATTCAAAGGTTTGAGGAATCTAGGCAGAGTCAGAACAATGGGGATACTTCTAATGGCAAAGCAAGCGGGATCTTCAAACAGAGCTAATTAGCATACTGTGAAGAAAATTAGCATAAAGTGTCATACCGTGCCATCAGCATACAAAAGGTTAATTTCTCAACACCTATTTTACATATAGACAGATTTCACTTCTCTGTAAAATAAACTGAACACGTCTTAGAGGGACAGGTCCAGTTTAATCGCTGGTGTGGGTAGAGGTCCTTTATCACATTTGTTTAAAGGGATAGTAATGTTTCATAATAAAAGCAGCTCTAATTAATCCTCATAGTATTTGGACTTTGGAGAGTGTTATTTCAATTCTGTCAGAGTTGTAGTACAAGAGTAATTCAATGACAAAGTATCCCCCTCCCGCCCCTTTTACTGATGTAACACTGCTCAGCCAGATCAGAAGGGAGGTGCCCAGGTAGATTGCAGAGAGGGACAATCTTCAATGAAGATAAGGGAAAAACCTGAAACCTTGTCAAGGGGGCAGGGCTTTCATTGTTCTCATAGGAAGAAGATTGTCCCCCTGCTGTTATCTGTCTGGTCTATGGACTGCATTCCACATCTGAGAAGAGATGGCTTACACTAGGTAAAAGGGGCGGGAGGGGAAACTTTGCTTGTGAATATCTCTTAAACCATAAAGGTTTGAGAGATAAGACTTATATCGTTCTTCATGTTTTTTTAATGTCTACAAAATAAATAAATATAAAACAAAGTATTACTATCCCTTTAACTGATAGTCACACCCGCAGATGAACCTACAACTGATCTAGGAATCTGCTGTTACCATGAGTCAATATTTTTTTGAAAAGCACTGTCTAGGACAGAGGCGGGCAATTATTTTGGCTACAGCTGCTTAACCCCTTAAAGCGGAACTATCATTCCAATTGAACTGCCCCCCCTCCAGTAATTATTCATAACAATAGTTGCATTATCCTGAATAAGTCTAGCATTATTGAAAAAGTAACATGTTAGGAGAATGATGAGCAGGCTTCTTGCTGTAACGGCATCTGTGCACCTGCGTCGTCAGTGCCTTCCTATTAACTTAAAGGAGCAGTAAACTTTTTTATGAAAAAATATATATTGTAGGGATTTTCCTATTGAGTAAAATTAGGGTACTCCCACTGCCAAGAGATTTATATTTCCAGAGTTATTACAGTTTAAACCCATTTTTTTTTACATTAACAGTGCTCTCTAGTGGTCAAATTCTAATTAGATTTCCTGTTAGATTCTAATGGAGAGGAAAGTCAGAGACATACAGTTCTCCACAGAATGTGATAGAAACTGCTGAGTCACTTCCTGTCAGTTAGAACTCTCAGGGAGTAAACACAGTAAATTCACTTCCTGTCAGTTAGAACTATCAGGAAGTAAACATAGTAAATTCACTTCCTGTCAGTCAGTCAGAACTATCAGGAAGTAAACACAGTAAATTTACTTCCTGTCAGTCAGAACTATCAGGAAGTAAACACAGTAAATTCACTTCCTGTGAATTCAGCAGGAAATACTCTGTAAAATATGTGTTTTCATAAAAAAAAAAGTTTACTGCTCCTTTAAGGTACAATGTATTTCCCCCTCAACAATCCACGAGGAGACTGGGACGGACAGGGCAGATGCCTAAGAGGCAAGATGTCTGCCCGTCAGTCTCCGAACAAGATGGATTTCTTAATAATACTGGACTTATTCAGGATCTTACAACTATTGGTATGCATGTCGCTATATGAATAATTATTTGGGGAGGCACTTTAATTGGAGTGATAGTTCTGCTTTAAAGACAAAGTAATGCTTAATATTGAAAAAGATATATATTTCAGGGTATACCCTACCGAGTAAAACAAGGGTTCTCCTACTGCTGATACATGCTTCTTTTATAAGTTATTGCACCTCAAACTTCCATTCCGTGGGTGCAAAACTCCCTAGAAATGAAAGCTTACAGTGGAGCTGTAGCTACAGCATCCTATTGAGGTTCACAGTCAGCTGCCCAAAACGGTCCATAGACTGGTGTAACAACAGTGCCTCCATAAAATGTCAAGCCGTGGAAGTACTGCGCACACAAAAAAATGTCAGTTTGAGCTGCAATAAGCTTTTAATAAAACATCTCTCAGCTGTGGGAGTTCCCATGTATTTACCCATCAGGGTAAACTCTGTTATAAATATTTTTCTATTTTAAAGTGTTTTTATTGTGTAAAGCACCAGCATTAAAGGGTTAAACATTTTTCAGAGGCCAATAGTTGTGCAGCAGCACCACCAAACAGAAGAAAGCACATTGTGTGTGTGTAAGGGTAGTAAAATCACTGTAATACCCTTGCACATTGCCCGTTTCTGACTGTTAACAGACTGAGGTAGGAGCGTGAGCGAGATTAAAGGAACAGTAAAGTTGTCCCTAGTGATCTAACTAAAAGGTATGGTCATGTGTCCCCAAGTACCACTGAAATAATCCAGTAGCTCTGGGGTTAATAATCACCAGATCCCGCTCTGATTCCTGCAGGTTCAGGTGAACGGCCCCTCATCTTCCTGTCTGCTGTGGGGTCTGAGAGGCCAGAGGAGCAGTTCTGGGGGAAACTAAATGCCCAGTGGGGGAAAAATTAACGTTTCGATTGGTTTAAACTGGGCTCTCTACCATTCGAGGGGTTAAAAGCCCCATAAAAATCAAAGATAATTTGTGAAATGTTTGTTTCCTTCGGCGTCGTCGGCTTGTTTTGGGACACGTAAGGCCCATTATTAACCCTATGAGTGCCAGAGGGGTACGCAACGTATTGCACCGACGTCCCTATCGACGCCCCCTTGTGGTCCCTGTGCGGCATGGGAGAGCAGGTGCCAGGATATTATGTCATTGCTTTGCAATGCGTTGCGTACCCCTCTGGCACTCAAAGGGTTAACATAGCTGATGATGCTGAAAAAAAAACAGGTAAGCGCCTATTCACAGGAAGGGAAAAAAAAACAGGTACCGAGACCTTTTGTAACAAAGCCGTAAGAAGGTAAAACTTCCCATCCAGACAACAGAAGACTATCGGGTATTTTCCTGGATTGACATCCTCTCTGCTCTGAACTCAAGTCTTTCTGGGTTTCCAGGGCATGAACCTGTGGACTTTCCGGATACTCAGTGGAATGCATCTACGTTCCCATAATGCACCTTGCCTGCACATGTGCACATTCCGCTGGGAGTCTGTGAATGAACGGGAATCCCAGGATTTGATCCTTGCCATCTGCTCCCTGGTCCTGGCTAATACACACTGCTGTCTATTACAAGCTCTTCATCTCTCCAGCAGACACAGCCATTATGTATACACACACACAGGGCATCTGCACTGACTCACATCGGCTTTATGAGAGAAGACACAGAGCGCAGTTTTTGTGTCTATAATCAGAGGTGCCTGCTTTTCCAACAGCTGTACATGCTGCATGGGGCCTGCACAGTCGTATCTCCCAGGAGAGTCATCCTAGGTGTACAAAGATCCACCATGAGGACACACCAGCTCTCTCTGTGGCTTCACCTACACACTCTAGGAGATAAAGACACTATTCAACCCCTCTACAGGCTAACACAAACAGGAGATAAAGGCCTGTCCAACCTGCCACCAGCGGGAGATAAAGGCCTGTCCAACCTACCACCAGAGGGAGATAAAGGCCTGTCCAACCTACCAAAAGCAGGAGATAAAGGCCTGTCCAACCTGCCACCAGCGGGAGATAAAGCCCTGTCCAACCTACCACCAGAGGGAGATAAAGGCCTGTCCAACCTACCACCAGAGGGAGATAAAGGCCTGTCCAACCTACCACCAGTGGAAGATAAAGGCCTGTCCAACCTACCACCAGAGGGAGATAAAGGCTTGTCCAACCTACCACCAGAGGGAGATAAAGGCCTCTCCATCCTACCACCAGTGGGAGACAATGGCCTGTCCATCCTACAGCCAGTGGGAGACAATGGCCTGTCCATCCTACAGCCAGTGGGAGACAATGGCCTGTCCATCCTACAGCCAGTGGGAGACAATGGCCTGTCCATCCTACAGCCAGTGGGAGACAATGGCCTGTCCATTCTACAGCCAGTGGGAGACAATGGCCTGTCCATCCTACAGCCAGTGGGAGACAATGGCCTGTCCATCCTACAGCCAGTGGGAGATAAAGGCATGTCCAACCTACCAAAAGCAGGAGATAAAGGCATGTCCAACCTACCATCCAGCGGGAGATAAAAGCCTGTCCAACCTACCATCCAGCGGGAGATAAAGACCTTTACAATCTACCACCAGCAGGAGATAAAGTCTTGTCCAACCTACTGCAAGCTGGAGATAAAGCCTTCTCTAATCTTCCACCAGCAGGAGATAAAGTCCTGTCCATCCTACCACCAGCAGGAGATAAAGTCCTGTCCATCCTACCACCAGCAGGAGATAAAGTCCTGTCCATCCTACCACCAGCAGGAGATAAAGGCCTGCCCATGCTACCACCAATGAGAGATAAACACCTGTCCTTCCTACCACCAATGGGAGATATACACCTGTACATCCTAACACAAATGAGAGATAAAGGCCTGTCCTTCCTACCACTAACAGACAACAGACTGCTCATCTTGCCACCAATGGGAGACAATGGCCAGTCCATTCTACCACCAATAGGAGATAACAGCCTATTAATCCTACCAACAATGGGAGACAATGGCCTGTCCATCCTACCATCAATGGGAGACAATGGCCAGTCCATTGTACCACCAATAGGAGATAACAGCCTATTAATCCTACCACCAATGGGAGACAAAGGCCTGTCCATCCTACCACCAATGGGAGACTACAGCCTGTTCATCCTGCCACCAATGGGAAATTACAGCCTGTTCATTCTGCCGCCAATGGGAGATTACAGCCTGTACATCCAACCACCAGTGGGAGATTACAGCCTGTTCATCCTGTCACCAATAAGAGATAAAGACCTGTCCAGCCTACCACCAATTGGAGATAGAAACCTGTTCATCCTACCACCAATGGGAGAAAAAGATCTGTTAAATCTAAATCCTATGGCTCAGCTTTCCCATAGTATGCAATAGAACTAAATCCAGTCAGGACATCAGTTTAATTCAACAACAGACAGTGTGAGCTGTAATAACCTTTGAATTAAGCATCTCCTTGTAGAGAGGGTACCATTGCTTCACTCAGCAGGCAAAGCCCTACACTATAACTGTACGTATGTAGGTATTATACAGACCTAATGCAATATAACTGTAAGTATGTAGGTATTATATAGACGTAATGCAATATAACTGTACGTATGTAGGTATTATATAGATGTAATGCAATATAACTAAGTATGTAGGTATTATATAGGCGTAATGCAATATAACTGTACGCATGTAGGTATTATATAGACGTAATGCAATATAACTGTACGTATGTAGGTATTATACAGACCTAATGCAATATAACTGTAAGTATGTAGGTATTATATAGACGTAATGCAATATAACTGTACGTATGTAGGTATTATACAGACGTAATGCATTATAACTGTACGTATGTAGGTATTATACAGACCTAATGCAATATAACTGTAAGTATGTAGGTATTATATAGACGTAATGCAATATAACTGTAAGTATGTAGGTATTATACAGACCTAATGCAATATAACTGTAAGTATGTAGGTATTATATAGACGTAATGCAATATAACTGTACGTATGTAGGTATTATACAGACCTAATGCAATATAACTGTACGTATGTAGGTATTATACAGACCTAATGCAATATAACTGTACGTATGTAGATATTATATATCACTAATAATAAAGAGAGTGACTACAGTTAGATAAATCCATTAGGGAACAGAGGGCTGTGTGACTTATTGCTTTGCAATATGCTGCACACCGCTCCGGTCCTTAGAGGGCTAACTAATCAGGTATAATGAGTGCTATCGGCCACACACTGCCCCAGACTCAGTCTCACAGTACGCAGGGTGACGAGGAGGGTGTTCTCACCTGTTCTAGCTCCTGTTCCGCGTACTTCTGACGGCTCAGCTCATTCTCCGTGCCCTCCCTCAGCTCTCGTAGCCGCTGGGCCTCCTGCTTGGCCAGACTAATCTCGTTCTGGAGCTTCTTCTCCAGGTGGACCTTCTCTACCTCCACCGTGCGGTGCTCCTCCTGCGCTTTCTGCAGCCTGCGGGGATACAACAATGCGCTGTACTGTGTGTCCACACCGGGTATATTGTACACAAGTATTACACACGACTGGAACAGGTACTGCATGTGTGTGCCTTCATGTATGTATGTGTATATAAGTGCGTGTGTATATAAGTGCGTGTGTATATGTGTTTCTGTTCATATATCTCCTATAATAATTTGTTAAATCGTGTGTAATGCCGCGACATGCGCAGTGCACACTGCTGCGCGTGCTGCAGTCATGCGCAGTAGAGACTGCCCACGCCGCGGCTGATACAGAGCTGGGCGCTCCGTGTGACTGCTCCACGACCAGGTGGCAATGGCAATGGAGAACTGGCTTCCTGACGGCAAACAGGAAGTGCAACTCCATTTATTATAAGATAAAGCTATGCTTAAAGGGATAGTAATGATTCACAAAAGCAGCAGCTCCAATTAATCTTCATAGCATTTGGGCCATGGAGAGTGTTATTTCAGTACTGTCAGACTTGTAGTTCAAGAGTAATTGAATGATAAAGTATCTGTCTCCCGCTTCTTTTACCTAGTGTAAGCCGCTTCCCCTCAGATGTGGAATCAGGTCTCTTGACCAGACAGGTCACAGCAAGGGACAATCTTCTTACTGTGATCATAAGGAAAACCCTGCCCCCCTTGACAGGTTTTTCTGGTTTTTCCTTATGATCACTGAAGATTGTCCCTCTCTGTGATCCATCCGGACAGTCTTGGGGCGGGAGGGGGATACTTTATCATTCAATTACTCTTGTACTACAACTCTGACAGTACTGAAATAACACTCTCCAAATACTATGAAGATTAATTGGAGCTGCTTTTATTGTGAAACGTTACTATCCCTTTAAGGCTTGGAGCTTGGTGGCCATTTTCTTGTAGCCCAGCACAGCGTCACTTTCCGACACAATAGATGGTCGACATTTCTCCACCTAGTGCTTATGTGTATTGCCTTGGAAGGGGAGATTTAAAGTGGAACTCTCACCTCTAGTAAACTTGTCTTCATTTACAAGATCCCTTCTAGTGAAGATGTCATCAGTTTTTATTTTTTAATATAAATCTTTATTGGTGGAGATATTGTCTTTTAATGAGAAGCCGGTGATGTCAGTTCCCTACGGGCTGTGGGCACAGCTCTGTCCAGCAATCTGTCAGTCTTGCTCTGTTCCCCTCCCCAAGTATTTCCTCCTTCCCCCCTCCTCCAATGATGGAGGATACTGGTAAATGACCTGGCGCTCTCTCTTGTAAATGCACGTCCAGGTCATTGTACAGACACGGACTGAGTGCGTTCATGCGCTCAGTCCTTTATAACAAGTGTCAGTCTGCTTGCCTCTGTGGCTAGTTTTAATTCGGACTGGCACTTGTTATAAAGGACTGAGTACATGAATGCACTCCGTCTGTGTCTGTACAATGACCTGTATGCATATTTGCAGGAGAGCATGGCAGGTCATATACATAGCTGGGAACTCTCCGGAATTGCCCCGAATACTCCGGTCTCTGGGGCAGAATCTGATTCTCCAGGATGTGGGCAGTTTCTTAAGAGACTCTGACCATTGGCGTTCCTTCCCTGTCAGTTCCACCCACTCCCCGACAACTTCTACTTCCCCAGTCAATATTTTTAACATGTTTCTGAAGCCCCGCCCCACTTGTGATTAAACCCCGCCTGCATTTGACGCAAAATGCGTCATTTGTCACCCTCACTGGCACCACCTCCCCCTCCGTGGAGGCCAGAAGATAAAGTTCCCAGGTATTGTCATATGCCCTAATCCTCCATCATCGGAGGACGTGGGACGTAGAAACAGAGCAAGACTGACAGACTGTAGGACAGAGCTGTAGGGAACTGATGTCACCAGATTAACATTGAAAGGCGATATCTCGACCAACAAAGATTTAAAATGAAAAATAAAACCGGATAACCACTTCACTGGAAGGGATCTTTTAAATGAAGACAAGTTTAGTAGAGGCGACATTTACCCTATAAATGACGGAACTCTCCTGGTCACTCCTGGACATGTGGTCACCTATCCCCCATGTAAACAAAGACACAAGTAATTCGGAAGCAATCTAACTACATTGCAGGTCTCTAAAGCAATTTTTTGAAGATCTCACAATCACTCAGATGGTTAGAGGTCCCGTTTAAATCAATAGGATATTTATTTGCCCCTACCAGGTACTGACTGAGGGTACTGAGCACCCAGGTCTTATATTTAAAGCCACGGGTCTTGTTGTTATCTCGGGGATATACATACTGGTGAACTCTCTGTATCTGCCTACGAAACCCTGAGTTATTTATGGTGTCCCAAGAGCAAGAGGACGATACTCCGGGATGGTGACTTACCTGGTGGGCCCACCCACTTCCCCACCCATTTACCCCCTCGTTGTACTATTCCTCCCCTTTTCTCCATCCCATCAAGCCCATTACCATTAACCCTATGAGTGCCAGAGAAGTATCCAACACATCTCATCACAAACCTCTCTGGCACTCAAAGGGTTTCCCCTGCCCACTCCCACTGCCAGACCCACTTGTTAAACGGTTCACTTTTAAAATGATGCGCACAAAACAGCGTTCGGCTACACGGCTCATTTAAGCATGTCGTTGTGTTGAAAATGGAGACATGACAATCTCCCCAAATAAAAGCGCAAGATTCTCATGTCGCCTCCAGAAACATCGCTTCAACCCAACCTTCATTCAATTTACTGCCCGCAGCATCCAACTTGGTGCCCACATTAACCCTCTGTGTGCCTCCGACCTCCTACCACTCCTCTACCACGATCACCTTGGTGTTCATTTTACTCTGGATTACTAATGGTTTTTTATGGTCTCCCCAGGCTTTAACCCCTTAAGGACCCATGGCATTCCTGGCATGTCATGGGTTGGTGAGCCTTAACCCATTCAGCACCAGAGGGGCACGCAACACATTGCTTTGCAATGCATTGCATATCCTTCTGGCACTGAAAGAGTTAAGGACTGTTGTGGATTTCAGGGCTCCACACGCACCTAAGCGACATTCGCTGAGCCCTGGACAAGATCATTAAATAAAAAAAAAAAGGTCTGTGGTCCTTAAGTGCCAGCTGCGTACGCACACGGCCAGTCCTTAAGGGGTTAAAGGCCTTGTCTCTCCTATTTTAAAACAAATATCGGTTCATGTACGAGGATCATCTGACTGATTATTGCTGGTACCTGGTGCTGAGTGTTGGATCCTGGAGATCGTGCAAAGATCTGTTTTATCGGCTAATACACTTAGAGGCTGGGGTAGCCTCTGTCTCTAGTGAGTACCCACCCGGAGGGGGTTTCTTCAACTCATATATATAAAGGAACTATTCCTCTGTCAAAATGGAATACACTTAGATGTGCATTTGCGCTGGGTCTTTTCTCTTTTTATTCTTTAAAAGTCAAATAGGTCCAGAGAAAGAAGACTTATTCACCTTCCCAAACATCAAATCTTCCCTAAATATAAAATCCTTCCTATGCCCACGCTCCCACCCTCCCTGACACTACTCAGGCTCTTGTGGGTGATTGAGGGGCTGTGAGATATACTCTCTCATAGACCCCCCCCATTCAGAAATGAAATAACATTACACCTGTTGGTCCAGCAGCGCTGTAGATCTTTAATGATGTCATCATGCAATCGCGAGATTATGTCAAGTACTAGGGTGACCACATTTCCCTTCTGCCATTCCGGGACGTGGTCACCCTAGTTGCCCCGTCATACCTTAAGTCCCTGGTGGTCTAGCGGCGTAGAATGTGCTCTGTGCCTCCTCCGGCACAGAGCTGAAGCTCCCGCGCGGTATGGCCAGTAATGCAGAGCGCTGGGAGTGATGTCATCTCCCAGCGCTCTGTATTACTAGAGCGCTTGCCTCCAGGTAAGCTGCATTGCCGCCCTGGATGTCAGCCTGCAAGCGGTGTGTCATATCATGGACGCCGCGAGCGGCGTCCATGATGTGACACACCGCTTGCAGGCTGACATCCAGGGCGGCTTGCCTTCATTCCGGGACACTTCATTGTCCCGGTTGAAGGGGACCCGGGACGCGGGACATAGCCCTGAAATAAGGGACAGTCCCGGACGTTCCGGGACCCGTGGTCACCCTATCAAGTACCTGTCGCCAATGGAGGAAGTGGAGGGAACCATCGAGGGCCCCTAGGCCTCACAACGGTATCTCCTTGGTCCCAAGATTTAACCCTTTACTGCCTCAGTAAAGAGGATGTGGTGGGTCACGTCCTTAGCAGTTTAAGACTGTAGGCTGAGGACATGATCCACCATGTGCTTAGCAACAAAGTGGTTAAGGATTAACCCTTGCGTGCCAGAGGAACGTCTTGTAATTGCTAACCAGGGCAGGGGATGAAACCTTTGAGTGCCAGACTGTAATGAAAATCTTAGCCATAGCAGGGTTGAACAGCAGCAGGGAAAGGGGTAATTTGTTTAGAGTGAGTGGTGAAACATTCTCTGGAACAGCAGCAAGGAACACTGGACAGAAAGGGTTAAGTTATGTAACGTGAAAGTTGAAACAGACACTCTTTAGCAGTGGTAGAGAAAACAGACAGGAAAGGGTTAATTTGTTTAGACTGAGGGATACAATAGACCCTTTGAAGCAGCAGGGATATGGAATGGAAAGGGTTACTTTGTTTAGACAGAGGGGTGCAATAGAACCTTTGAAGGGTTAATTTGTTTACACTGAGGGGTGAAACAGACTCTGAAATAGCGCTAGGGAAATCTGAAAGTGTTAAATTGTTTAATGTGAGGGTTGAAACAGATTCTCTGGAACAGCATCAAGAATCAGACTAGAAAAGGGTTAAATTGCTTAATGTGACGGTTAACCGGATTCTATGGAGCAGTGGCATACAACCCAGAGCAGAAGGTGTTAAACTGTTAAATGTCAGTTATGAAACAGACTATCTGGAGCAGCAGCAGGGGTCACTATGATGTCATAATAGCCATTATGACCTCATAAAAACCAGAGGGCTGCACACCATTCAGAGCATCAGAGACACTATGATGTCATAATAGCCATCATGATATCATAAACACCAGAGGGTAGATAAGGGTTTGCACACCCTTCAGAGCTTCAAACCTTATCAGAAATCTGCAAAGTAGAGACGTTGTGAAAGTCAAACAGACAGAGATAGAATTGCACTGAAATCAAATCAATCAGGCAGAACTGCTGGAGCTCAGAAAATGAGCTCCACACGCACATCTCCGACAACTACTGCTGATGTAGGACAACCCGGCAGCTCTCCTCACGCTGCTGATGCTGTACACGGAGGGATACCCCACAGCTATCCTCGAGCTACCGTTGTACAGGAATGGATATTGATGCCCGTAGGCTCTCCTGACGCTGCTGCTGTACAGGCAGGAGCACCCCACAACTATCCTCGGGCTACTGTTGCACAAGAATGGACATTGGTGCCCTTCGGCTCTCCTGAAGCTGCTGCTGCTGCACAGGGATGGGCACCCCACAACTATCCTCAAGCTGCTGCTGCACAAGGATGGGTACCCCACAACTACTCTCAACCTGCTGCTGCACAAGGATGGGCACCCTACAACTATCCACAAGCTGCTGATGCACAAGGATGGGCACCCTACAACTATCCACAAGCTGCTGCTGCACCAGGATGGGTACCCCACAACTATCCACAAGCTGCTGCACAAGGATGGGTACCCCACAGTTATCCTCAACCTGCTGATGTACAGGGATGGGTACCCCACAGCTACCCTCAACCTGCTGCTGCTGTACAGGGATGGGTACCCCACAGCTACCCTCAACCTGCTGCTGATGCACAGGGATGGGTACCCCACAGCACTCCTCAACCTGCTGCTGATGTAAAGGGAAGGAAACACCGCAGCTCTCGTAAATCTGCTGCTGCAAAGGGAAGGAAACACCGCAGCTCTCATAAATCTGAGCAACCAATCAACGCTCCTCAAGCTGCTGCTGCTGCTGTACAGGGAGAGAAACCAATGGACTCTCCTCAAGCTGCTGCTGTAAAGGGAAGGAAACACCGCAGAGCTCGTAAATCTGCTGCTGTACAGGGAGAGAAACCAATCAACTCTCCTCAAACTGCTGCGGTACAGGGAGAGATACCAATCAACTCTCCTCAAACTGCTGCTGCTGCTGTACAGGGAGAGAAACCAATCAACTCTCCTCGAGCTGCTGCTGCTGCTGTACAGGGAGAGAAACCAATCGACTCTCCTCAAATTGCTGTACAGGAAGTGAATCCCCTCAGCTCTCCTCAAACTGCTGCTGTACAGGAAGAGAAACCCGTCAGCTCTCCTCAGCCTGCTCCTGTACAGGAAGTGAATCCCGTCAACTCTCCTCAGCCTGCTCCTATACAGGAAGAGAAACCCATCAGTTCTCCTCAGGCTGCTCCTGTACAGGAAGAGAAACCCGACAGCTCTCCTCAGGCTGCTCCTGTACAGGAAGAGAAACCCGTCAGCTCTCCTCAGGCTGCTCCTGTACAGGAAGTGAATCCCCACAGTTCTCCTCAGGATGCTCCTGTAGAGGAAGAGAAACCTGTCAGCTCTCCTCAGCCTGCTGTTGGTAACAGTCCCTCAGTACATCGTAGTACCACACTAGGAACTGTAGTTCACTCATTGATTAGGGGCATAATAAGAATTGCTGCAGACCCTTCTAATTTTTATTATTATTTAGTTAAATAGCACCAACTAATTCCGCAGCGCTGGGACAGCAGAACTCCATCACATGCTGTGTCCAGACCGATGGATACCAACACGCTGCTACTGAGACAGTGTCCAGAGGGGAAAACATCAGGATGGTGACATTAAGAGGAGAGCTGTGTTGATCCAGGGAGACTCCCGACTGCCTTTTGGAGTCAGGAAGGACTTCTTTTCCCCTACCGAGGCCTATTTCCATCTGGCTTCCATGCCATGTCATGTATGGGTTAGGTTAAGTTAGGTTTCTTAAGTTAAATAAAACAAAACAAAAAATAAATTACTGTTGTGTGGTCATTTAAGGTTATGGACTAAATAAATGTCTCTCTCATACCCCCTCTGCCTCTCTTATCTTCTCTCTCTCTCTCCATATTCCTGGTCTTGAGGCCCCAACCACTCACTGCAGGTGATCCCAGTTAGAAAACCAGGTTCACATTTAGGTCATTTGTATGTGTTTGTGTCACTCGCTCCTCTGCCTCACTCTCACTGCCTTTCTTACACGCTGCTGTCAGTAACAGCATTGGTGACTACCAGGGTGCAGTAGAACCAGGCTGGTGGGGGGTCAAGGTATGTGTGACTATTCGCCTATCAGTGGAATCTGTGACTACCAATCAAACCAGGCTGGCAGGCAGACAAGGTATGTGGGGATCTGAGACTACCAGTGGAACCAAGCTGGGGAGAACAGTATGTATGTGGGAATTTGTGAATACCAGTGGAACCAGACCTGGGGGGGATATCTGAGTCTACCTGTGGAACCAGACCTGGGGGGATATCTGAGTCTACCAGTGGAACCAGACCTGGGGGGATATCTGAGTCTACCAGTGGAACCAGACCTGGGGGGGATATCTGAGTCTACCAGAGGAACCAGACCTGGGGGGGATATCTGAGTCTACCAGTGGAACCAGACCTGGGGGGATATCTGAGTCTACCAGTGGAACCAGACCTGGGGGGGGATATCTGAGTCTACCAGTGGAACCAGACCTGGGGGGATATCTGAGTCTACCAGTGGAACCAGACCTGGGGGGGATATCTGAGTCTACCAGTGGAACCAGACCTGGGGGGATATCTGAGTCTACCAGAGGAACCAGACCTGGGGGGGGATGTCTGAGTCTACCAGTGGAACCAGACCTGGGGGGATATCTGAGTCTACCAGAGGAACCAGACCTGGGGGGGGATGTCTGAGTCTACCAGTGGAACCAGACCTGGGGGGGATATCCGAGTCTACCAGTGGAACAAGACCTGGGGGGATATCTGAGTCTACCAGTGGAACCAGACCTGGGGGGATATCTGAGTCTACCAGTGGAACCAGACCTGGGGGGATATCTGAGTCTACCAGTGGAACCAGACCTGGGGGGGATATCTGAGTCTACCAGTGGAACCAGACCTGGGGGGGGATATCTGAGTCTACCAGTGGAATCAGACCTGGGGGGGATATCTGAGTCTACCAGTGGAACCAGACCTGGGGGGACATCTGAGTCTACCAGTGGAACCAGACCTGGGGGGGATATCTGAGTCTACCAGTGGAACCAGACCTGGGGGGATATCCGAGTCTACCAGTGGAACCAGGCATAAACATCTCTTAGTAAAATGGTGATGTGTCTACCCCATGAGTACATTGGAGTACAAAGTGACGTAATGAATTATACAGTGTCGAGTTCACCAAGATGGGTTTCTGGTGCAGAAGTAAATACTAAGGACGGGATGCAAGAAACCTGCCATGCACTAAAGGGATTTTTCCTGAGGAAATAGATATTACGCACGTTCTCATCCAGAAAGCCGTATAATGAAAGCTTCTTGAACAGCACATAAAAAATTAGATTTTACGACAACCCTCCACAGACGTATAAAATCATGCGCAGTAGAACTTCCTGCATTAGGCGCACTCGCTATTCCACTCAGATTTGTTACTCCTGACCACGCCCATATAAACATCTGCGCAGCTGTTCGCTAAGTTTGATTGCATATTTATACAAAACATATGTTTCAATCTTAAATATTCACAACATTACAAAAACCAGTTACGTCCTGCAATATTTATCGGTGTCAGTAATATTACAATCAAAATCCTATTATCAATGATGGAAATATAAGTAACCTCAAACAAACGTCATAATGTGTTCGTGATGTCCCAATTTCAATACAGGCTTTAAAACACAGTGACAGGTACTGTGTATATGCTATGGGGTACACATTATGTGTCCCCAACGCGTATATTAACAAGAAATTCTTCACGTCCCCTGTTCCCTTTTATGTACCGATGGGCATATGGTGTTACTAAGGTCAATCCAATTCCTCCCTTCGAGGGTCAAAACAATTCAATCTTTTGTCCTGAAAGCTATACAGAAGTTTATACACACATTACTGTGGGTTTTATTGATGTGGAGCGATCTGATACACTGGTATATACACCACACAGTGTGATCTCCTAAATAGAGGAGGAGAGGGATTTGGGTATCAAACAGGGACTGTCCCTCCTATACTGTATAGTGCCAGTCCTTATACACAGACTGTATACTATACAATGCCAGACCATATATAAATAGTTTGTCATACATGCTATACAGTGAGCTATGTACAGCATGGAGATGATTGCAGGAACTGGCACCTAACAGACAGACTGACAAACAATCTGCTCTCTTTCTCTCTCTTTGTGCAATATATAAATACAGTCACAACCATGTCTCTGTCACTTACCAGCTCAGCTGAAGCCCTGCTCTGCACTGCCTGATCATGTCTCTGCCATTGTTCCACTTTCCCAGCTTCTCTGTGCTAGCAAGTCAGCTCCCCAGCATCCTGCCTGCTGATTGTTTAGAAATCGGTTCACTTGTAGTAATAGGCAGGGCTGTGCAGGGTCACAGACAGGGAATGAAGCAGCTGCTTAATACAGATAGGACCATGGCCTTGCAGCTGTAGCTTGAACATAGCTCTCATCATCCTCAGCTGCTCAGCATGCGTGGGTGTGTGTGTGTGTCTCTGAAAGAGTTTGTGTATATGTGTGTATGTGTCTGCCAGTGTGTGGGGGGAATGTGTGTGTGTGTCTGTGGTATAGGAGTGAGTGGCAGCCATTTTTTTTTTTCAGCCTTAGATAGTGGTGGGCGGGCTGGATAGTGGGGGCGGGCCAAAAATCACCCAATGTGAGCAGTAACTCCTCCTTATTGCCGCCCCTGGGTGTGTTTTGCAAAGCACAAAGTCTTCTTTTATATATATATCTATATATATATAAAATAAATGAAGCCTGGAACAAGAACTCTTCTGCTTTTGACTAAAATAAAGGAAGGGATTCTTTACAGTAAGGGTGGTAAGGCTATGGAATTCTTTGCCTCGGGATTGTTGTGCTTGCAGATAATGCAACTGCATTCAAAAAAGCAATGGATGCCTATCTGGCACAGAACAATATTGACAATTATGACAGATGGCTTCAATGCAGATAGGATATTGATCCAGGGAAATATTTGACTACCAGTTGGAGTCAGGAAAAAATAATTCCCCCCCCCACACACACACACACTTGGGACTAGATTGGAATTTGCTCCAGAGGACTTTTTTGCCTTCCTCTGGATCAACAGGGGTGTTTCTGGCATGGGCTGGACTTGATGGACGCATGTCTTTTTTCAGCCTTATCTACTATGTTACTATGTTATATGAGGTTCACCTGGGTGCCGATTACATAATCATAATAGTGTAAAAGAAAGCAAACTTGCACTCATCGGGATTTTTCATAAAACAAGGTTTACTTATTATCGACATTTCGGCTTGCTTCTGAGCCTTTATAAGACAACCACATATTCTAGGAATGCGCTTGTCTTGATAAAGGTTTGGAAGCAAGCCGAAATGTCAATAATAAGTAAACCTTGTTTTATGAAAAATCCTGACAAGTGCTTTCTTTTAAATATATATGTGTGTGTGTTTGTGTGTGTCCATGTATAAACATTTGCGTGCACATATATCAATGTGTGTATGTATGTGTATGTGTGTGCGCACAATTTGTATGTGTATTTGTACGTGTGTGTGTATGAGTGTTGTGCGTGCATGTTCAGGTGTATGTACTTGTGTGGGTGCCTATATCTCGGTCTGTGGGTGTGCATATACGAGTCACTTTGTGTGTGCGTGTCAGCAAGCCTGAGCGTATTTGTATACACAAGTAATTGATTAATCTGGTATATTCATGTGTTTTCTGCACAAGCAATAACGATCACCTTCCATTCCCAAGGAGAACGTGCTATGAAGCAAGACCCCATCACAACATCAGTGACATACACAAAACTAATGCAATTACAATCTGTAAAAGTAATGCAGTTGGAGTAACGCAAGCAATTTTGGCTTTCAAAATGCACTAAACCATGAACTGTGCGTCATGATTACAAGTGAACGGCCCTGTGTTCGGAATACGAGTGGATTCACTGTAGGTAACCTATAAAAAGACCCAATAGTCAGTGCTATATATCATCTAGTAAGTTTCCCTTTTCTCTCTCTGGTTTTGTCTTATGTCTGTTTGGGGATATGAGCTCTCTTTGTGCAACTCTCTGACAAAATACTACTGCCACCCACTAAGAACGCCCACTTTCCTTAGCCGCTTAAGACGAGAGGGGTGTGCAATGCATTGTTTTACAATATGATAAGCAAATCTCTGGTCCTCAAAAGATGAATTCAGGCAGAAAATCCGAATGGAAAATCTAAGTTAGATGTGTGATCGTTGTGTAAAAATACCTGCCTGTGTCATTTACAGTGTGGCTAATGAAGCGGATCAGTAAGGAGGCAGGGTGATGGTGCAGTACCACCCAACAGTGCCTGTAAGAGGCAGGGTGATGGTGCAGTACCACCCAACAGTGCCTGAGACCCTCCTGCCTTATCCAAGTGGTATGAATTTGACACCTACCTCCTTCCTTCTGTTCCATGGCATTTTATCACTTTTCAGGACCTTGTATCAATGTGTGGAGTCAATGTGTCTGGTTTCAGACTGCTCACTGACAGAAGTTTCTGAAAGGACCTAAAAAACTAAGTGGGACATAATGGAGGAGGCTAACAGTGAAGTCAGTTGGTGGGAGGGACAGAGATGTAGCAGGCCGATTGCCGGATTGGATTTTCTACCGATCAAATGGTCAGCTAGAATATAGGGAAAAGAGCCGTGATAACAAATCAAAAAGTGCTTCTGAGAAATGTAGGCATGAGGTCCTAATTTGTAGTTGACTTAGCAATCTGGAGGCCGGATACACTCAACACTGAACATGAATGTGGGGTAGGCAGCTGCTGGCCAGGGGGGGTGCAGGGTGGGGAAGAGTCACTGTGAGGCCATTCATGGTAAGATGGGCCACTGGTGACATCTGTTGTTGGAGTGGGTGAATATAGTGAGGTGAGTGAGGAGTCCGCCATGTTTTTTTTTTTGTGTGTGTGTGTGTGTGTGTGAAAAGGAGAAAGTGAGAGAAGGCAAACTCCTTGCAGAGATTTTGTCAAGAGTGGCCAGGGGGACAATGCCACCGCCCCCCACCACCACAATCCCTCATCACAATCACTCAACCCTGAATCTCCTGGAGAGGCAGTAAGATGGGGGTTAGCATATCTCCTCCTTACTGGCTCCCCGGAGTGGTGCTGGCATGGACGGAGAATTCTCTCTCACTTGACAACTTCTTCTTATATAAGAAGCGAAGGCAGACATGATTCTTTTACCTGGACCCCAAACTCCTCCCACTGAAGATAGCCTTTTTTTTCTTCCCCTAAGATGATTTCAGTGTGAGCAGTCAGGGATCCTGAGGTCCTTCAAGAAAGAATCATGTCTGACTCCTAGGACATGGTATATGGAACTAATTAAGGATAACATTTGGGGAACCGATCCACACAAAGTTGCTACATAGCTCCGTATTCAGGAAGTTTAACCCTGAGTGGCAGAGGGGTATGCAACGTATTGCAAAGCAATGCGTTGCGTACCCCTCTGGCACTCAAAGGGTTAAGAGGTGAAATTCTTTAGCAAACCAACTGTACCATAAGTGACAATAAAAATGCACCAGATTCGCACTGATTTAAGTGATGATTTTAACACTTTGAATGCCTGAGGTGTGCACTGCATTGATATGAGGTGCACTTCGCACCTCTGTAGCATTAAACACTCCACTTAATCCTCTGAGTGCCAAAGAGTTATCAGACGCATTAGTTCATTACCCCTCTGGCAGTCAAAGGGTTAAATCAACAGGAATTCTTATTTGTCCCCTATGATGCGGATGGTTTGCTCCCCAATTTCATCTCTTTAGCTTCTTCAACAAAGGTCCATAGCGGTCATTAGGATTTTCTGCCCTGATTTAGTTAAGTGAGGGTTTATTATTACGTTTTAATGTTCATTTAACCCTCTCAATGCAAGAGTGATGTCCACATGTACACCCTCTGTGGGGCTCAAATGGTTAAGTGAGCTGATTGACACAGGCCTGTACTGTGGCATGGTGTCCACTAGAGGGCACTCTGGTGTAAGGAGGAAGAGGCAGACACAGCTGTCAGTTACAATGTTCCTTTCTGTCCTTGCATTTCTACTGTAATGAATTCTTCAGAAGCAATAACTGGCATTCCCCAATGTGCCAGCTCATCAGAACAGGGGGTACAGCAGGAAGTGCTCAGTTAAGATTAAGGACTTAGCTCCACTTTGTTCACTAATAAAGATAAAAAAAAAAAAAAAAAAAAAAGCGTAAGATCATCTTGTGCCATTCTCTGCATACGTCCCGTTCCATCCTTCAGCAGGCACTGGACCAGAGGGGGGTGCAATGCATGCAAAGCAAGTAAGGTCACGTCTTAGGGAAGGGGTAAAAAAAATCCAAAAAGGAAATGGTCTCTCAAACGTTGGGAAGGATTATATTGAGAGATGCTAATATTCCACTCTGCTCTGCAGTACCAACTGCCACTTCCTGCCATCCTGGTATGATCAAACCACACTGCTCTACAGTACCAACTGTCACTTCCTGTCATCCAGGTAAGAACAGTCCACACTGCTCTACAGTACCAACTGCCACCCAGGTAAGAACATTCCACACTTCTCTACAGTACCAACTGCCAGCCACATAAGAACATTCCACACTGCTCTACAGTACCAACTGCCACTTCCTGCCATCCAGGTAAGAACATTCCACACTGCTCTACAGTACCAACTGCCACCCACGTAAGAACATTCCACACTGCTCTACAGTACCAACTGTCACTTTCTGAAACCCAGATACTAACACTGCACACTGCTCTGCATTACAAACAGCCAGATACTAACATCCCCCAAACCTCTCTAGAGCACCAGCTACCACTACCTGCCGGGCCAGATGAGAACATTCCACACTGCTCTGCATTACCAACTGCTACTTCCTGCCAGTCAGATACTAACGTTCCACACTTCGTTGACATTACCAGTTGCCACTTTCTGCCAAACAGCACTAACATTACACACTGCTCTACATTCCCAACTGCCACTTCCTGCAGACAATACTAACATTACATACTGCCCTACATTACCAACAGCTACTTACAACCAGCAAGTCCTAGGTCAGCTGCATAAACAGACAATAAAATAAAGCTAACTACCTCAAACTACTATTTAAAATAAAAAGTGGCCGACACATACAGGCGGGTGATTTTTAAAGCTCTTTCAGAATTACCTGTGTTACACAGTGACAATTCCACTATAATTTAAAGTGCACCCAGGCATTAGAACAGTTGTTGCCAGTGCATCCGTGTGTTCGTGTGTATATAGATACATCTTAAAAAGGACTGCATATTCCAGTCACTATATAAATAAAATGATAATTCTGCCCCTAGATCCCCTTATCTGGCCTCTCACACATTCCTCGTATTCTCCCAGCCTCTTCTGCTAGTCCTGCGTCTGTCACCAGTCAGTCTGTATATAGACTTACACAGGGATATATTTGGAAACGTGTTCTACTTTTCTGTACATAAATCATATAAGTAAATACACACAAAGCCAGCACTTCAGATCTGACAGACCTCTGACCTTCTGAGGGCCTACGGTACTGGCCGGGTCAAGTCCTGACCTGCACTGCTGGTTCATAAAATCATCAGTAATGTGCACGAGACAAATGGTTACTTCTGCCATCCTCCCTCTGAGCGTGTGCTCAGCACCACTATACAATGTTTCCTTTACTCTGTATGTTCATGGCAAGATATTACTGAACTGTTAAAGGGGAATGGTGAGGTCTCAGTATTGTCTAAAGGGAAGACTCTGCAGGTTTTCTGATCCCTGTCCCTATTAAACCTGGTTTTTGTCACCCCTAAAATAATGTGAAAAGACAGAAGATGTTTTTCTTTAAAGGGATATTAATACTTCATTTTATCTTTATTTTATTTTGTAGGCATTAAAAAAATATGAAGAACGATATAAGTCTTATCTCTCAAACCTTTATGGTTTAAGAGAGATTCACAAGCAAAGTTTCCCCTCACTGACCAAAACAGTCAAGTCTGCCATCTAGCTGTCAGATTTGGAATCCGGTACACAGATGAACCGGTGGCTCTTCATCAGAGCCGAGATCGCAAGATATAAAAATAACTATTTCATTTCAAGGGTCTAAAAAGTGCGCTTGCAAACCAGACACACTTTGTAGACTATTCCAATGAAGTAGTTATTTGTATGTCTCTGGATCTCTGCTCTGCTGAAGAGCCGCAGCCGGTCTGCGGACCAAATTCCAAATCTGACAGGTAGATAAGTGACGTCACTCAAAGGGAAACTTTGCTTGTGAATATCTCTTAAACCATAAAGGTTTGAGAGATAAGACTTATATCGTTCTTCAGGTTTTTTAAATGGCTACAATATAAAATACATTTTTTTTTTTTAAGTATTAGTTTCACTTTAAGATGAAGGTTTCTGGAGCTCACAAGTGCATCAAAGGGTTGAAATGAAAATGCTGCAAATTTTCAAAGGGTTAAGGTCTGATTGGAATATTCCTGGGTTAGCACAAGCAGAGACATATTGCCTAAAGTGTTCTGGGGAAACTTAAGGGTTAAGCGTTGAAAGATCTCAGGGTCAGCATATTTTTAAAGTCCCCATGTATAAGGGCAAGTGAGGGTGATGGGAGTTGTAGTCTGATAGCAGCTGTAAGACCACGTGTTGCCTACCCCTGATTTAATACCTGCACTGAAAGGGTTACTGGGTGATAACGTGCCACAGCTTGTGTCCTAGGCCTCCTGTAACAGACTGAACACACGTGGGAATGACAATTACACACAACTCTATAGTACTGTAAGGTACACAGCGGTACAGACACTGGTCTGGGTAACTATTTTCTTTGAAGGAGCAAATAAACCCTTATTATGAAATTGTTTAGATTATTGCAATTTTTCTGCAGAGTAAAACGGATGGGAGATGACTCATTCAAATGTCTTTTACAAAGCAAACAGGCATTTTTTTTAGGTGCCAGGTGGCGCTGTTGCCAATACAGACTGCACAGAGTTGAGTGTCGCAGACACAAGCATTCCATAGCTAGATGTAGCAACAGCGCCACCTGGCAGCAAAACAGCTTGAACTGAAGTTACCAGGAATAAAATGCATGTTAACTCTGTAATATCTTGTGAGAGAAGAATTTTCCAGCATTTGGAGCACTCTTGTTTTACTCAATAGAAATCCAACAACATACGTTTTCGGAAATGCCTTTAATCCCTTAGTGACACAGGACATGCCAGGAGCGTCACGCGGTTTGCAGAAATGTCTGAGGTAATAGTAACAAAGTAAATTAGATTGAATAAAGTCCATCAAGTTCAACCTTCTCCTCATACCCCAGTAATTATATAGTTTTCCTGCTACCAATTAAATTAGCCTTAATCAGACCTTCCTGATCAGCCTACTGATATACAGTATAACACTGTATGTTCCCTTTGGAAAGAAATGTATCTAATCTTCTCTTAAATGTATCCATTGTATCTGCCATAACTACCTCCCTGGGCAATGAATTCCACAATTTAACAGACCTTACTGTAAAAAACCCCTTCCTCTGCGGAAGTCTAAACCTCCTTTCCTCTAATCTCAAGGGGTGTCCCCTGGTCATCTGATTATTAGGCCTTGGAATAAACAGCTCACAGCAGAGATCCTTGTAATGAAAATTCTGTATAATAAAATTACAAAATAGAAAGCAAATGGTACAAAACGGTTACATTTATTTTTATGGAAAGAAAAAAAAGGAGGGGGCATCAGGGTTTAATGGAAACTGAAATGAAAGCGTCAAGTTTACAAATTTGAGACCCGTTGCCCTGAATCCTAGGGAGTTCTCCAACGGAGTTCGGGTTTAATGTCCCTTTAAATGGGACTTTTGACCCCATGAATTCTAGACAGAGTTCTTTGAAAGCATTGCTTTTCAATACTGTGGAGACCTCACTAGCATTCAGGGGGTTAACAGTCCAATGAATGGGAGTTTCATTTATACTTTAACCCCTTAACGATCCATGACATACATGTAAGTCATGCGGTTGCGATCCCTAAAGGACCAAGAACGTACATCTATGTCATTGAATTCCGGGGTCCCGGCGCGGCTGCACGCCGTTCAGGGAGTCCGGAAGCAGATTCTAAAAAAAATTTTTTTTAAAAAAATGCCCCGTGGTCCTTAAGTGACCGCGGCGTGCGTGTGAGGTCGGTCCTTAAGGGGTTAAGGTGCGATTGGTTTGCTGATGAATTGTTCCATTAGACAGTAGAGCCCTACGTGTGAGTGAGATGCAGTACCAGAGCCGCCCTGACTCACATCCAGGGAGAGGAAATCTCCGCAGATCAGCGCAGGACCTGCCAAGTTTCCACCTGGAGGAAAAATAGCTGCAGGCGGGTCCGGGGGCCAGTGACAGAGCCGGTAACCACAGAAGAACAAGACTGGGAACGGCTCCAACACAGCCACGTACACACCGAGGAACAGAAGGACAAGGCAGAATTAACACCTTAAAGGGACAGTAATACTTCGATTTAAAAATGCCTAATATTGTAGCTATTGAAGGGATAGTAATACTTACAGGGCTCAAAATTTCCACTCGCCACTAGCCAATGGCGAGTGAAAATTTAACCCTGGTGGGTATGTTATGGCTTGCAGTGGCGAGTAATTTTTCAGGTCTGGCTGGTAGCGAAGGACTTCACATTTTAAGGCCTGCTTAAAATGTAAAAATATATATTATAGGGTTTATCCCCCTGAGTAAAACAAGGGTACTCCCACCGCTGAAAGATGTTTTATTAAAACATTATAACAGCTCAAACTTTAATTTTTTAGGTGCAGTATCATAGTGGCCTGAAAATTTACAGTGGCGCTGTTGCTACACCATCCAATGGAGATTTATGGTCTACAGACAAGAGCTGTCCATAGGATGGTGTAGCAACAGCGCCACTGTAAATTTTCAGGCCATTGTAATACTGCACCTATAAAAATTCAAGTTTGAGCTGTTATAATTTTTTTTAATAAAATATATCTCAGCAGTGGGAGTACCCTTGTTTTATTCTGGTACATAAACCCTACAACATATATTTTTTTACATCTTCAGTATTACAATCCCTTTAAAGGGATAGTAATGTTTCATAATAAAAACAGCTCTAATTAATCTTCATAGTATTTGGACTTTGGAGAGTGTTATATCAAATCTGTCAGAGTTGTAGTACAAGAGTAATTGAATGATAAAGTGTCCCCCTCCCGCCCCTTTTACTGATGTAACACTGCTCACCTCAGAGCAGTAAGACTGTCCGGATGGATCACAGAGAGGGACAATCTTAAGTGATCATAAGGAAAAACCTGAAAAACCTGTCAATGGGGGAAGGGCTTTCATTGTTCTCACAGTAAGAAGATTGTCCCCTGATGTGAGCTGTCTGGTCTATGGACTGGATTCCACATCTCTCAGCAGTGCGAGTGCCCTTGTTTTACTCAGGGGGATAATCCCTACAATATATATTTTTTTACGTTTTAAGTATTACTATCCCTTTAACTCTAGTAGAATAAGCGACTTCCTATTTTTCAAAACTTTATAGTTTGTGAGTTTGCAGCATTTAAAGTTCCCCCCTTTCTCATACGTTAGCGCTCTAGCTGACAGAGGCAGATCCTGGCCCCGGGACCGCAAAACGCAAAAACTAGAAACTTTTGAGAAATGGGAAGTAGCTTATTCTAACGCTATAGTTAATAGCTACAATATTAGACATTTTTAAATCAAAGTATTACTATCCCTTTAAGGACCAGCCATGCGCGCGGCTTGCACTTAAGGACCATGGAACATTTTTTATTACTTTTTTTTTTCAGGATCGGATTCAGGGCTCCCCAAAATCTATGACTTTCCAGTACCGCCACTGGTCATTAAGCTCATCAGTCTAAATGGCATGTGCCCAGTGGTTAAGTGGATTTGGCTGTGTGTAGGCACACTCCCCTGCAGGATGGTTTGAAATTGCTTTGTCCTGTTTGCACGTGTGTACACGGTGTGTCCTCGTCTGTAGTATAACATTGTGTTACAGACAGATATAGGACATGTTGTCCTGATTATAATTATCTAGTTTTCATAATGAAATACTTTCTGACTCACTCACTCAATCCTGCACCAAGATCTGCAGGGGAAGTTTCTCTCACCTTCTAGACTGGTCAGCAAGCAGTAACACATAGTAGAGATTAAAAAAAAAAAAACATGCATCCATCAAGGTCAGCCGTATCACCTTTGGTTGATCAAGAGGAAAGCAAAAAAAACAAAAAAAAAAAACAAACCTAACTGACTTCAAAAGGTAGCCAGTTGTCTCTCTGGATCACCATCCTATCTGCATTGTAACCATCTTTATTGTTCTGAGTTACACACGGATCCAATGACTTTTTTTTAAAGTATCTACAATACCAACCAGCACAGCCTGCCAAGGCTAAGAATGCCATCTCTTTAATGCCCTTACTGTAAATAAACCCCTGCCTTTCTTTTAGCCAAATGAACCTGTCTTGTACCCCTTGGATTTTTGCTCAAAAAAAAAAAAAAAAAAAAAAAGTCTGAGCAAGAAACATTTTTGAATGAAAATGTTCCCAGTAGAATAGCGCATTATTTTACACTGCAAGAAAAGGCACAGAAAACATTTTTCATCATAAAAAAAATCTGCAGGTCCGGTAACCCAGTGACAATCAGTGAGAGTGTGTCATGCATTTCTTTGTGATCTGCTGCATATTTACCTGGAGCTCAATGAGTCACCAGAAAAAATGGACAAAGACCCACCTCTCCTGCAGGTCATGAAGGCTCTGCTCAGCCCGGTGCAGACCCTCCAGGTCCTTCATCATCTTCTTCATGTGTTCCTTGGAGTAGCGGTTCTGGATGTAGGCAAACCAGCAGCCTCCCACCCCAATGACGATGGACACGACCAGCATGAAGTCCTTGAGGTGGTTGTGGCGAGTCACTGAGGAAGACATATCAGAGAATCACTTATCACACAACAGGACACCTGACATACAGCTGATTCCTATTGGTCACACCACAACCTATCACACAACAGGACACCTGACATACAGCTGATTCCTACTGGTCACACCACAACCTATCACACAACAGGACACCTGACATACAGCTGATTCCTATTGGTCACACCACAACCTATCACAGCACAGGACACTTGACATACAGCTGATTCCTATTGGTCACACCACAACCTATCACAGCACAGGACACCTGACATACAGCTGATTCCTACTGGTCACACCACGGCCTATCACATGCACTGAACATGGCACGAAGAACAGAAGAAACCAACTCATCATAGGGGACACAATGTCCAAAATTCCCATAGATTTAAATGGGGCTTTTAAACTCTTGAATGCTAGGTGTCCAAGAATTTGCCAAGCACTGTGGTGAAGACCACTCTAACAATAAAGAGAGTCAAAGCCCTATTTAATGTAAAGAAAATATTGAATTGTCACCTACAGTGCAGTTGGTTTGCTCTAAAATTGCTCCAAGTTTTTTTAGTACAACAGCCTCATTGTGTGCAATGGGGACTAGTACTGTGAGCTGGTCAATAAATGTCTTAAAAGAGATAGAAATGAAGAGACATAGATATATCAGGTTAATGGTAGTCACATAATCACCCCAGCCTTGTACTACTGTCCACTGGTAGTCACAGACCACACATACACTGCCTGACACCCCAGCCTTGTCCCACTGGTAGTCACAGACCACACACACACTGCCTGACACCCCAGCCTTGTCCCACTGGTAGTCACAGACCACACATACACTGCCTGACACCCCAGCCTTGTCCCACTGGTAGTCACAGACCACACACACACTGCCTGACACCCCAGCCTTGTCCCACTGGTAGTCACAGACCACACATACACTGCCTGACACCCCAGCCTTGTCCCACTGGTAGTCACAGACCCACACATACACTGTCTGACACCCCAGTCTTGTCCCACTGGTAGTCACAGACCCACACATACACTGTCTGACACCCCAGTCTTGTTCCACTGGTAGTCAAAGACCCACACATACACTGCCTGACACCCCAGCCTTGTTCCACTGGTAGTCACAGAACCACACATACACTGTGTGACACCCCAGCCTTGTACTATTGTCCACTGGTAGTCACAGACCCACACATACACACTGGCTGACACCCCAGCCTTGTTCCACTGGTAGTCACAGACCCACACATACACTGTCTGATACCCCAGCCTTGTTCCACTGGTAGTCACAGACCCACACATACACTGTCTGACACCCCAGCCTTGTTCCACTGTCCACTGGTAGTCACAGACCCACACATACACCATATACAAGGAACCGGATGTACTCTTACAGTCCCCCGTAACTTACATCTGTTCTGTGGAACCCATTGTATTTCTCTAAAGAACGTTGGGATTCCAAGGAACACATAGCCTGAGAATCAATGACATAAACAATGGCTCCCAAACCTACTCTCATGGAACAGGCCATGTCTAAGATTTCCCTTCATCTGCGCAGGTGAGATTACTAAGAGGACTGAGCTTCTAACTAATTCACATGTATTGAAGCAGGGGAATCCCAAGGACTTGGCCTTTTGGTTCAGGGGGAGAGAGCTGGGAACCACCTACCTAGACTACAGGCCTTGCCCTGCCAAGCACTGGGGTGATTGCACACACAGACTGCAGATACAGAGGATGGTTTACTCAGTCAGTAGGGGAACTCATTACTCATTCCTTAATACACTTCACCTCCTGGCCCCTGTGCTGCTGGGAGAACCTGCCATTCCAGCCCTGTGACATCCAGGGGATTAGCACAAGGAATGTTCATTACAAACACCGGCAGGCTGGGAACAATGGGGCATACGTACAGAGGTGAGAGAGGAGAAAGTCTCTGGAAAACCATCTGAATTGATTTAACTGGGAGATTTGACCCCTTGAATGCTAGAGAGATCTCCTGTGCATTGAGAAGCAATATGCTGGAGACATCTCTAGCAGTGAAGGGGTTAAAAGCTCTACTGGTAATTTTTCATGCCCCCTACAATTCAGTTGGTTTTTCCAAAAATGACTCTACCATTTATCTACCTTTACCTTTGTGAATAAAGACCCTAAATGTCCCAATGACATTTAACCCTCTGAAAGCCAGTGACCTGGGCGCTGCATGGCATTAAAAAGAGTCATCCATTCCCGCGGCACTTTGTGAGTTAACCATTCTCCTGGACGAAGGCTCTACTATGTCTAAAGGGTTAACACAAATGATGGCAGTGTCTGCAGCTGTATAACAGCGCAGGTAGGTTGCCCACTGACCTCGTTTTCATGACCTGATGGCACCGAGTGTCCTGAAGTGGACTTCGAGCTGCAGAGCTGATAAGGAGGGAGCAGGGTACAGGTTCTAGAGTTTACTTACACCCAGGGGTGACTCACCGTACAGCGCAGTAGGAGGGACTTGGTGAATCACTGGAGCAGGTAGCTGTGCAGTGACACCGGTGTAGCATTAAATGAGAACTATACTCCAAGAACAACTGGTTTGTACTATGTTTAAGAAGAGGACGTGTCTAGGTTGGTGTCCTTAACACAGCAGTCAGATATCCCCCAGACGTCTTTCACTGGTAGAGACAGACCACACATGCAAAACATAGGGTACAGGTTCTAGACCAGAGGTTCTCAGCCCACGCCCTCAGTGACCACTAACAGGGACTGTCCCTCCTATACTGTATAGTGCCAGTCCTTATACACAGACACATGCAGACTGTATACTATACAGCAGCGGTTTTCAGCCCATGTCCTCAGTGGCCCCTAACAGGCCAGGACTTAGGAATTTCCCTGCTAGAACACAAGTGTGTTGATCAGGGGCTCAGTTGTATTGATTAACTCACATAAAATCCTGGCCTGTTAGTAGCCACTGAGAGCACAGGTTGAGAACCACTGCTATACAGTGCCAGACCATTGTAGATAATTTTTAACCCTTTGAGTGCCAGGGGGTAAGCAATGCATTGCATCCCCTCTGGCACTGAAATGGTTAAGTTACTCTTTGTGTAAGTGAATGATTTAGAAGAAGATGACAGTATTTTTTATACAGACTAATTTATAAGATATATACAGAAGTTTATACCCACATTACTGTGGGTTTTATTGATGTGGAGCAATCTGATACACTGGTATATACACCACACAATGTGATCTCCTAAATAGAGAAGCAGAGGGATTTGGGTGTCAAACAGGGACTGTCCCTCCTATACTGTATAGTGCCAGTCCTTATACACAGACACATGCAGACTGTATACTATACAGCAGCGGTTCTCAGCCCATGTCCTCAGTGGCCACTAACATGCCAGGACTTAGGAATTTCCCTGCTAGAACACAAGTGTGGTGATCAGAGGCTCAGTTGTATTGATTAACTCACCTGCACTCTTAAAAGAAAATTCTAAAATCCTGGCCTGATAATAGCCACTGAGGGCACGGGGTGAGAACCATTGTTCTAAACGTATGATACAGACGTGATCCACAGACAGCATCTGCCAGTAAGAGATGGACAGGGAGTGGCGCTTGGGAGCGGAGTAGCCCTATTCCGAATGTTCTTGCTGCAGCACGTGGCTAACGTTAGAGGTGCTGGCCACAATGTCAGATATCAGAATGAATACTCCCTCAGGCCAGGGAACACTTGGATGGTAGTGGAGACAGGATCCGGAAGAAGATACTGGACCAGGAAATATACAAGTGTGATGACACAATCTGGTAGGCAGGATCCCAATAGTGGGACAGAAAACAGATGACAGGTAAGCTCTCATGAATACCTCTATGCGTAGTTCAGAGATGAGGTTAAAGAATAGTCGAGACATGCCAAAAGGTTGGGAAGGTGGAGAACTTGCATATTCGAAGAACGAGCAGAGGTTTGGACAAGAGGAGAACGAGCAGAGTCAAAGAACAATGCGAGGTCAAACTGAGATCTCAAAACCAAGAGCAGGAACTAAGGCTAATAACCGAGCACTTACGAAAAGGACAAATGCCTTTAAAAGGCAAGCGCGTAATCGCATGTGAAAGACCGCTACATTGCATCAGAAGTGTGTGCGTTGGGTAGCTGTGCAAGTACATGGAGATTATACCCTAAGAATAACTGGCTCCTAATATGTTTAAAGGGATAGGTGTCCTTAAAACATTGATCAGGTATATACTGATATACTTAGTTCTTTTTACAACATAGGTAAAAGGTGGTACCGTGTTGGTCATTGATAAAGCAGGAGACGAGTGATACCTTTACTGGCTAACAGAAAAGCTCTGGATGCCAAGCTTTCAAGACCACTTCGGTCTCATCGTCGGGTTTGCCTGATGAAGAGATCTAAGTGATTTTGAATGCTTGTACTCTGAGGCTATTCAGTTAGCCAATAAGTGAGTCACTAGTCTCCTACATTTTGATGGTTTTCTCATTCCATTGCAAACGGTTTAAAATGTTATAACAACTTGCATCATCACAGTCCATTCAGGTCTACTGAAGCCTATTTCTTGATGAGTTATTCTACTGTGACTGGTTCTGGTGGGGATAAACCCTGCCTCACGTTTTATGCTATATATGAATAGGTTTCTTATGTTTCCTTGTCCTGATGAAGGTACTTTAGCAGCAATGAACTGTTCACCAATAAATCAACTCTGTAAACACATTTAAGATTGGAAGAGAAGTATGTTTAAAGTGATAGTAATGTTTCACAAAAATACAGCTATGATTAATTATCATAGTATCCCCCTCCCTCCCCTTTTACCTAGTGTAAGACACCTCCCCTCAGATGTGGAATCTGGTCACTTGACTGTACAGGTCACAGCAAGGGACAATCTTCTTACTGTGATCATAAGGAAAACCCTGCCCCTTGACAGTTTTTTTCCTTATGATCACTCTCTGCGATCCATCCGGACAGTCTTGCTGCTCTGAGGTGAGCAGTGTTACATCAGTAAAAGGGGAGAGAGGGGGATACTTTATCATTCAATTACTCTTGTACTACAACTCTGACAGTACTGAAATAACACTGTCCACGGCCCAAATACTATGAAGATTAATTGGAGCTGCTTTTTTTTTTTAAACAACCATTAGAGAGAACAATGGCCTGGAATATTTGTAATCGCAAGTTCTATTGGCCAAAACAGAAGGCCATTCAATGCTATGCCAGTATTGTATTAGCATCCTTTTATGTGGCACTCTAAAACATAACCTTTAATTTCTATATCTGAAAAAAAAAAGTGAGTGTTTAATAAGCTTTAATTAATGCACCATCAGTGCAAAGATTGTTTGTTAAAACGGTAGTGCACTGTGAATAAGGCCCCAGAATCCTGCCTCGTTGACGGATCTTAGGACATCACGCACATGCGCATACCGTCATATATATGTGCTTGTTGTAAGCAATAAGCCTGCAGTGCGCTTTCTGACAGACAGGGGTACGGAATTTCACTACTAATATAGAAAAGTTGTTTTTTGTGAAACATTACTATCACTTTAATTTGGACAAATAAAACGTCCCTGTCTTTTGATTTGAATGGAGCTTTTAAGACCTGTGTTGGAGACCTCTCTAGCATTCAAGGGGTTAAAAGATTTAAGTCAACAGGTGCTTGGGGATTTTGATTTCTCACCCTATGGAGCAATCTGTTTACTCAATATTTGTGCTCTTTGGGGCAGTGCCATCACCCACAGTAGAGCGGTAACATAACTGTGCGGTGTGGTCAGCCTGTAGAGCGCCGCTTAGTAATTACAGCCCTCTGCGTTCTCTCGGTGTTCAGGGCCGGATTTGCCATAAGGCAGGAGTAGGCACCTGTCATTGAAATAATTTTTTTTATATATATATACATTTATAGCGCTTCCGCGCTGTGCACAGTAACCCGCCACCCAGCCCGCCCCTCGCTTGCCAAGGTCTGTGCCGAAGGCTGTAGCTGTTATTGCTCCCCCTCGTCGGCTCTAATGCAGAGCGCTGGGAGATGACATCATCTCCCAGCGCTCTGCATTCCTAAAGAGAAGACCGCGCGGGAGCAACAGGAGCTTCAGGTCTGTGTAGAAGGCGGCACAGACATCTCCTCCCGCCGGACCACCAGGGAGGTAGGAAACGGATACGGAGGGGCAATGTGGAGCTGATGGCAATGTGAGAGCAAGTTGGAGCTGATGCTGATGGGGGCAATGTGGAGCTTGGAGCTGATGGGGGCAAGTTGTAGCTGATGGGGGAAGACAGTTGGAGCTGATGGGGGCAAGTTGTAGCTGATGGGGGAAGACAGGTGGAGCTGATGGGGGCAAGTTGTAGCTGATGGGGGAAGACAGTTGGAGCTGATGGGGGCAAGTTGTAGCTGATGGGGGAAGACAGGTGGAGCTGATGGGGGCAAGTTGGAGGTGATGGGCGCAAGTTGGAGCTGATGGGGGAAGACAGTTGGAGCTGATGGGGGAAGACAGTTGGAGCTGATGGAGGCAAGTTGGAGCTGATGGAGGCAAGACAGTTGGAGCTGATGGGGGAAGACAGTTGGAGCTGATGGAGGCAAGTTGGAGCTGATGGAGGCAAGACAGTTGGAGCTGATGGAGGCAAGTTGGAGCTGATGGAGGCAAGTTGGAGCTTGGAGCTGATGGAGGCAAGTTGGAGCTGATGGGGGTAAGACAGCTGAAGCTGATGGAGGCAAGTTGGAGCTGATGGGGGTAAGACAGCTGAAGCTGATGGAGGCAAGTTGGAGCTGATGGAGGCAAGTTGGAGCTGATGGAGGCAAGACAGTTGGAGCTGATGGAGGCAAGACAGTTGGAGCTGATGGGGGCAAGACAGTTGGAGCTGATGGGGGCAAGACAGTTGGAGCTGATGGGGGCAAGACAGTTGGAGCTGATGCGGGCAAGTTGGAGCTGATGGGGGCAAGACAGTTGGAGCTGATGGAGGCAATGTGAGGACAACATGGATATGGGGGGTAATGTGGAGATTTGGAGCATTGTGGAGATGGTCAATGGGGGGGGGGGGCTCTTTAGATTTCTGTGCCTACAGGCTCCTGAGATGTAAATACGGCCCTGTCTGTGTTACGTACCACTATGGCACTCAAAGGGTTAAGGAAGTTAAATTAAAAACAAAACAAACAAGGGGAGTCAACAGTGCTTAAATCCAACAAGTAACGGGTATAAAATAAACATATCACACTCACATTTCAATATGGTTGTGCAAACACACATGCACAAGCACAGCAAATCAAGCTTGCAGGGGTATCTTACTGCCCCCCAGTATGTGCTCAGTCTCCGCTCTCCAGAGGCGCTCTTCTCCAACTCAAATGGTCTCTGCAATCAATACTTTCTTCCAAATAAATTCCATAGCCACTCCAGCAAATGTATCAATTTATTATACAGTCACTAGTTACTAATAAAAGGACCATATCATGGACCATCAACTATATAAAACAACCCACTAAAAACGCGTTTTGCAGCGCAGGACCGCTGAGTCTTCAGTACTGTAGGTTTTATCATTGAGTTGGAGAACAGCGCCTCTGGAGAGCGGAGACTGAGCACATACTGGGGGGCGGTAAGCTACCCCTGCAAGCTTGATTTGCTGCACTTGTACATGTGTGTTTGCACAGCCATATTGAAATGTGAGTGTGATATGTTTATTTTATGCCCATTACTTTTTGGATTTAAGCAATATTGGCTGCCCTTGTTTGTTTTGCTTTTTGATTACACGTTTCCATCGAGAGTGGGGGTGGAGGGTCAGTGGAGAGAGCTGGTTAGGGGAAAGCTTGAAAAATCCCTAAGCTATATCTCTGGATAACACATTAGTGTATTTCCAGCACTTTACCTTGTGAGTACCATTTGTACGGTGGTGGTGGTGAGGTGTCCATATATATTGAGGATATTACACCAGGATGCACCTCTGTTTTTTCTTGTTTCCTTCTAAAGCCTTTTAAATTGCTCTGCAATGCGATGGAGACCTCTGTATCAATTAAGTTGTTAAAAGCCCCGCTTCAAATCAATGGGTACGTTTATCAATCCCCTATAGTGCAGATTGATTGGTACTTTTATCAGTCCCCTATAGTGCAGACTGATTGGTACTTTTATCAGTCCCCTATAGTGCAGATCGATTGGTACTTTTATCAGTCCCCTATAGTGCAGACTGATTGGTACGTTTATCAATCCCCTATAGTGCAGATTGATTGGTACGTTTATCAATCTCCTATAGTGCAGATTGATTGATACGTTTATCAGTCCCCTATAGTGCAGATTGATTGGTACGTTTATCAGTCCCCTATAGTGCAGATTGATTGGTACGTTTATCAGTCCCCTATAGTGCAGATTGATTGGTACGTTTATCAGTCCCCTATAGTGCAGATTGATTGGTACGTTTATCAGTCCCCTATAGTGCAGATTGATTGGTACGTTTATCAATCCCCTATAGTGCAGATTGATTGATACGTTTATCAGTCCCCTATAGTGCAGATTGATTGGTACGTTTATCAATCCCCTATAGTGCAGATTGATTGGTACGTTTATCAATCCCCTATAGTGCAGATTGATTGGTACGTTTATCAATCTCCTATAGTGCAGATTGATTGGTACGTTTATCAGTCCCCTATAGTGCAGATTGATTGGTACGTTTATCAGTCCCCTATAGTGCAGATTGATTGGTACGTTTATCAGTCCCCTATAGTGCAGATTGATTGGTACGTTTATCAGTCCCCTATAGTGCAGATTGATTGGTACTTTTATCAATCCCCTATAGTGCAGATTGATTGGTACGTTTATCAATCTCCTATAGTGCAGATTGATTGGTACGTTTATCAAACCCCTATAGTGCAGATTGATTGGTACGTTTATCAGTCCCCTATAGTGCAGATTGATTGGTACGTTTATCAGTCCCCTATAGTGCAGATTGATTGGTACGTTTATCAATCCCCTATAGTGCAGATTGATTGGTACGTTTATCAATCTCCTATAGTGCAGATTGATTGGTACGTTTATCAATCCCCTATAGTGCAGATTGATTGGTACGTTTATCAGTCCCCTATAGTGCAGATTGATTGGTACGTTTATCAGTCCCCTATAGTGCAGATTGATTGGTACGTTTATCAATCCCCTATAGTGCAGATTGATTGATACGTTTATCAGTCCCCTATAGTGCAGATTGATTGGTATGTTTATCAGTCCCCTATAGTGCAGATTGATTGGTACGTTTATCAATCCCCTATAGTGCAGATTGATTGGTACGTTTATCAGTCCCCTATAGTGCAGATTGATTGGTACGTTTATCAGTCCCCTATAGTGCAGATTGATTGGTACTTTTATCAGTCCTCTATAGTGCAGATTGATTGGTACGTTTATCAGTCCCCTATAGTGTAGATTGATTGGTACGTTTATCAGTCCCCTATAGTGCAGATTGATTGGTACGTTTATCAATCCCCTATAGTGCAGATTGATTGGTACGTTTATCAGTCCCCTATAGTGCAGATTGATTGGTACGTTTATCAGTCCCCTATAGTGCAGATTGATTGGTACGTTTATCAGTCCCCTATAGTGCAGATTGATTGGTACGTTTATCAGTCCCCTATAGTGTAGATTGATTGGTACGTTTATCAGTCCCCTATAGTGCAGATTGATTGGTACGTTTATCAATCCCCTATAGTGCAGATTGATTGGTACGTTTATCAGTCCCCTATAGTGCAGATTGATTGGTACGTTTATCAGTCCCCTATAGTGCAGATTGATTGGTACGTTTATCAGTCCCCTATAGTGCAGATTGATTGGTACGTTTATCAATCCCCTATAGTGCAGATTGATTGGTACGTTTATCAGTCCCCTATAGTGCAGATTGATTGGTACGTTTATCAGTCCCCTATAGTGCAGATTGATTGGTACTTTTATCAGTCCCCTATAGTGCAGATTGATTGGTACGTTTATCAGTCCCCTATAGTGTAGATTGATTGGTACGTTTATCAGTCCCCTATAGTGCAGATTGATTGGTACGTTTATCAATCCCCTATAGTGCAGATTGATTGGTACGTTTATCAGTCCCCTATAGTGCAGATTGATTGGTACGTTTATCAGTCCCCTATAGTGCAGATTGATTGGTACGTTTATCAGTCCCCTATAGTGCAGATTGATTGGTACGTTTATCAATCCCCTATAGTGCAGATTGATTGATACGTTTATCAGTCCCCTATAGTGCAGATTGATTGGTACGTTTATCAGTCCCCTATAGTGCAGATTGATTGGTACGTTTATCAATCCCCTATAGTGCAGATTGATTGGTACGTTTATCAGTCCCCTATAGTGCAGATTGATTGGTACGTTTATCAATCCCCTATAGTGCAGATTGATTGGTACGTTTATCAGTCCCCTATAGTGCAGATTGATTGGTACGTTTATCAGTCCCCTATAGTGCAGATTGATTGGTACGTTTATCAATCCCCTATAGTGCAGATTGATTGGTACGTTTATCAGTCCCCTATAGTGCTTGATTGGTAAGTTTATCAGTCCCCTATAGTGCAGATTGATTGGTACGTTTATCAGTCCCCTATAGTGCAGATTGATTGGTACGTTTATCAGTCCCCTATAGTGCAGATTGATTGGTACTTTTATCAGTCCCCTATAGTGCAGATTGATTGGTACTTTTATCAATCCCCTATAGTGCAGATTGATTGGTACTTTTATCAATCCCCTATAGTGCAGATTGATTGGTATGTTTATCAGTCCCCTATAGTGCAGATTGATTGGTACGTTTATCAGTCCCCTATAGTGCAGATTGATTGGTACTTTTATCAATCCCCTATAGTGCAGATTGATTGGTACGTTTATCAATCCCCTATAGTGCAGATTGATTGTTCAACTTTTGCTTTGGACAAAGGGGTCCTGAGCTGAACGTTCTAGAATGTTCACAGCCTCTATAATCTAATATAGTGTAACAGACATGTAATGTTTGGGTACAAATCTACCACATATGCAGTAACAATGTCTGTGGTTGGACTCCTGGTAATCCATGGGACATTATTCTCTGTGTGCCCAAAGATCCTGCTATTTACACACAAGGGTAAATAGCAAGTGGCACCTCATACATGAGTCACTGGTGGGTAAGGATGTGACTGTGCCAGGCCTAGCAGTGAAATCCCTGCTCATGGGGAGCGAGGACAGGTCTGGAAACAATCGGACAGGTTTAAGTGTAAATACTGATGGGAAGATAACAATAAGCACTCATTGTATTTAATCCTCTAGTGTAAAAGTATAAACACTGTGTGTGTTTACCAGCACAAACCTCCACACAAAGGCTGAGCACCCAGCATCACACCTGGAGGCGTACCGTACACACAGAACACAGCAGTCTGTCTTCACTCACAGGTATCTGCAACCCCCAGACAGAACGACAGACAAAGGAGAGCACGGACAGACCGAGGAACAAGCACAGACAGAACGACAGACAAAGGAGAGCACGGACAGACCGAGGAACAAGCACAGACAGAACGACAGACAAAGGAGAGCACGGACAGACCAAGGAACAAGCACAGACAGAACGACAGACAAAGGAGAGCAGGGACAGACCGAGGAACAAGCACAGACAGAACGACAGACAAAGGAGAGCGCGGACAGACCGAGGAACAAGCACAGACAGAACGACAGACAAAGGAGAGCACGGACACACCGAGGAACAAGCACAGACAGAACGACAGACAAAGGAGAGTGCAGACAGACCGAGGAACAAGCACAGACAGAACGACAGACAAAGGAGAGCACGGACACACCGAGGAACAAGCACAGACAGAACGACAGACAAAGGAGAGCACAGACAGACCGAGGAACAAGCACAGACACAGATATGCAAATACAGAAACACAGACAAGTAGAGATGTGCAGAGCAAGAAATAGACAAGAAAGTGCACGGACCGATGTAAGGAATCGAGCAGATGAATGTAGACACACAGACAAGTACAGACAGACAGACTCAGACAGAGATGTGTACGCCCACACACACAAACACACAGACAGACACAGAAACATACAGATACACACAGACACACACACACACACACAGACACACACACAGACACACACACACAGACACACACACAGACACACACACACACACACAGACACACACACACAGACACACACACACAGACAGACACATACAGACACACACACAGACACACACACAGACACACACACAGACACACACACAGATACAAACACGTACACACACAGTCAGACAGATGTGAGCAGAGAGATGTGACTGAAACACACACAAATACCAGCACATACAGACATGCACACACAGAGACACACACACATACACAGGTACATACCACACAGAAACAGACACATGCACACAATCAGACGCACACAGAGACACACACACATACACATGTACATACCACACAGAAACAGGCACGTGCACACAATCAGACGCACACAGAGACACACACACATACACATGTACATACCACACAGAAACAGACACATGCACACAATCAGACGCACACAGAGACACACACACACATACCACACAGAAACAGACACGTGCACACAATCAGACGCACACAGAGACACACACACATACACATGTACATACCACACAGAAACAGACACATGCACACAATCAGACGCACACAGAGACACACACACACATACCACACAGAAACAGACACATGCACACAATCAGACGCACACAGAGACACACACACATACACAGGTACATACCACACAGAAACAGACACATGCACACAATCAAACGCACACAGAGACACACACATACACAGGTACATACCACACAGAAACAGACACATGCACAAAATCAGATGCACACAGAGACACACACACATACACAGGTACATACCACACAGAAACAGACACATGCACACAATCAGATGCACACAGAGACACACACACATACACAGGTACATACCACACAGAAACAGACACATGCACACAATCAGATGCACACAGAGACATGAACAGAGATAAAAGAGAGCACACAATTGCACACACAGAGACATGCAGATAGATGGACACAATTAGAAACACACACAGAGACTGATGTGGACAACAGCCTCAGGACATATTCACAAAGAAACACAACAGAGCCACGGTGAGGCCATATTGTCAGAGACCACCCCACTCAAGATAAATACCAATGGAAAACATAATAGGGTTCAGTTCTAGGGTCAAGAACACAACATAAGGTTCAGTTCTAGGGGCAAGAACATAACATAACAGGGTTCAGTTCTAGGGCCAAGAACACAACATAATAAGGTTCAGTTCTAGGGGCAAGAACACAACATAATAAGGTTCAGATCTAGGGGCAAGAACATAACATAATAAGGTTCAATTCTAGGGCCAAGAACACAACATAATGTCCAATGAACAGACATCTGAATAGTCAAAGGCAAACCCAAAGACTCCTTAACCTTTTGAGGGTCAGAAAGGCAGGCAACGTGTTGCACACACACCTCTGGTGCACAAATGGTTAGAGCCTGGCTGGTGAGGGAGGGGTGATCTCCGTTTCCTCTTCTTGTCTACATGTTATTATGGAAAGTTCCTCCCGGCCCAACGGGATTTAGTTTCACTCTGTGTGTGTCTGAGCGCTCAGATTCTTCATTTGGAAACGAAGGAACCTAAAAATACCCAGTGTGTTTATTGTACGTCTTCTGTGTACAGAGTCCGGGGCAGTGTTACCAGGAACAGAGCAGTGCCAGCTGGAGGAAAGGAACCGCACAGACTGCCTCCTGCACAAAGGACTCTGGGATAGAGCATGGAACACAGTAACCGCACCACAGGGGACAGATACACAGCTCCATTGAATCAAATGGGGATTTAAGTTCTCAGTTGCTAGAGAGGTTGCCAGGACGTTGCTTTGCACTATGTTCGAGACCGCTCTAGCATGCAAGGGGTTAAAAGGCCCATTTAACTCCATGAGAGAGTAGGAATGAGTCTCCTATGGAAATGTTAGTTTGTTACAGAACTGCAACTGATTACGTCTGTGAATAAGGCCCCATCTCTGGGGCAGTGTTACCCAGTACAGAGTGATGCCAGCCCTATGTCTGGGGCAGTGTTACCCAGTACAGAGCGATGCCAGCCCTATGTCTGGGGCAGTGTTACCCAGTACAGAGCGATGTCAGCCCTATGTCTGGGGCAGTGTTACCCAGTACAGAGCGATGCCAGCCCTATGTCTGGGGCAGTGTTACCCAGTACAGAGCGATGCCAGCCCTATGTCTGGGGCAGTGTTACCCAGTACAGAGCGATGCCAGCCCTATGTCTGGGGCAGTGTTACCCAGTACAGAGCGATGCCGGCCCTATGTCTGGGGCAGTGTTACCCAGTACAGAGCGATGCCAGCCCTATGTCTGGGGCAGTGTTACCCAGTACAGAGCGATGCCAGCCCTATGTCTGGGGCAGTGTTACCCAGTACAGAGCGATGTCAGCCCTATGTCTGGTGCAGTGTTACCCAGTACAGAGCGATGCCGGCCCTATGTCTGGGACAGTGTTACCCAGTACAGAGTGATGTCAGCCCTATGTCTGGGGAAGTGTTACCCAGTACAGAGCGATGCCAGCCCTATGTCTGGGGCAGTGTTACCCAGTACAGAGCGATGTCGGCCCTATGTCTGGGGCAGTGTTACCCAGTACAGAGCGATGTCAGCCCTATGTCTGGGGCAGTGTTACCCAGTACAGAGCGATGTCAGCCCTATGTCTGGGGCAGTGTTACCCAGTACAGAGCGATGCCAGCCCTATGTCTGGGGCAGTGTTACCCAGTACAGAGCGATGCCAGCCCTATGTCTGGGACAGTGTTACCCAGTACAGAGCGATGTCAGCCCTATGTCTGGTGCAGTGTTACCCAGTACAGAGCGATGCCGGCCCTATGTCTGGGGCAGTGTTACCCAGTACAGAGTGATGTCAGCCCTATGTCTGGGGAAGTGTTACCCAGTACAGAGCGATGCCAGCCCTATGTCTGGGGCAGTGTTACCCAGTACAGAGCGATGTCAGCCCTATGTCTGGGGCAGTGTTACCAGTACAGAGCGATGCCAGCCCTATGTCTGGGGCAGTGTTACCCAGTACAGAGCGATGCCAGCCCTATGTCTGGGGCAGTGTTACCCAGTACAGAGCGATGTCAGCCCTATGTCTGGGGCAGTGTTACCCAGTACAGAGCGATGTCGGCCCTATGTCTGGGGCAGTGTTACCCAGTACAGAGCGATGTCAGCCCTATGTCTGGGGCAGTGTTACCAGTACAGAGCGATGCCAGCCCTATGTCTGGTGCAGTGTTACCCAGTACAGAGCGATGCCAGCCCTATGTCTGGGGCAGTGTTACCCAGTACAGAGCGATGTCAGCCCTATGTCTGGGGCAGTGTTACCCAGTACAGAGCGATGCCAGCCCTATGTCTGGGGCAGTGTTACCCAGTACAGAGCGATGTCGGCCCTATGTCTAGGGAAGTGTTACCCAGTACAGAGCGATGCCGGCCCTATGTCTGGGGCAGTGTTACCCAGTACAGAGTGATGCCAGCCCTATGTCTGGTGCAGTGTTACCCAGTACAGAGCGATGCCGGCCCTATGTCTGGGGCAGTGTTACCCAGTACAGAGCGATGCCAGCCCTATGTCTGGGGCAGTGTTACCCAGTACAGAGCGATGCCGGCCCTATGTCTGGGGCAGTGTTACCCAGTACAAAGCGATGCCAGCCCTATGTCTGGTGCAGTGTTACCCAGTACAGAGCGATGCCGGCCCTATGTCTGGGGCAGTGTTACCCAGTACAGAGCGATGCCAGCCCTATGTCTGGGGCAGTGTTACCCAGTACAGAGCGATGCCAGCCCTATGTCTGGGGCAGTGTTACCCAGTACAAAGCGATGCCAGCCCTATGTCTGGGGCAGTGTTACCCAGTACAGAGAGATGCCGGCCCTATGTCTGGTGCAGTGTTACCCAGTACAGAGCGATGCCAGCCCTATGTCTGGGGCAGTGTTACCCAGTACAGAGTGATGTCGGCCCTATGTCTGGGGCAGTGTTACCCAGTACAAAGCGATGCCGGCCCTATGTCTGGTGCAGTGTTACCCAGTACAGAGCGATGCCAGCCCTATGTCTGGGGCAGTGTTACCCAGTACAGAGCGATGTCAGCCCTATGTCTGGGGCAGTGTTACCCAGTACAGAGCGATGCCAGCCCTATGTCTGGGGCAGTGTTACCCAGTACAGAGCGATGCCGGCCCTATGTCTGGGGCAGTGTTACCCAGTACAGAGCGATGTCAGCCCTATGTCTGGGGCAGTGTTACCCAGTACAGAGCGATGTCAGCCCTATGTCTGGGGCAGTGTTACCCAGTACAGAGCGATGCCGGCCCTATGTCTGGGGCAGTGTTACCCAGTACAGAGCGATGCCAGCCCTATGTCTGGGGCAGTGTTACCCATTACAGAGCGATGCCAGCCCTATGTCTGGGGCAGTGTTACCCAGTACAGAGCGATGTCGGCCCTATGTCTGGGGCAGTGTTACCCAGTACAGAGCGATGTCAGCCCTATGTCTGGGGCAGTGTTACCCAGTACAGAGCGATGCCGGCCCTATGTCTGGGGCAGTGTTACCCAGTACAGAGCGATGCCAGCCCTATGTCTGGGGCAGTGTTACCCAGTACAGAGCGATGCCAGCCCTATGTCTGGGGCAGTGTTACCCAGTACAGAGCGATGCCAGCCCTATGTCTGGGGCAGTGTTACCCAGTACAGAGCGATGTCAGCCCTATGTCTGGGGCAGTGTTACCCAGTACAGAGTGATGCCAGCCCTATGTCTGGGGCAGTGTTACCCAGTACAGAGTGATGCCAGCCCTATGTCTGGGGCAGTGTTACCCAGTACAGAGTGATGTCAGCCCTATGTCTGGGGCAGTGTTACCCAGTACAGAGCGATGCCGGCCCTATGTCTGGGGCAGTGTTACCCAGTACAGAGCGATGCCAGCCCTATGTCTGGGGCAGTGTTACCCAGTACAGAGAGATGCCAGCCCTATGTCTGGGGCAGTGTTACCCAGTACAGAGCGATGCCAGCCCTATGTCTGGGGCAGTGTTACCCAGTACAGAGCGATGCCAGCCCTATGTCTGGGGCAGTGTTACCCAGTACAAAGCGATGCCGGCCCTATGTCTGGTGCAGTGTTACCCAGTACAGAGCGATGCCAGCCCTATGTCTGGGGCAGTGTTACCCAGTACAGAGTGATGTCAGCCCTATGTCTGGGGCAGTGTTACCCAGTACAAAGCGATGCCGGCCCTATGTCTGGTGCAGTGTTACCCAGTACAGAGCGATGCCAGCCCTATGTCTGGGGCAGTGTTACCCAGTACAGAGAGATGCCGGCCCTATGTCTGGGGCAGTGTTACCCAGTACAGAGAGATGTCAGCCCTATGTCTGGTGCAGTGTTACCCAGTACAGAGCGATGCCAGCCCTATGTCTGGGGCAGTGTTACCCAGTACAGAGCGATGCCGGCCCTATGTCTGGGGCAGTGTTACCCAGTACAGAGCGATGCCAGCCCTATGTCTGGGGCAGTGTTACCCAGTACAGAGTGATGCCAGCCCTATGTCTGGTGCAGTGTTACCCAGTACAGAGCGATGCCAGCCCTATGTCTGGGGCAGTGTTACCCAGTACAGAGCGATGCCGGCCCTATGTCTGGGGCAGTGTTACCCAGTACAGAGCGATGCCGGCCCTATGTCTGGGGCAGTGTTACCCAGTACAGAGCGATGCCGGCCCTATGTCTAGGGAAGTGTTACCCAGTACAAAGCGATGCCGGCCCTATGTCTGGTGCAGTGTTACCCAGTACAGAGCGATGCCAGCCCTATGTCTGGTGCAGTGTTACCCAGTACAGAGCGATGCCAGCCCTATGTCTGGGGCAGTGTTACCCAGTACAGAGCGATGCCGGCCCTATGTCTGGTGCAGTGTTACCCAGTACAGAGCGATGCCAGCCCTATGTCTGGGGCAGTGTTACCCAGTACAGAGCGATGCCGGCCCTATGTCTGGGGCAGTGTTACCCAGTACAGAGCGATGCCAGCCCTATGTCTGGGGCAGTGTTACCCAGTACAGAGCGATGTCAGCCCTATGTCTGGGGCAGTGTTACCCAGTACAGAGCGATGCCACCCCTATGTCTGGGGCAGTGTTACCCAGTACAGAGCGATGCCAGCCCTATGTCTGGGGCAGTGTTACCCAGTACAGAGCGATGCCAGCCCTATGTCTGGGGCAGTGTTACCCAGTACAGAGCGATGCCAGCCCTATGTCTGGGGCAGTGTTACCCAGTACAGAGCGATGCCGGCCCTATGTCTGGGGCAGTGTTACCCACTACAGAGCGATGCCACCCCTATGTCTGGGGCAGTGTTACCCACTACAGAGCGATGCCAGCCCTATGTCTGGGGCAGTGTTACCCACTACAGAGCGATGCCACCCCTATGTCTGGGGCAGTGTTACCCAGTACAGAGCGATGCCGGCCCTATGTCTGGGGCAGTGTTACCCACTACAGAGCGATGCCACCCCTATGTCTGGGGCAGTGTTACCCAGTACAGAGCGATGCCGGCCCTATGTCTGGGGCAGTGTTACCCAGTACAGAGCGATGTCGGCCCTATGTCTGGGGCAGTGTTACCCAGTACAGAGCGATGTCAGCCCTATGTCTGGGGCAGTGTTACCAGTACAGAGCGATGCCAGCCCTATGTCTGGTGCAGTGTTACCCAGTACAGAGCGATGCCAGCCCTATGTCTGGGGCAGTGTTACCCAGTACAGAGCGATGTCAGCCCTATGTCTGGGGCAGTGTTACCCAGTACAGAGCGATGCCAGCCCTATGTCTGGGGCAGTGTTACCCAGTACAGAGCGATGTCAGCCCTATGTCTGGGGCAGTGTTACCCAGTACAGAGCGATGCCGGCCCTATGTCTGGGGCAGTGTTACCCAGTACAGAGCGATGCCAGCCCTATGTCTGGGGCAGTGTTACCCAGTACAGAGCGATGTCGGCCCTATGTCTGGGGCAGTGTTACCCAGTACAGAGCGATGTCAGCCCTATGTCTGGGGCAGTGTTACCCAGTACAGAGCGATGCCAGCCCTATGTCTGGGGCAGTGTTACCTAGTACAGAGCGATGCCACCCCTATGTCTGGGGCAGTGTTACCCAGTACAGAGCGATGCCAGCCCTATGTCTGGGGCAGTGTTACCCAGTACAGAGCGATGCCGGCCCTATGTCTGGGGCAGTGTTACCCAGTACAGAGCGATGCCGGCCCTATGTCTGGGGCAGTGTTACCCAGTACAGAGCGATGCCAGCCCTATATCTGGTGCAGTGTTACCCAGTACAGAGCGATGCCGGCCCTATGTCTGGGGCAGTGTTACCCACTACAGAGCGATGCCGGCCCTATGTCTGGGGCAGTGTTACCCACTACAGAGCGATGCCAGCCCTATGTCTGGGGCAGTGTTACCCAGTACAGAGCGATGCCAGCCCTATGTCTGGGGCAGTGTTACCCTGTGCAGAGCGATGCCAGCCCTATGTCTGGTGGTGTTACCCAGTACAGAGCGATGCCAGCCCTATGTCTGGGGCAGTGTTACCCAGTACAGAGCGATGCCAGCCCTATGTCTGGGGCAGTGTTACCCAGTACAGAGCGATGCCAGCCCTATGTCTGGGGCAGTGTTACCGAGTACAGAGTGATGCCAGCCCTATGTCTGGGGCAGCGTTACCCAGTACAGAGAGATGCCAGCCCTATGTCTGGGGCAGTGTTACCCAGTACAGAGCGATGCCAGCCCTATGTCTGGGGGCAGTGTTACCCAGTACAGAGCGATGCCAGCCCTATGTCTGGGGCAGTGTTACCCAGTACAGAGCGATGCCAGCCCTATGTCTGGGGCAGTGTTACCCAGTACAGAGCGATGCCATCCCTATGTCTGGGGCAGTGTTACCCAGTACAGAGCGATGCCGGCCCTATGTCTGCGGCAGTGTTACCCAGTACAGAGCGATGCCAGCCCTATGTCTGGGCAGTGTTACCCAGTATAGAGCGATGCCAGCCCTATGTCTGGGGCAGTGTTACCCAGTACAGAGCGATGCCAGCCCTATGTCTGGGGCAGTGTTACCCAGTACAGAGCGATGCCAGCCCTATGTCTGGGGCAGTGTTACCCAGTACAGAGCGATGCCAGCCCTATGTCTGGGGGCAGTGTTACCCAGTACAGAGCGATGCCAGCCCTATGTCTGGGGCAGTGTTACCCAGTACAGAGCGATGCCAGCCCTATGTCTGGGGCAGTGTTACCCAGTACAGAGCGATGCCGGCCCTATGTCTGCGGCAGTGTTACCCAGTACAGAGCGATGCCAGCCCTATGTCTGGGCAGTGTTACCCAGTATAGAGCGATGCCACCCCTATGTCTGGGGCAGTGTTACCCAGTACAGAGCGATGCCAGCCCTATGTCTGGGGCAGTGTTACCCAGTACAGAGCGATGCCAGCCCTATGTCTGGGGCAGTGTTACCCAGTACAGAGCGATGCCAGCCCTATGTCTGGGGGCAGTGTTACCCAGTACAGAGCGATGCCAGCCCTATGTCTGGGGCAGTGTTACCCAGTACAGAGCGATGCCATCCCTATGTCTGGGGCAGTGTTACCCAGTACAGAGCGATGCCAGCCCGAAAGTGTAAGGAAGAGCATTACCCTGCAGTGTGACAGAGGACACCCAGGGAAGTGTAAGGAAGAACATTACCCTGCAGTGTGAGAGGACACCCAGGGAAGTGTAAGGAAGAGCATTACCCTGCAGTGTGAGAGGACACCCAGGGAAGTGTAAGGAAGAGCATTACCCTGCAGTATGACAGAGGACACCCAGGGAAGTGTAAGGAAGAACATTACCCTGCAGTGTGACAGAGGACACCCAGGGAAGTGTAAGGAAGAACATTACCCTGCAGTGTGAGAGGACACCCAGGGAAGTGTAAGGAAGAACATTACCCTGCAGTGTGACAGAGGACACCCAGGGAAGTGTAAGGAAGAACATTACCCTGCAGTGTGACAGAGGACACCCGGGGAAGTGTAAGGAAGAACATTACCCTGCAGTGTGACAGAGGAGACCCAGGGAAGTGTAAGGAAGAACATTACTCTGCAGCGTGAGAGGACACCCAGGGAAGTGTAAGGAAGAACATTACCCTGCAGTGTGAGAGGACACCCAGGGAAGTGTAAGGAGGAACATTACCCTGCAGTGTGACAGAGGACACCCAGGGAAGTGTAAGGAAGAACATTACCCTGTAGTGTGAGAGGACACCCAGGGAAGTGTAAGGAAGAACATTACCCTGCAGTGTGAGAGGACACCCAGGGAAGTGTAAGGAAGAACATTACCCTGCAGTGTGACAGAGGACACCCAGGGAAGTGTAAGGAGAAACATTACCCTGCAGTGTGAGAGGACACCCAGGGAAGTGTAAGGAAGAACATTACCCTGCAGTGTGAGAGGACACCCAGGGAAGTGTAAGGAAGAACATTACCCTGCAGTGTGAGAGGACACCCAGGGAAGTGTAAGGAAGAACATTACCCTGCAGTGTGAGAGGACACCCAGGGAAGTGTAAGGAAGAACATTACCCTGCAGTGTGAGAGGACACCCAGGGAAGTGTAAGGAAGAACATTACCCTGCAGTGTGACAGAGGACACCCGGGGAAGTGTAAGGAGGAACATTACCCTGCAGTATGACAGAGGACACCCAGGGAAGTGTAAGGAAGAACATTGCCCTGCAGTGTGAGAGGACACCCAGGGAAGTGTAAGGAGGAACATTACTCTGCAGTGTGAGAGGACACCCAGGGAAGTGTAAGGAAGAGCATTACCCTGCAGTGCGACAGAGGACACCCAGGGAAGTGTAAGGAAGAGCATTACCCTGCAGTGTGAGAGGACACCCAGGGAAGTGTAAGGAAGAACATTACCCTGCAGTGTGAGAGGACACCCAGGGAAGTGTAAGGAAGAGCATTACCCTGCAGTGTGAGAGGACACCCAGGGAAGTGTAAGGAAGAGCATTACCCTGCAGTGTGACAGAGGACACCCAGGGAAGTGTAAGGAAGAGCATTACCCTGCAGTGTGAGAGGACACCCAGGGAAGTGTAAGGAAGAACATTACCCTGCAGTGTGACAGAGGACACCCAGGGAAGTGTAAGGAAGAACATTACCCTGCAGTGTGACAGAGGACACCCAGGGAACTGTAAGGAAGGGCATTACCCTGCAGTGTGACAGAGGACACCTAGGGAAGTGTAAGGAAGAGCATTACCCTGCAGTGTGAGAGGACACCCAGGGAAGTGTAAGGAAGAGCATTACCCTGCAGTGTGACAGAGGACATCCAGGGAAGTGTAAGGAAGAACATTACCCTGCAGTGTGACAGAGGACACCCAGGGAAGTGTAAGGAAGAACATTACCCTGCAGTGTGACAGAGGAGACCCAGGGAAGTGTAAGGAAGAACATTACCCTGCAGTGTGACAGAGGAGACCCAGGGAAGTGTAAGGAAGAACATTACACTGCAGTGTGACAGAGGACACCCAGGGAAGTGTAAGGAAGAGCATTACCCTGCAGTGTGACAGAGGACACCCAGGGAAGTGTAAGGAAGAGCATTACCCTGCAGTGTGAGAGGACACCCAGGGAAGTGTAAGGAAGAACATTACCCTGCAGTGTGAGAGGACACCCAGGGAAGTGTAAGGAAGAACATTACCCTGCAGTGTGAGAGGACACCCAGGGAAGTGTAAGGAAGAACATTACCCTGCAGTGTGAGAGGACACCCAGGGAAGTGTAAGGAAGAACATTACCCTGCAGTGTGACAGAGGACACCCAGGGAAGTGTAAGGAAGAACATTACCCTGCAGTGTGAGAGGACACCCAGGGAAGTGTAAGGAAGAGCATTACCCTGCAGTGTGACAGAGGACACCCAGGGAAGTGTAAGGAAGAACATTACCCTGCAGTGTGACAGAGGACACCCAGGGAAGTGTAAGGAAGAACATTACCCTGCAGTGTGACAGAGGACACCCAGGGAAGTGTAAGGAAGAACATTACCCTGCAGTGTGACAGAGGACACCCAGGGAAGTGTAAGGAAGAGCATTACCCTGCAGTGTGAGAGGACACCCAGGGAAGTGTAAGGAAGAACATTACCCTGCAGTGTGAGAGGACACCCAGGGAAGTGTAAGGAAGAACATTAACCTGCAGTGTGAGAGGACACCCAGGGAAGTGTAAGGAAGAACATTACCCTGCAGTGTGAGAGGACACCCAGGGAAGTGTAAGGAAGAACATTACCCTGCAGTGTATGAGACAGGAGACGAGAGAGGAGGTGCAGGTAATATGAACAGTCTTGTGGCTTTGGATCATCAAAGTGAACTGATAATGTCAAGGCCACTGCACATTACACTGATAATAGCTTCCGTCACCTCTGTACACATCCTCACCGTATCAGAGATTATTGGTTTGAGAAAGACAGGAGCCAAAAGCCGTGCACGCTGACTAACACAAAGACACAGCTACCGGACTAACACAAAGACACAGCCACCGGACTAACACAAAGACACAGCCACCGGACTAACACAAAGACACAGCCACCTGACTAACACAAAGACACAGCTACCTGACTAACACAAAGACACAGCCACCTGACTAACACAAAGACACACCCACCTGACTAACACAAAGACACAGCCACCGGACTAACACAAAGACACAGGTACCGGACTAACACAAAGACACAGGTACCGGACTAACACAAAGACACAGCTACCGGACTAACACAAAGACACAGCCACCTGACTAACACAAAGACACAGCTACCTGACTAACACAAAGACACAGCTACCGGACTAACACAAAGACACAGCTACCTGACTAACACAAAGACACAGCCACCTGACTAACACAAAGACACAGCTACCGGACTAACACAAAGACACAGCTACCGGACTAACACAAAGACACAGCCAACGGACTAACACAAAGACACAGCCACCTGACTAACACAAAGACACAGCTACCGGACTAACACAAAGACACAGCCACCTGACTAACACAAAGACACAGCCACCTGACTAACACAAAGACACAGCTACCGGACTAACACAAAGACACAGCTACCGGACTAACACAAAGACACAGGTACCGGACTAACACAAAGACACAGCCACCGGACTAACACAAAGACACAGCTACCTGACTAACACAAAGACACAGCCACCTGACTAACACAAAGACACAGCCACCTGACTAACACAAAGACACAGCCACCTGACTAACACAAAGACACAGCCACCGGACTAACACAAAGACACAGCCACCTGACTAACACAAAGACACAGCTACCGGACTAACACAAAGACACAGCTACCGGACTAACACAAAGACACAGCCACCTGACTAACACAAAGACACAGCTACCGGACTAACACAAAGACACAGCCACCGGACTAACACAAAGACACAGCCACCGGACTAACACAAAGACACAGCCACCGGACTAACACAAAGACACAGCCACCGGACTAACACAAAGACACAGCCACTAACACAAAGACACAGCCACCTGACTAACACAAAGACACAGCTACCTGACTAACACAAAGACACAGCTACCTGACTAACACAAAGACACAGCCACCGGACTAACACAAAGACACAGCTACCGGACTAACACAAAGACACAGCTACCGGACTAACACAAAGACACAGCCACCTGACTAACACAAAGACACAGCTACCTGACTAACACAAAGACACAGCTACCGGACTAACACAAAGACACAGCCAACGGACTAACACAAAGACACAGCCACCGGACTAACACAAAGACACAGCCACCGGACTAACACAAAGACACAGCCACCTGACTAACACAAAGACACAGCCACCTGACTAACACAAAGACACAGCCACCGGACTAACACAAAGACACAGCTACCGGACTAACACAAAGACACAGCCACCTGACTAACACAAAGACACAGCCACCGGACTAACACAAAGACACAGCTACCGGACTAACACAAAGACACAGCCACCAGACTAACACAAAGACACAGCTACCGGACTAACACAAAAACACATCCACCTGACTAACACAAAGACACAGCCACCGGACTAACACAAAGACACAGCCACCTGACTAACACAAACACACAGCTACCTGACTAACGCAAAGACACAGCCACCTGACTAACACAAAGACACAGCTACCGGATTAACACAAAGACACAGCCACCGGACTAACACAAAGACACAGCCACCTGACTAACACAAAGACACAGCTACCGGACTAACACAAAGACACAGCCACCTGACTAACACAAAGACACAGCCACCGGACTAACACAAAGACACAGCCACCTGACTAACACAAAGACACAGCCACCGGACTAACACAAAGACACAGCCACCGGACTAACACAAAGACACAGCCACCAGACTAACACAAAGACACAGCTACCTGACTAACACAAAGACACAGCCACCGGACTAACACAAAGACACAGCCACCTGACTAACACAAAGACACAGCTACCGGACTAACACAAAGACACAGCCACCGGACTAACACAAAGACACAGCCACCAGACTAACACAAAGACACAGCTACCTGACTAACACAAAGACACAGCTACCTGACTAACACAAAGACACAGCTACCTGACTAACACAAAGACACAGCCACCGGACTAACACAAAGACACAGCCACCGGACTAACACAAAGACACAGCCACCGGACTAACACAAAGACACAGCTACCTGACTAACACAAAGACACAGCTACCTGACTATCACAAAGACACAGCTACCTGACTAACACAAAGACACAGCCACCGGACTAACACAAAGACACAGCTACCGGACTAACACAAAGACACAGCCACCGGACTAACACAAAGACACAGCTACCTGACTAACACAAAGACACAGCTACCGGACTAACACAAAGACACAGCCACCTGACTAACACAAAGACACAGCTACCTGACTAACACAAAGACACAGCTACCGGACTAACACAAAGACACAGCCACCAGACTAACACAAAGACACAGCTACCGGACTAACACAAAGACACAGCCACCGGACTAACACAAAGACACAGCTACCTGACTAACACAAAGACACAGCTACCTGACTAACACAAAGACACAGCCACCGGACTAACACAAAGACACAGCTACCGGACTAACACAAAGACACAGCTACCGGACTAACACAAAGACACAGCTACCGGACTAACACAAAGACACAGCCACCTGACTAACACAAAGACACAGCTACCGGACTAACACAAAGACACAGCTACCGGACTAACACAAAGACACAACTACCTGACTAACACAAAGACACAGCTACCGGACTAACACAAAGACACAGCTACCGGACTAACACAAAGACACAACTACCTGACTAACACAAAGACACAGCTACCTGACTAACACAAAGACACAGCCACCAGACTAACACAAAGACACAGCTACCGGACTAACACAAAGACACAGCTACCTGACTAACACAAAGACACAGCCACCGGACTAACACAAAGACACAGCCACCTGACTAACACAAAGACACAGCTACCTGACTAACACAAAGACACAGCTACCTGACTAACACAAAGACACAGCTACCGGACTAACACAAAGACACAGCTACCGGACTAACACAAAGACACAGCCACCTGACTAACACAAAGACACAGCTACCGGACTAACACAAAGACACAGCTACCTGACTAACACAAAGACACAGCTACCTGACTAACACAAAGACACAGCCACCGGACTAACACAAAGACACAGCCACCTGACTAACACAAAGACACAGCCACCTGACTAACACAAAGACACAGCTACCTGACTAACACAAAGACACAGCTACCTGACTAACACAAAGACACAGCCACCGGACTAACACAAAGACACAGCGAACGGACTAACACAAAGACACAGCCACCTGACTAACACAAAGACACAGCTACCGGACTAACACAAAGACACAGCTACCGGACTAACACAAAGACACAGCCACCTGACTAACACAAAGACACAGCTACCGGACTAACACAAAGACACAGCCACCGGACTAACACAAAGACACAGCCACCTGACTAACACAAAGACACAGCTACCTGACTAACACAAAGACACAGCTACCTGACTAACACAAAGACACAGCCACCGGACTAACACAACAGCCAACGGACTAACACAAAGACACAGCCACCTGACTAACACAAAGACACAGCTACCGGACTAACACAAAGACACAGCCACCTGACTAACACAAAGACACAGCTACCGGACTAACACAAAGACACAGCTACCTGACTAACACAAAGACACAGCTACCTGACTAACACAAAGACACAGCCACCTGACTAACACAAAGACACAGCCACCTGACTAACACAAAGACACAGCCACCTGACTAACACAAAGACACAGCTACCGGACTAACACAAAGACACAGCTACCTGACTAACACAAAGACACAGCCAACGGACTAACACAAAGACACAGCCACCGGACTAACACAAAGACACAGCCACCAGACTAACACAAAGACACAGCCACCGGACTAACACAAAGACACAGCCACCGGACTAACACAAAGACACAGCCACCGGACTAACACAAAGACACAGCTACCTGACTAACACAAAGACAAAGCCACAGCTAGAGAGCAGCGACTTTGGCGCAAACCAAGTAGACTGCTGGGGGACAAATTAAAACTCCCCACATTTCCTGTGAATTTGAAAGAGGCTTTTAACTCCCTCAATTCGATGAGCACCCCACTGGCACTCATACGGTTAAACCAATGTGTCAGAGTAGTATTCCAGTGGTTAATAACCCCAGTTTAATCCATGGGGAATTCTTATTTCTCCCCTGTGTTAGCAGTTCGTTTGCCCCTCTTCAGTCCCCTGAATGACCCCACGCGTTACTCACACAGCGGAGGTCCGAAGAGCACGGTGTCCAGCGCTTTCAGCTGCAGCTTCTGCCTATGACTCCTGTCGGTCATTTTCAGGAGGGTTCCCGTCATGGTGGCGTTGGTTATTGCCAACCTGCGGACAATCAGAGAAAGGTCAGAGTTCAGCCATGCAGCACTACCCTACATTAAAGGGGAATATTCACCTCTAAAAAATTGTTTAAAGGGATAGTAATACTTAAGATGTAAAAAATCTATATTGTAGGGATTATCTCCCTGAGTAAAACAAGTGTACTCCCACCGCTGAGAGATATTTTATTAAAAAAACTATAGGATTCAGTGTAAAACTCACAAGATTGATATAAAGGTGATACCTTTTAATGGATAACTGAGGACATAGAAAGTGCAAGATTTCAGGACACTAAGGCACCTTCTCCTATCTACTCCACTGGCTAACACGGTACCATCCTTTTTCTGGATTAAATGATAACAGCTCAAACATGAATTTTTTTTAGGTGCAATATCACAGCGGTGCTGTTGCTACACCATCCTATGGAGATTTATGGTCCCGGGACCAGAGCAGTCCATAGGATGGTGTAGCAACAGCGCCACTGTACATTTTCAGGCCACTGTGATATTGCACCTAAAAAATTCAAGTTTGAGCTCTTATAATTTTTTTTTCATAAAATATGTCTCAGCAGTGGGAGTACCCTTGTTTTAGTCTTGTATATAAACCCTACAACATATATTTTTTTACATCTTAAGTATTATTATCCCTTTAAAGGGATAGTAATGTTTCATAATAAAAGCAGCTCTTACTAATCAAAGTATTTGGGCTTTGGAGAGTGTTATATCAATTCTGTCAGAGTTGTAGTTCAAGAGTAATTCAATGACAAAGTATCCCCCTCCCGCCCCTTTTACCTAGTGTAACACTGCTCAGCCAGATCAGAAGGGAGGTGCCTAGGTAGATTGCAGAGAGGGACAATCTTCAATTAAGATAAGGGAAAAACCTGAAAAACTTGTCAAGGGGGGCATGGCTTTCATTGTTCTCATAGGAAGAAGATTGTCCCCTGCTGTCTGGTCTATGGACTGGATTCCACATCTGAGGTGAACAGTGTTACACTAGGTAAAAGGGGCGGGAGGGGATACTTTATCATTCAATTACTCTTGAACTACAACTCTGACAGTAATGAAACAACACTCTCTATGGCTCAAATCCTATGAAGATTAATTGGAGCTGCTGTTTTTGTGAAACATTACTATCCCTTTAACATAGGTTCAGTTATTATACTACTATTACAAAACACGTATTTTTGTTTGTCTGTTTTGTTTTGTTTTTTTTAAACTCACGTACATTTTAAGATATTCATTCTTTGAGCTGTGCGCTTCCGCATTATGCGGCACGCTGAATCTTCGGCACCGCTGTTCACGACTTCCCAGTGCTACTTAATTCTCCTCCCTCCCATCTGCCCCAGGGAGCACGATCACTCTTCCCTTCAGTGTGGAGTGAATCATGTCTATCGATACAGCAAACAACACACTGAAGGGAAGAGTGAACGCGCTCCCTGGGGCAGCTGGGAGGTAGGTGGAAGGAGAATTACGTAGCACTGGGAAGTCATGAACAGCGGTGCCGAAGATTCAGCGTGCCGCATAATGCGGACGCACACAGCTGAAAGAATAAATATCTTAAAATGTATGTAGGTTTAAAAAAAAAAATAAACAGACAAAAAAACGTGTTTCCTAATAGTAGTATAATAACGGAACCTTTGTTAAAACATTTTTTAGAGGTGAATGTTCCCCTTTAAACAAACACCATGTCAAGCAAGACACAAAGTATAACCGAACCTCAAATTGGGCTGTACAAGGGTATATGTGGAGCACTTACTGGGGAAAACAAAAACATGTAAATTAATTTAAATTGGTCTTTAAACCCCATGTATACAAGAGAGGCCTCCAACCCATTGCAAAGCAACCACTGTACACACCTCTTTAGCAAGGAGGTTACAGGGACACTAAAATCCCCAATAACAAGCCCCAATTTACCTTAATCAGGACAGAGAATCCTAAAGGTCACGTGTAATCAACTCTCTGTGGATTGGTTCCCTAAGATTAACCTTTAATTAGTTCTGGATGTCGTGTCCACGTGGGCGGACATGATCCTTTGATGCAGAATTCCAGGAGCCCGACTCCTCCCACGGAAGCATTTGGGATCAGGAAGTCTGGTACCAAAGAATCATGGCTGCCTCCATGGACATGACATCCAGTACTAATTAAATATTAATTTCGGGGACTCAGTCCACCTAGAGTTGAGTCACCGTTGGCATTAAAATTTTCTGCCCAAATTAACCCCTTAACGACCGCCAGATCTGGGGGTGGGTGGCCCTAGAGGACAGTGGCCCTTTTTTCTTTTTTTATCAATGCATTCTGGGATTGTAGAGCAACGTACAGCCACACTGTGGTCCCAGAATTTCATGATGTGCCAGGACCGTCACTGGTCCTTAATAGATATCCAGGCTTGCCAAGACTGTTATCGGACTTTAACCTCTTAAGGAATGGACTTGTGAATGGCACTTAAGAACCATGGAGCATTTTTATTCCCTATCCAAATCAAGGCTCCCTGAATTGCACGCAGCTGCGTGGGGATCCATGTCGGTCTGTGTGTATAATCTTTTTCCTGTACAAATGAGAGGTAGTGATCGCTGGCTCTCCAGCTATTAACACCTCAAATACCAACATCTCTCACCAGCCAAAGGGATGGCAGTTCTAGTCTCCAGGAGCTAAAAAGCCCGATGTTGCTGACCCTACAGGAGTAATACAGGAGTTTACAGTATTTAGTCCAACAGCAAACAGCAAAATGAAGACTGGGTAATATACAGAAATGAATTCTAGGTTAAACCAAATGCACGTAGAGGACAAAGGAAAATTTACTAAATTTTCACTTATTTAAAACAGGGCTTCTAACCCACAATGCATTGCTTTGTTGCGTATCCCTCTGGCACTCAAAGGGTTAACTGGTCCTTAATAGATATCCAGGCTTGCCAAGACTGTTATCGGACTTTAACCTCTTAAGGAATGGACTTGTGAATGGCACTTAAGAACCATGGAGCATTTTTATTCCCTATCCAAATCAGGGCTCCCTGAATTGCACGCAGCTGCGTGGGGATCCATGTCGGTCTGTGTGTATAATCTATTTCCTGTACAAATGAGAGGTAGTGATCGCTGGCTCTCCAGCTATTAACACTACAAATACCAACATCTCTCACCAGCCAAAGGGATGGCAATTCTAGTCTCCACGAGCTAAAAAGCCCAATGTTGCTGACCCTACAGGAGTAATAATAGGAGTTTACAGTATTTAGTCCAACAGCAAACAGCAAAATGAAGACTGCAATATACAGAAATGAATTCTAGGTTAAACCAAATGCACGTAGAGGACAAAGGAAAATTTACTAAATTTTCACTTATTTAAATTAGGGCTTCTAACCCACAATGCATTGCTTTGTTGCGTATCCCTCTGGCACTCAAAGGGTTAACTCCTTGCATGCTGGGGGGGGGGGAAGAGTATCTCCAGAGCAATGTGTTGGATAGTTTCATAGTAACATAGTAACATAGTAACATAGTAGATAAGGCTGAAAAAAGACATGCGTCCATCAAGTCCAGCCCATGCCAATAACACCCCTGTTGATCCAGAGGAAGGCAACAAAAAAGCCCTCTGGAGCAATTTCCAATGTAGGTGTGTGTTTGTGTGTGAGTGTCTCAATTAGTTCCCCGGCTCAATATCCTATTTGCTTTGAAGCCATCTGTCATAACTGTCAATATTGTTCTGTGCTAGATAGGCATCCATTGCTTTTTTGAATGCAGTTACATTATCTGCAAGCACAGCATCCCGAGGCAAAGAATTCCATAGCCTTACCGCCCTTACTGTAAAGAATCCCTGCCTGTGTTTCCTACCACTCAAGTGCTTAAAAGCCCCTTTAAATCATGGGGGAATTAATTTGTCCCATAAGGGTCTTTGTAAATTTGTTTAGTATTGGAGCTTTTAACCCCTTGGATGCTAAAATGGTTATTTGTCCCCTGTTGGCTTGTCCCAGAATTACTTTGATTTTGCTTTGTCCATAAGATCTTTTAACGAGAGATAAATTAATCTAGACGTAGGGGGATTTGCACTGTAAATTTACTGCACGTCACCCATCTCCTGTAACTGAGCAACCGCAGGTAAGGAAAACAAAAGAACTTATTAATTCCAGGGGAAGACGAGCACAATATGAACGTCAGTCAGTGAAAGAACATCCTGCGCTGATCCGTCGCGTACATCAGTGACAGGCAACCAGACTCACTATGTAGCACAAAGATGGAGAGTCGTTCTCACATAATGCAGAGGGTGTCTACCCATTTATTAGAGCAGTGCAGGGATTGCACAATGTTCCACGGAAATATCAACCTCCCTGCCACTCTATATCCTAGATTAGAGAGGCTGGTAGCCCCCCAAAATGTTGTGTAATCTTGGAACTGCTCTGATAAATGAGTGTACATCCTTTGCATTATCTAACAGTGACTGTCCATCTAACCTCCACCAAGTACCGATAAGGACTAGTCTGAACCAATTATAGTATGGCCCAAAGGTTCTCAGACTGGGCTCCACTGAGCCTGAGGGTTCCCTGTAGAAGTCCAAAGGGTTCCAAAGACCAAATGTAAGGAATGGTGGAGAGTGGAACAAGGCTGGGTGGCCGTTAGCGTATCCATGGTTTAGCAACACTCAGTGGACAAACAAAAAAACAGGGGTGGCTGTTAGTGCATTGGTGACCCAGTTACTACCAGCAGAATAAGGCTGGGATGGCTATTACTGTATCTACGGTTCTGTGAATATCAGTGGAACAACACTAGGGCAGCCATGAGAATATTTGTGGTTCAGTGACTAGCAGTGAATAGTAGACCAATGCTGGAGTGGCCATTAATGTACTTGTAGTACAGGATGAACAAGACTATCTTGGCTATTAGTGTCTTGGTGGTTCTGTGACTACCGGTGGACAGTGGATGTGCTCTTTCACATGGAACTGAAGTAGTCCCGTTCTACAGTTCTGTTGTCCTTGTTCCTTCACTCACCTTCTCCTACGTTCCACCTTTAATCCGGATGCAGGAGAGGCGTCTTTGAAGGCCAGCACATGTGCTCGCCAGACATTATTATAGGCAGGCTCCTAACTGGTTCAGCCATTAATGTAACCTCCATCATTACTTGTGTGGAAGGTCTGCAGGCAGCTCCATTGGCCTCTGTGCAGAAGCAGAACGATGGACTTTGGTACGTTCTCAGTGACAGTGGCACCATAGCCAGGTGGGATGGGTTGTAGTGTGGAATGATAGCCTCTGGTAGGCACAGAGTGGCATTTAGGAGAGACAGCAATGCTGAATGTTGGTATGTGTCAGTGAGAGAGTAATGTGGAATGATTGTATTTTACAGGCATGGAGGGGCAGTGAGGGAGAGCAGTGTGGAATGTTAGTGCATGGATGGCGGGGGGGGGGGTGACAGCTGGGAGGGTGGTAGTGTGGAAAGTTAGTGTCTGGCCAGTAAGGAGTGACAGCTGGGAAGGAGAGCAGTGTGGAATGTTAGTGTCTGGCCGGTAGGGCGTGACAGCTGGGAAGGAGAGCAGTGTGGAATGTTAGTGTCTGGCTGGTAGGGAGTGACAGTTGGGAAGGAAAGCAGTGTGGAATGTTAGTGTCTGGCCGGTAGGGAATGACAGCTGGGAAGGAGAGCAGTGTGAAATGTTAGTGTCTGGCTGGTAGGGAGTGACAGCTGGGAAGGAGAGCAGTTTGGAATATTAGTGTCTGGCCGGTAGGGAATGACAGCTGGGAAGGAGAGCAGTGTGAAATGTTAGTGTCTGGCTGGTAGGGAGTGACAGCTGGGAAGGAGAGCAGTGTGGAATGTTAGTGTCTGGCTGGTAGGAAGTGACAGCTGGGAAGTAGAGCAGTGTGGAATGTTAGTGTCTGGCAAGTAGGGAATGACAGCTGGGAAGGAGAGCAGTGTGAAATGTTAGTGTCTGGCTGGTAGGGAGTGACAGCTGGGAAGGAGAGCAGTGTGGAATGTTAGTGTCTGGCCGGTAGGGAATGACAGCTGGGAAGGAGAGCAGTGTGAAATGTTAGTGTCTGGCCGGTAGGGAATGACAGCTGGGAAGGAGAGCAGTGTGAAATGTTAGTGTCTGGCCGGTAGGGAGTGACAGCTGGGAAGGAGAGTAGTGTGGAATGTTAGTGTCTGGCTGGAAGGCAGTGACAGCTGGGAAGGAGAGCAGTGTGGAATGTTAGTGTCTGGCTGGTAGGGAGTGACAGCTGGGAAGGAGAGCAGTGTGGAATGTTAGCGTCTGAATGGCAAGAAGTGGCACCTGGGAGGGGGAACAGAATATGACAGTAACAGCTTTTTCCCTTTGTTACATCTTGAAGGGTTATAACTTGGAATAGAACTGCTAACAGATTGGGGCACCCAAGGGAAACCAGTAAGGTCTGAATGCAGCCCCAGGGACACATTTTTCCCACCAATAACAAACAGTGGAGGTCTGGCTGTTGTTGAAAGACTGGTTCACCCACAGGGAGTAAAATTAATGGACTCTGACTACATTCACATCCCTCTTGTACTGTCCCAGAAGGAAGAAGACTTCTGTATTGTTCTCTTCAGGAATGTGAATATAGTTGTGCCAAATCATATAATAAGATACAGTGTACTACTGCAGGTACAAGGGATGGGATTACCTACACCAGGAAGGGCATGTCTTGGCTGCCTTCATTCACCTACCTGGGCATGTCTCGTCCGCTGAGCTGAAGCTTCCGGAAGGTCTCTTCATACTGTGGAAGCTCCACGTATGTTATCAACCACTGGACCACCTCATCAATTGTCCAGTTATACACTGAGAGAGAGAGAGAGAGAGACGTCATTAGCTGTTCAGTTGTACAGAGAGAGAGAGAGAGAGAGAGACGTCATTAGCTGTTCAATTGTACAGAGAGAGAGAGACGTCATTAGCTGTTCAATTGTACAGAGAGAGAGAAAGAGAGAGAGACGTCATTAGCTGTTCAGTTGTACATTGAGAGAGAGAGAGAGAGAGAAAGAGAGACGTCATTAGCTGTTCAGTTGTACATTGAGAGAGAGAGAGAGAGAGAAAGAGAGACGTCATTAGCTATTCAGTTGTACACTGAGAGAGAGAGAGAATCATTAGCTGTTCAGTTGTACACAGAGAGAGAGAGACATCTTTAGCTGTTCAGTTGTACACTGAGAGAGAGAGAAAGACGTCATTAGCTGTTCAGTTGTACACAGAGAGAGAGAGAGAGAGACGTCATTAGCTGTTCAATTGTACAGAGAGAGAGAGAAAGAGAGAGAGACGTCATTAGCTGTTCAGTTGTACATTGAGAGAGAGAGAGAGAGAGAGAAAGAGAGACGTCATTAGCTATTCAGTTGTACACTGAGAGAGAGAGAGAGACATCATTAGCTGTTCAATTGTACACAGAGAGAGAGAGACATCTTTAGCTGTTCAGTTGTACACTGAGAGAGAGAGAGAGACATCTTTAGCTGTTCAGTTGTACACTGAGAGAGAAAGAGACGTCATTAGCTGTTCAGTTGTACACAGAGAGAGAGAGACATCATTAGTTGTTCAGTTGTACACTGAGAGAGAAAGAGAGACGTCATTAGCTGTTCAGTTGTACACAGAGAGAGAGAGACATCTTTAGCTGTTCAGTTGTACACTGAGAGAGAAAGAGAGACGTCATTAGCTGTTCAGTTGTACACGAAAGAGACGTCATTAGCTGTTCAGTTGTACACAGAGAGAGAGAGAGACATCTTTAGCTGTTCAGTTGTACACTGAGAGAGAGAGAAAGAGAGACGTCATTAGCTGTTCAGTTGTACACAGAGAGAGAGAGACATCTTTAGCTGTTCAGTTGTACACTGAGAGAGAGAGAAAGAGAGACGTCATTAGCTGTTCAGTTGTACACGAAAGAGACGTCATTAGCTGTTCAGTTGTACACCGAGATAGAGAGAAAGAGAGACGTCATTAGCTGTTCAGTTATACACTAAAGAGAGAGAAAGAGAGACATCATTAGCTGTTCAGTTGTACACTGAGATAGAGAGAAAGAGAGACGTCATTAGCTGTTCAGTTATACACTAAAGAGAGAGAAAGAGAGACGTCATTAGCTGTTCAGTTGTACACTGAGATAGAGAGAAATAGAGACGTCATTAGCTGTTCAGTTGTACACTGAGATAGAGAGAAAGAGACATCATTAGCTGTTCAGTTGTACACTGAGAGAGAAAGAAAGAGAGACGTCATTAGCTGTTTAGTTGTACACTGAGAGAGAGAGAGAGAGAGAGACGTCATTAGCTGTTCAGTTGTACACTGAGAGAGAGAGAGAGAGAGACGTCATTAGCTGTTTAGTTGTACACTGAGAGAGAGAGAGAGAGAGAGACGTCATTAGCTGTTCAGTTGTACACTGAGAGAGAGAGAAAGAGAGACGTCATTAGCTGTTTAGTTGTACACTGAGAGAGAAAGAAAGAGAGACGTCATTAGCTGTTTAGTTGTACACTGAGAGAGAGAGAGAGAGAGACGTCATTAGCTGTTCAGTTATACACTGAGAGAGAGAGAGAGAGACGTCATTAGCTGTTTAGTTGTACACTGAGAGAGAGAGAGAGAGAGAGACGTCATTAGCTGTTTAGTTGTACACTGAGAGAGAGAGAGAGAGAGAGAGAGAGAGAGACATCATTAGCTGTTCAATTGTACACAGAGATAGAGAGAAAGAGACGTCATTAGCTGTTCAGTTGTACACTGAGAGAGAAAGAAAGAGAGACGTCATTAGCTGTTTAGTTGTACACTGAGAGAGAGAGAGAGAGACGTCATTAGCTGTTCAGTTATACACTGAGAGAGAGAGAGAGACGTCATTAGCTGTTTAGTTGTACACTGAGAGAGAGAGAGAGAGAGAGACGTCATTAGCTGTTTAGTTGTACACTGAGAGAGAAAGAAAGAGAGACGTCATTAGCTGTTTAGTTGTACACTGAGAGAGAGAGAGAGAGAGACGTCATTAGCTGTTCAGTTATACACTGAGAGAGAGAGAGAGAGAGACGTCATTAGCTGTTTAGTTGTACACTGAGAGAGAGAGAGAGAGAGACGTCATTAGCTGTTTAGTTGTACACTGAGAGAGAGAGAGAGAGAGAGACATCATTAGCTGTTCAATTGTACACAGAGAGAGAGAGAGAGAGAGAGAGAGACGTCATTAGCTGTTCAGTTATACACTGAAGAGAGAGAGACGTAATTAGCGGTTCAGTTATACACTGAGAGAGACATCATTAGTTGTTCAGTTGTACACCGAAAAGAGAGAAAGAGAGACGTCATTAGCTGTTCAGTTGTACACTGAGAGAGAGAGTCATTAGTCTGCATGAGGTATAGGACAAGTCATTAATGGTCTAGTTATATGTTGAGAGAAAAGGAGAAGGACAGACCGTATCATTAACCTGAACAAAGCACAATACACCTCATCAGTGGTACAGTTATACACTGAGGGGAGGGTCATTTGCCTGAATGTGATACAGTGAACCTCATCAATGAGAGAGAGAGAGAAACATTACAGAAACTGGGCTAAAATCTGGCCAAATAACTGTATGAACTGGACATTGCTACAAGAAAATAAACCTAACGTCACAGTAAAAAATGAATTGGCAAAAATCTCTCTACATAAAATTCCTGAGTCACTGTTACATACGTCCCAGAGCATTACAAAGGCAGGGGTGAATACTCAGTACCAAGCCACCTAATAATCCTGCCCTTCCCCACCGTAACTTTCCCCACAGAGAAGGAGAGGGGCGATCCTGTTTGCCATGGTGAAGGGGAGAAGCCACCGATGCATATTGCCCTTCGGCGTGGCGAAGGGGACATGTGGGCAAGGATCTCCCCTCCCCTTCACCGTGGTGAACAGCGTGGCACCCTCCCCTTCACCACGACAAAAGTTAATCTACAACAGTGTTATAGAAACTGAAATTACAACAATACGGGTAAATAAATTGGCCTAATCAGTGCATAAACTGAATATTTCAGCAATAATGAACTGGTAAAGAAGCTGTGCAGATTAGAATATGAACTGGAGCGGTGTGATCGTCTTCATCTGCAAAAGAAATAAGTTGTGGGACACGTCTGTGCGCACGGATAAGAATGACATGTTTTCTGCTCTGTGTTATTGTGGTAAGAGAGGGGTTAAAATAAAAGGCTTTGTTTCTCCCCTTGCAGGTGTATTATGTGCCAGTGACAACAGACTGTGTCTGCGGTGGGTGTGTTGCTTTTGATTGCTGTGTTGTGAATGATGGCCTTGTGCTATGTAGATCAGAGGGACAGTGAATACTTGCAGCAGTGGGTCAGCACTGGGAACGTTAACAGGGGATTAACTCACAGGGGATTAAACAGGGTAACAAACATCCACTGATTAACTTAAAGGGATAGTAACACTTAAAATGTAAAAAATATATGTTGTAGGGTTTATCCCCCTGTGTAAAACAAGAGTACTCTGCTACCACTGCTGAAAGGTGTTTCGTTCAAAAGTTATTAATTTTCAAAGTTGAATTTTTTAGGTGCAATATCACAGTGGCCTGAAATTGTACAGTGGCGCTGTTGCTACACCATCCTATGGAGATTTATGGTCCTGGGACCAGAGCTGTCCATAGGATCGTGTAGCAACAGCGCCACTGTACAATTTCAGGCCACTGTGATATTACATAGTAACATAGTAAATTAGGTTGAAAAAAGACACAAGTCCATCAAGTTCAACCTTCTCCTCATACCTCAGTAACTGAGAATTTTATAGCTTTCCTGCTACCAATTAAATTATTCTTTATCAGACCTTCCTGATCAGCCTACTGATAAACAGTATAACTCTGTATGTTCCCTTTTGAAAGAAATGTATCTAATCTTCTCTTAAATGTATCCATTGTATCAACTTTGAAAATTAATAACTTTTGAATGAAACACCTTTCAGCAGTGAGAGTACTCTTGTTTTACTCAGGGGGATAAACCCTACAACATATTTTTTTTTTACATTTTAAGTATTACTATCCCTTTAAAGAGTTAGTAATGTCGCTTTAAAAGTTGTTCGCCGAACCTTCTGTATGTTAAAAGTAACCTATTGCGCTATGTCTAATACCTTACTTGTATGTAGTTGAAAAGCAATAAAGAGATAAAGATCCCCGGCCGCCCCTTCTGTCCACGTCACTCTGAATCAGCAGTCTGGTCCGGACGTCTGCAGCGAGGGACAAACTTCAGTAAGCAAAGGAAAATCCTGCCCTCCATCAGATGGGACAGGATTTCCCTTATACTCACGCACTGAAGTTTGTCCCTCTCTGCATCCGTCTGGCCCCAGAAACAGATCAGTGATTCAGTGGGAAGCAGCCAGAAAGGGGCGGGCAGGGGAAGCTTTATCTCTACACAACTATTGAACTACAAACAAGTAAGGTATTAGACATAGCGCAATCTGTTACTTTTAACATACAGAAGACTCTGCGAACTACTTTTAAAGCAACATTACTATCCCTTTAGTACTGAACTGGGATAATGAGTTTTGGCACAACTGTGACTATAATTCAGTGTACAAGCTGGTATATGCTTGCACACCTGGAACAACCATTCCAAGGTTCATACCTCTGTGGTAGATTTGAGCAATCAGCCTCATTGGAAGCGGACGTTATAGATCTGGAGAGACAGGCTACATCACTGAGGGGGCTGGAGACCTTGAAAGAGCGGATTGCAGTTTTCTGATCATAGTTTGTGTAATAAGGCCAACTACGGAGTTAAATTTGTGGCTAGACACTTGGTGCCAGATGGAGGGGTTTGGGCTGTGTTTTCTCTATACAGTAGATATGGATTGCACCATACTGGAAGGGGGGCTGCTGCTAGGATATTGGATGGTTAGAGGGTTGGAGAAGACTATAAACTAGGAAGGGGGGGGGAGTGAGCCAACATAGCATGGTGTAGACAAGGGAGAAGAGCAACTGGGATTAGAGAAGGGGCATGGGGGTGGAGAGAGGAGAAGGGCTGGTTCACCTAATAGAAAGGTGCCTTTGTTACAGCCAGATAAAAAAAGCAAATTAATTTAAAACTATGCACATTTTCACAATGGCAGTAACATAAAGCATATGCTTGAAAATGCTTGTAAGATGGGGGAGTTGGAACAGATTGTAATGAATGAACAGTATAATCATCTAGGCATTACTGAAACCTAGTTGGATCATACATGACGGAGCTGTCAATCTGGAGGCATATTTGCTGTTTTTTTTTTTTGGGTTTTTTTTTTTTTAAGAGCTTGAGGGGTATTCCTACATGTGAAGCAAACCTTAACACCTAGCGTAAGGGATAATATTAACGATTGGTCCAACGAGAATGTAGAGGGCATGTAGAGGGCATGAGGGCATATATATAATAAAAATATGTTGACTGACATTTGCTACAGGTCTCATATTATTGGGGAAGAAGCCCAACTGTTACTGCAATTGGAATATGCTTCTTAGTTAGGAAAAGTAATCATAACTGGAGATCATAAAGAACATGAAATTGATTGGGAAATAATTTTATAAGCATGCTTAATGAGAACTTCATGTCTTAACTAGTAGAGGAGACAACTAGAAAAGAAGTCTTGATAAACAGTATACAGGTAAGGAAGCATTTGGGTAACAGTGGCCACAATACGGTATCCTTTTAAATTTGTTGTGAGAAGCCCATTAAAGGTATAGTAATGTTTCATTATAAAAGCAGCTCTAATTAATCATCATAGTATTTGGACTATATATCAATACTGTCAGAGTTGTAGTTCAAGAGTAAATCAATGATAAAGTATCCCCCTCCCGCCCCTTTTACGGATGTAACACTGTTCAGCCAGAGCAGAAGGGAGGTGCCCAGGTAGACTGCAGAGAGGGACAATCTTCAATTAAGATAAGGGAAAAACCTGAAAAACTTGTCAAGGGGGGGCAGGGCTTTCATTGTTCTCATAGGAAGAAGATTGTCCCCTGCTGTTATCTTTCTGGTCTATGGAAGAGATGGCTTACACTAGTTAAAAGGGGTGGGAGGGGAAACTTTGCTTGTGAATATCTCTCAAATCATAAAGGTTTGAGAGATAAGACATATCATTCTTCATGTTTTTTTAATGCCTACAAAATAAAATAAAGATAAAATGAAGTATTACTATCCCTTTAACAAGGGTTTAATTACAACATTCAACTTTAAAAAGGCTTTACAGTAATAAAAGCAGAGACGTTATCTTCTAATATAAAAATGCAGAAGAAAGATGGAATTTGTTCGAAATACTTTTGGATAAATATCTGCGTCAAATATTCTGCTGGGGGATAAATACAAGAGGAATGAAATAAGACCAGTGTGGCTTAACAAAGAGGTTTTCAAGGAAACAGGAAGAATAAGCAGTATTTTAAATTACTGAAGACAGAAGGGTCAAATGCAACATTTAAAAATATCTTGAGAATGCATAAGAATCTGCCAACAAGCAATTAGACTAGCTAAATTTGAAAAAGAGAAAATAATTTCCACAAAGCTCAAGAAAAAAAATCCTAAAATGTTGAAGAAGTGCATAAATGACAAAAAGCAGAGGGCTGATATTAGGCCCCTTAAAACTGAGACATTTGAATTAATTAGTGACAATGAGGCAGTGGCTGACACCTTAAAGGAACATTAACACCTAAAAATAAACTGGGGTTATAGACACCTAAATCCCATGTAGTCCATGAGGCATCTGTTTCCTGAGATCTACAATCTAGTCTTACATATGTTCTGTGGGGGCTCCTATTTTTGCTCACCCCGGGGCTGCTACTACCATGAAAATCTTCATAGCGGGTCTAAAAAGTGATGGTTCTGCATTTTTTTTTTTTTTAACTATCTGAGTGCCAGGAATGTAAGCAATGTAATGCAAAGGAATGCAATGCTCTCTCCTCAGTCACTTAAAGGGTTACTGTACTGAAATAACACTCTTCATGGCCCAAATACTATGAAGATTAATTGGAGCTGCTGTTTTCGTGAAACATTACTATCTATTACGCACTATATTATCTCTATAATTAAACTGGGTAAATTAGATATAAACTGTTACACCAATATATAAATTGGACAAATTAGTATTTAAAGGGATAGTATTGTTTCACAATAAAAGCAGTTCCAATGAAACTTCATAGTAGTTGGGACATGGAGAGTGTTATATCAATGCTGTCAGAGTTGTAGTACAAAAGTAATTGAATGATAAAGTATCCCCCTCCCGTCCCCTTTTACCTAGTGTAACACTGTTCACTTCAGATGTGGAATCTGGTCTCTTGACCGGACAGGTCACAGCAAGGGACAATCTTCTTACTGTGACCATAAGGAAAACCCTTCCCCCTTGACAGTTTTTTTGAGGTTTTGCTTATGGTCATTGAAGATTGTCCCTCTCTGGAAGCCATCTGGGCACCTCCCTTCTGATCTGGCTGAGCAGTGTTACATCAGTAAAAGGGGCGGGAGGGGGACACTTTATCATTCAATTACTCTTGAACTACAACTCTGACAGTATTGAAATAACACTCTCCACGGCCCAAATACTATGATGATTAATTAGAGCTGCTTTTATTATGAAACATTACTATCCCTTTAAACAGAATATTACAACAATAAATGAACTGGTAAATAAACTGGCAGTTGCCTAGTCTGCCTCATGTGAAATCCAAGCCTGGTATCACCCCTATACACAGGTACATATACACAGGTACATATGTCACTTGTTCACTAAGACGTGATAAAGAGGAGATGAAGAGGAAAGATCTTCTCCAGTGATATCACTTCTCCAGTTCCTATTATTCTATGGCGTCTATAAGGGGCGGATTGTAGGGGAATACCAGCCCGGGCATTTTTTTTTTTTTTTTTTTTTTAAAGCAGCCCACTAGCTGCACCGATGTCCCTATCGACACCCCCTTGTGGTCCCTGTGAGGCATGGGAGAGCAGGCGCCAGGATATTATGTCATATCCTGGCGCTCTGCATTAACCCTCTGAGTGCCAGAGGGGTACGCAACGCATTGCTTTGCAATGTGTTGCGTACCCCCCGGCACTCAAAGGGTTAACAAAGAACGCGAAGGCTGTCACAGAGAGTGCCTGTGGCAACACAGACCTCCTTCAAAATGTCGTGGGACGGTGAGGTGAGATCCTCTGATCTCCCCCACCGGCCCATGATCTAGCGGCCCACCGGGGGACACCCGATCCCCCGATAGGACAATCTGCCCATGGCGTCTATACACTCACATCTTTCCAACTTGAGAAATCTTAGTGCATAGGCTCCATAGAATAACATAGGAACTGAAGAAGTGATATCACTGGAGAAGTTATCTCCACTTTATCACCTCTTTATCACGCCTTAGTCCATCTCTCTCCCTCGCCTCAGTAGTAAGTCTACAACCATGTCTACTCAGGGAAAGGGCCAACTAACATTTTTCCGAAGACTTTGAAATACACTGAGAAGCAATGACACACAAAGGGTTAATACGCTTGTTCAGTCTGGTTTTCAGCCAGTAAAACTGCCCTTATCTACTCAATGGAAAGTTTCTCAACAGAAAACCAGCAGTGAAAGTTTGATGTCAACACAAGATAAGGGAGATGTTATCGGTGCCTGGGGAAGCATGCTGGTATCTGGTCTTGTACACAGGCCAGGATCTTGTCTTTATCTAGGTGATAAGCAAACAGGATCAGCGTTCAGAAATGTAATGCTTTATGGACCAAAAGGAGTGAGGATGGCTGAGACAGATTAACCCTTTAAAGGACCAGAGAGGTGTTCAATGCATTGCGTGACACCCTCCACTCCTCATTAACCCTTTGAGTGTCAGAAGGGTGTCCAACGCACTGCAGAACAAGTATAACCTAAACCTGCTTTTTTTATTGCATGTGTAGAATTATCTGGCTGGCAGGGCGTATCATGTGCTATGAAGAGCAATGTGGAATGTTATTATCTCACTGTAGGAAGTGGCAGGTGGGATGGAGAGAAGTGTGGAATGTTCATTATCTAGATGGCAGGGAGTGGCACTTCTAATGGAGAGCAATATGAAATGTATCATCTGGCTGGCAGGGAGACGAAGTTGTGAGGGAGAACAGTGTGAAGTGTTAATATATAACAGGCACGCTGGCCAATCCTGTCCAATATGCATAAACAGACAAATACATATAACTGTACGGCTAACATAGATCTAGGTTATTTTAAAGGGATAGTAATACTTCATTTTAACTTTATTTTATTTTGTAGGCATTAAAAAAACACGAAGAATGATATAAGACTTATCTCTCACACCTTTATGGTTTAAGAGATATTCACAAACAAAGTATCCCCCTCCTGTCCCTTTTACTGATGTAACACTGTTCAGCCAGATCAGAAGGGAGGTGCCCAGGTAGATTGCAGAGAGGGACAATCTTCAATTAAGATAAGGGAAAAACCTGAAAAACTTGTCAAGGGGGGCAGAGCTTTCATTGTTCTCATAGGAAGAAGATCGTCCCCTGCTATCTGTCTGTCTATGGACTGCATTCCACATCTGAGAAGAGATGGCTTACACTAGGTAAAAGGGGCGGGAGGGGAAACTTTGCTTGTGAATATCTCTCAAACCATAAAGGTTTGAGAGATAAGACTTATTTCATTCTTCATGTTTTTTTAATGCCTACAAAATAAAATAAAGTTAAAATGAAGTATTACTATACCTTTAAACGTTTTCTCAAAATGACTTGTTAAAGTGACAGCGTATGTTTATTCCAGGTGGGAATGAGCAACATGTGGGAGATTTGTGATGTGCTGGACCCACCTTCGCTGGAGCTCAAGAGGATAAAAATGGTGTCAGTGTTAGCCCTGTCACACCATTAGGGTATTCACTTTCCAAAAATTCTCAGGAGGCAAATATATTCTCATGCTCTGAACTTCTACTCACCATCAGGTTTGTTTATAATAAAGTAGAGATATTTCACAATCAGACAATGAAATGCAAAGCTTCACATGCTGGAGAGGTAGAGAGCCGCCATGTTAATGTGTCTGCTCTAGTATCACGGGACACGGGAACCAGATCACAGCAGCAGCCAACCATTACTAACCCTACACTGAAGCACTCCTATTGATGAATAGCCCTCCATTGCTTTATATTCTTCTCTAACATGTTAAAGGTTATGTTTTATTAAATCGCCCCCTTTCTACAATGATGAAGATCACTAAGACAATGTCCACATGGATGACTTCTATGGATCTGTAACAGAACACTGCTGAAGCTGCCTCTTCTACCAATCTGTGATGCCCTGCGTTCCTGCTGGTGGCAGTGCCTGATTGCTGCCAGTTTAAAGCACTAATAGACTTTTTTTTTTTATAAAAAAAAAGTTATAGGGATTCTCCTTTGTGACACAAGGGAACTCAAACGGCCGGCAGTGACTTCACTCAAAAATCATAACCATCCAAACAGTCACTGAGGAGCAGCACCTGATAGCTAACTCATGTCGCTACAGACATAGATAACTGCCTACCACTATGCGGGTCTGCTATTTAATGGAAATTGTGATGAGAATCACAGCCTGCAAGCCTGCAGTACCGCACAATGACCCATAGAGCGCAATTCATGTCGAGCGTGGGGAAACGTGCCGCATTCAGTGGAGAACACAGGGGTAGTTGTAGAATTCTGCAACTGGATGAATTCAAGTAACAATGAAGATATTCCTTGTGAACAGCTTGAAGCAATGGGGCATCCTATATAATAATTTGCTAAAACGTGTTTAACGACACAGTCATGCGCAGTAGAGACTGCCCGCGCTGTGGCTGATACACAGCTGGATGCTCAGAAGGAGCGTCCAGCTCTGAATCAGCCGCGGCGGTGCGGGCAGTCTCTACTGTGTATGAATGCCCCGCGACCGGCTGGCAGTGGCACTGGGGCCCGTGTAACGGGCTCTTCAACTAGTATATCCCTAATTAACCCCTTTGTGTGCCAGAGGTGTGTGCGATGCATTACTCGGCAATGTGTTGTGTATCCCTCTGGCATTCAAAGGGTTAAACAGTAGATAAATGTCATTTTACATGATTTTCACATAGTTCTAAGACAGTGAAAGGAAAACTAGCCACTCATGGAAAAGATCGAGAGTACACTCACAGAAAACTGAATAGCGACTCACATAAATATCAAATATGTAGCAAGAAATATTAAACACAAAAAAATTCAGTGTGTAAGAATTAAAGGGATAGTAATACTTTATTATTACTATCCCTCATATTGTAGGTATTTGTAAAATAATTAAATAGCCCCGAGGTTCATCTCTCAGACCTTTATGGTTTGAGAGATAACCGAAAGCAAAGTTCCCCCTCCCTCCCTGAAGTCAGCGTTGTACTGACTACAGGGGAAGTCTGTCGTACGACAGTCAGATGGCTGTGCAGCTGAGCCGAGATCCCGTTAGTGACAGAGAATTATTTCACTGAAACGGTCTTCTACACGTGATTGGTTTGTGCTTGGTATAAGCTTGGTTTGTGCTTGGTTTGTGATTGGTTTAAGCTTGGTTTGTGCTTGGTTTGTGATTGGTTTAAGCTTGGTTTGTGATTGGTTTGCAACCACACATAGAAGACTGTTTCAGTGAAATAATTATTTTATAACTAACGCGATCGCAGCTCTGCTGCAGAGCCGCATGATGAAAGTCAGGCCGGATATCCCTGCAGTCAGTACAACGCTGACTTCAGGGAAGGGGGAGGGAGGGGGGAACTTTGCCTTCGTTTATCTCTCAAACCATAAAGGTTTGAGAGATGAACCTGGGCGCTATTAAATTATTTTGCAAATATCTACAATATGGGGGATAGTAATAATAAAGTATTACTATCCCTTTAAACAGTCGTCATATTCACAAAACTCTATAGAAAGTGACCTCACCTTCAGAGATCTTCCACGTGTTCCACAGATCTTCCACACTGATCAACTTGTCTTCTCCGTGGAACGTGCTGTGCTTCACCGTGGGGTCGTGGTAATTCAGATCCTCCCTCAGAAACTGGGAAAACAAGAACAATGTAAAGGGAATTACACCCCACGGTAAACATCACAAGCTTGCAAACAAAACAGGCTTCTGTTGGAAAAAGGACACCCAAATAAACTACCGGAAATAAAAAGTTTTCGCCAAACTACCCTTTTGGCAAAGAAAATAACAAAAAAAACCTGAATATTTGATGAAAGTGATGAAAAAGAGGTTATCTTTAATATTCAGAATGAAGCATCTAATAGGGCTGCACCGATACCGATACTAGTATCGGTATCGATACCAGCATTTGCTCAAGTACTTGTACTCGCGCAAATGTGGCCGATGCCATCACCGATACCCTGTGTCAGGGTCGGTGCTGCAGAGAGGGAGCCCGGGGAGCTGCTCACAATGCTCCCCGGTCGCCTCTCTCCCTCCTGTAGCGTTGGAGCATTGCCGCGGGTTACCATGGCAACGCTCCGACACTGACTTCTGCTGGGGCTCGCGAGAGAACAGCGAGCACCCAGCAGAGGAGACTAAGGGAAACAAGATGGGGCAGCGGGTGTTGAAAGAGGCAGAGAGTGGGGTGAAGAGGGAGAAAGAGGCAAAAGGAGGGAAGATCAGGAGACAAAAGGAGGGGGGCCAAGAAGAGGCAAAAGGAGGGGGGATCAGGAGAGAGAGAGAGAGAGGCAAAAGGGTGGGATCAAGAGTCAAGGAGGGGGAGAAAGGGGGATCAAAACAGAGAGAAAAAGCCAAGGCAAAAGAAGGGGGCTCAAGAGGGGGAGAATGAAGCAAAAGGTGGGAATCAAGTGGGGGAAAAAGAGTCAAAAGGGGAGAATCAAAAGGTGGTGTGTGTGTATATATATATATATATATATATATATATATATATATATATATATATATATATATATATTTCAAGTACTCACAAATACCAAAAAAAAGTATCGGTAATTGGTATCGGTGAGTACTTGAGAAAATTATCGGTACTCGTACTCGGTCTTCAAAAATCGGTATCGGTGCATCTCTAGCATCTAATAACATCACAGTGATTATAAAAATATTGGGGGGAGAACTCCTAATTGATTTACTTTTAAAACAATAAAATTGTAATGTGTGTAAAGCTATCTTCAAGAGAGGAACGAATAGAAATAGCTTAGCATATATTACATCGAAAGTTAAACCTAATAATAGGAAAATATGTGTTGCTAAAGTAACCGTATATCATGGACATATGAAAAAAGCGCTGCAAAATATTTTCCATCATCTTTTAAAAGTAATCATGCACCGCTCCAAGTAATGACATTGCAAGATATAACATATCAACAGTTCTCAAGGGACAGATTCCAAGGATTATGTGAAAGCGAATCCTATGGGATATTCTATCTAGGAACACACTATCTCCTGGAGGACTGAATGAAGGACTCAACAAACACTTTTGTTCAATGATTTTAAGTGATCCTTAACAACCTATCTGTCTAGTGAATAACCAGTGTCAGAATATATATATCACGGTGCCCTGGATTCTTCCCTTTCTTGTGATTGCCTGGCGGCAGCATGGCGGGTGACTACTTCCTGGTCACTCACGCGTCATTCTGAGCACTTGCTATTTTATAGCTTCCACCCTGATTGACCTATGTGACTCCGCCTCCTAGAGAGGCCTTATATGCTGCAACCTAGCATTGCCTCAGTGCCTTTCGTGGTGTACCTGAGTGCTTTCTGAGTCTTCCGTTGTGATCCATTCTTGGCTGCTGAATCCGATTTGTGTATGACCCTGGCTTCGTCTGACTACTGATTTGTGCCTGAACCTTTTGCCTAGCTATTGACCGCTCCTTACCGACTTTGGCCTTGTCTGACTACCAGCTCCGTGTATGAGCTTTGGCCTGGCTATCTCTCCGTGCTGATCTTGGCTTGTCCGACTACCCACTCAGTGTATGACCTCTGGCCTGGCTGACTACGCGCTCCGTGCTAAGTACTTTGGCTTGTCTGACTTCCCGCTCCGTGCTAAGTACTGTAGCTTGTCTGACTTCCCGCTCCGTGCTAAGTACTTTGGCTTGTCTGACTTCCCGCTCCGTGCTAAGTACTGTGGCTTGTCTGACTTCCCGCTGCGTGCTAAGTACTGTGACTTGTCTGACTTCCCGCTGCGTGCTAAGTACTGTGGCTTGTCTGACTTCCCGTTACGTGCTAAGTACTTTGGCTTGTCTGACTTCGCGCTCCGTGCTAAGTACTGTGGCTTGCCTGACTACCCGCTCCATGCTAAGTACTTTGGCTTGCCTGACTACCCGAATCATTTGACCACTGGCTGGTTAGTTTCTCTTGCTCCCGTGACAATATATTGTATATATTAAATTATTTTTCTTTTAAATTAAACCTTCAACACACTATTATACTGTAATATTATTATTGTCGCTGAGTATTAGTAATGTTGATGATATGTTTCTGTTGTAGCACTTTGAGCTTTTATGTGTAATAATGTATACTTGTACCAGTCAGCACCAAGGTATATATGGATGGGAGAACAAAGGGGCAAACCTTACGGCACCTGAGGAGCAGTTTATCTCTGCGAAATGAGTAGGACACATCCCTTCCAACTAGAATCCAGGAGAGCAGACAGGAGTTTTATTTTGCTACAGACCGGTTGTTTGTATCTTGCTTAAACAGAGTTTATAGACTTATTGCCTTCTCAATGTATGAACTCCCTATCAGTATAGCTGTGTGCATTTTATTACTGCAGAGTCATATCACCTTGCTGATGAAATTGTAGAAGGACAATAAAACCTTCAGTAAGAGGGACGTAGATAGAGATGACAGCAGGAAAGTCAAATGAGATACCCATAGAGGTTGAGTTATATGCACAACCGTACATAGACCTGTATCCTCTCTTTTAGTGAATTTTAAATTGGCTTAGATTTTATTTTGGCTAATGCACTTTCTAACTTATAATATGTCTGCCCTGAACATTTCTACTTTCTTCTTCAGATAGACTGTCTTCTTAAAGGAGCAGTAAACTTTTTTTATGAAAAAAATATATATTGTAGGGATTTTCCTATTGAGTAAAATAAGGGTACTCCCACTGCCGAGAGATTTATATTTCCAGAGTTATTACAGTTTAAGCCCATGTTTTTTTACATTAGCAGTGCTCTCTAGTGGTCAAATTCTAATTAGATTTCCTGTTAGATTTAATGGAGAGGAAAGTCAGAAAAGTCAGAGACATACAGTTCTCCATAGAATGTGATAGAAACTGCTGAGTCACTTCCTGTCAGTTAGAACAATCAGGAAGTAAACACAGTAAATTCACTTCCTGTCAGTTATAACTATCAGGAAGTAAATACACAGTAAATTCACTTCCTGTCAGTCAGAACTATCAGGAAGTAAACACAGTAAATTCACTTCCTGTCAGTTATAACTATCAGGAAGTAAACACACAGTAAATTCACTTCCTGTCAGTTAGAACTATCAGGAAGTAAACACAGTAAATTCACTTCATGGTTATTTAAACTGCTATAAATTTTGAATAAAACATCTGACAGCGATGGGAGTGACCTTGTTTTATTCAGCAGGAAATGCTCTGTAAAATATGTGTTTTCATAAAAAAAAAGTTTACTGCTCCTTTAAGGCATGTTCTTCACCTCAAAGTTCATTTGTTAGTCCAATAAATGCTTTAATTTCACCTCCTGACTTCCATCTCTTCACTTGAGCGTTTATCCAAATTCTTTGAGTCTGTCACTCTCTTCCTGGTCCATCTGTGCAGTTGCCCAAATTTCCCTGCCCCTATCACCTGGTGAGGGCCCTTCTAACCACAGATTAAATCTATATAGGGTGAGGGAATATGTCTGGATGAAATTAATGGGAATTGCAGTGTAACTACAGCTGTAAGGCTTCACCCCGGACATAGCGGGAGTGGACCTACTGTAAGGGAAGGCGAACACAGATCTGCCAGGTATAAAGAATGGGATGTTAACACCCTAATCCTAATCAAGGGCAAGGCCCACTTAAAGGAACACTATAATACCCTAATAACCCCAATGTTTAACTTAATCTAGAAGAAAATCCTAATGACCACTATGAATCTATCCTTTTGTGGATTGGTTCTTCAAACTAAATCTCTTATTGAAAAATAAAGACTTTATAGGCCCATAGGAGTACATAAAAATGAAAAACTAGATGCAAAGTGCAGAAAATCAGATGAAGGTCATTAGTGACAGACGTTCATAAGACCTCATAGGGATAGATTCACAAATACAGCAGCTCCAACTAATCTTCATATGTGGGTTACGGAGAGTTATTTCAATACTGTCAGAATTGTAGTACAAGAGTAATTGAATGATAAAGTATCCCTCTCCCGCCCCTTTTACCTAGTGTAACACTGCTCACCTCAGATGTGTAATCTAGTCTTGAGATTGGACACAGCAAGGGACAATCTTCTTACTGTGAGAACAATGAAAACCATACCCCCTTGACAGGTTTTTCCTTATGCTCACTGAAGATTGTCCCTCTCTGTGATCCATCCGGACAGTCTTGCTGCTCTGAGGTGAGCAGTGTTACATCAGTAAATGGGACTGGAGGGGGATACTTTATCATTCAATTACTCTTGTACTACAACTCTGACAGTAGTGAAATAACACTCTCCATGGACCAAATACTATGAAGATTAATTGGAGCTGATTTTATTGTGAAACGTTACTATCGCTTTAAGTGGGACTGTTGGAATGACCATGACCTGTAAAGTAAATCCGAAAATGATGTGCAAGTTCGAGCCGAGAAAGGAACAAAAAAAAAGTGAAACTAAAACAAAACTGAAAAGCCAAGTAGGACCTACAACACGTGTATGTCAAAGATAACGATCAAAAGGAAAGAGGTACGAAAATGTCACATATCAAGCCTAATAAAAGCCCAGATCATGGATTCCAGGGTGGAGTGATACCATTGCAGGAGACCTAGAGAAGATGTGAGAAAGTGGGTGTGATTAAGTGAAAGTAGACCCTTTCTACTTTTCTTCTGAAATAGGACCAGGGTTTAAAGGGATAGTAACACTTCGTTTTAATTTTGTAGGCATTAAAGGGACAGTAATACTTAAAATGTAAAAAAAAATATGTTGTAGGGTTTATCCCCCTGAGTAAAACAAGAGTACTCCCACTGCTGAAAGGTGTTTAATTCAAAAGTTATTAATTTTCAAAGTTTAATTTTTTAGGTGCAATATCACAGTGGCCTGAAATTGTACAGTGGCGCTGTTGCTACACGATCCTATGGACAGCTCTGGTCAATTGACCATAAATCTCCATAGGATGGTGTAGCAACAGCGCCACTGTACAATTTCAGGCCACTGTGATATTGCACCTAAAAAATTAAACTTTGAAAATTAATAACTTTTGAATGAAACACCTTTCAGCAGTGGGAGTGCCCTTGTTTTACTCAGGGGGATAAACCCTAAAACATATTTTTTTTTACATTTTAAGTATTACTATCCCTTTAAAAAAACATGAAGAATGATATAAGTCTTATCTCTCAAACCTTTATGGTTTGAGAGATATTCACAAGCAAAGTTTCCCCTCCCGTCCCTTTTACCTAGTGTAAGCCATCTCTTCTCAGATGTGGAATGCAGTCCATAGACCAGACAGATAACAGCAGGGGACAATCTTCTTCCTATCAGAACAATGAAAGCCCTGCCCCCCTTGACAAGTTTTTCAGGTTTTTCCCTGATCTTAATTGAAGATTGTCCCTCTCTGCAGTCTACCTGGGCACCTCCCTTCTGATGTGGCTGAACGGGGGGGGGGGGGATACTTTGCTTGTGAATATCTCTTAAACCATAAAGGTTTGAGAGATAAGACTTATATCGTTCTTCATGTTTTTTTAATGCCTACAAAATAAAATAAAGATAAAACGAAGTATTACTATCCCTTTAAAGGTGGCTAAGTTTTCGAGTTCAAGCTTCTCCTGCACGGTGAAAGTCTTCAGGCCTCCACAAAGGGGGACTTGAGGGTGCTGCTATTTCCATAATGCAATGCTGAATGTGTGTTGGGGTGGGCGAAGAAGGGAGTCGGTTGGAATCCATTTTACAGAATGGTTTGACTTTACACAAATTAGGGTAAGCCAATAAGTAAGTGGTGGTCCTGATTTTTAGGCAATTCAGCACAATAGCTAAAAAGCAAAAAAAACTTGTTTCCAAAGAAAACATTTGGTTCATCAGGGTGTGTTAAGAAATCAGAATAGTCCAACTAAAATGTACAAATAAAAAGGCAAGACCAACAGCAATGGGCAAAATTTGCTAAATTCAAATGACATTTTGGTCATTCAGAATCACAATCAGAGGAGCTGTGGGGTTCAAACTTTGTCAAAAGCAATATAAACACAATGGGCCAAACCAAATCTTTATTTAGATAAGAATCTTCATTGCCGGGCTGCAGATAACGTCTTCAGTGATAAGCTCCACAGTTCCTATGGTTTGTTATTTATCCTACGCAAGTCAAGTTGGAGAGGTTGTTGGCGTATAGGATCCATATAATAATATAGGAACAGGAGAATCACACTGGAGAAGTCATCTCCTCTTTATCACACCTTAGTACATCTCCCCTGTAGTCTATAACTAAATCTTCCCCATAGAATAACATAGGGACTGGAGAGTTTATCACACTGGAGAAGTTATCTCCTCTTTATCACACCTCAGTACATCTCCCCTGTAGTCTATAACTAAATCTCTCCCATAGAATAACATAGGAACTGGAGAGTTTATCTCACTGGAGAAGTTTTCTCCTCTTTATCACACCTTAGTACATCTTTCCCTGTAGTCTATAACTAAATCTCTCCAATATAATAACATAGGAACTGGAGAGTTTATCTCACTGGAGAAGTTATCTCCTCTTTATCACACCTTAGTACATCTTTCCCTGTAGTCTATAACTAAAGATCTCCCATAGAATAACATAGGAACTGGAGAGTTTATCTCACTGGAGAAGTTATCTCCTCTTTATCACACCTTAGCACATCTCCCTGTAGTCTATAACTAAAGATCTCCCATAGAATAACATAGGAACTGGAGAGTTTATCTCACTGGAGAAGTTTTCTCCTCTTTATCACACCTTAGTACATCTTTCCCTGTAGTCTATAACTAAATCTCTCCAATATAATAACATAGGAACTGGAGAGTTTATCTCACTGGAGAAGTTATCTCCTCTTTATCACACCTTAGTACATCTTTCCCTGTAGTCTATAACTAAAGATCTCCCATAGAATAACATAGGAACTGGAGAGTTTATCTCACTGGAGAAGTTATCTCCTCTTTATCACACCTTAGTACATCTACCCCTGTAGTCTATAACTAAATCTCTCCCATAGAATAACATAGGAGCTGGAGAGTTTATCTCACTGGAGAAGTTATCTCCTCTTTATCACACCTTTGTACATCTCCCCTGTAGTAATCTTCTTACTGTGATCATAAGGAAAACCCTACCCCCCTTGACAGGTTTTCCTTATGATCACTGAAGATTGTCCCTTTCTGCGATACATCCGGACAGTCTTGCTGATCTGAGGTGAGCAGTGTTACATCAGTAAAAGGGGCGGGAGGGGGATACTTTATCATTGAATTACTCTTGAACTACAACTCTGAAAGAATTGAAATAACACTCTCCATAGTCCAAATACTATGAAGATTATTCAGACCTGCTTTTTTTGTGAAACATTACTATCCCTTTAAGGAGCCCTGCTTTGCCCACATGCTGGTGGCGTGCGGCGGGTAAGGTTCTCCATCCCACACAGTCACTGGAATTCAAGTAAACCCAGTCCAGGAAGGAATGTCATTAATGGAACAGATGATATTGTGGTATTAAGGCTGTAATCTCCCGGAGACTGTACTTAACATGACATTGACTGATCTCCAACCAAAACCTACGTCTCCTTGGCAGTAGTTCCAGCGTTTATTTTACATCTGATTTCTATGGTAACTACCTGACAGGATATTTTTATCAAGTCTTTTTATGGGCCATTTGTAACAAATTAAAAGTAGAGCAATTATGGGGGAATACACAAACAGTCAGTCATATTCAGGACCTGGCTCAAGGCCTAGTCAGAGTTTCAGTCCCTTGGAGATGCACCTGGTATGTACCTGCGGCCCAAGTGTACAGGAGGAACATGCAAATCAACAGCTGTGGGACACACACACCTTCACAGTCAGTCTAACTTGAACAGGTATATCCCATATGCTCTGCTCTGGAGGTATAAACCTTATAGAAGAAATGTCACATACAGAAAATCCTCCACTGACATAGTGCAGATAGCATGAAGGTGTCACCCGCGTCCCCGACCTCTCGTTTGGAGCCTTCCATCGCCCGCCGTCTCAGTGCTCGGCGCGCTTCTCCCCCGCTTCCATCGCCGCCTGCAGTTCTTGGCGTCCCCTCTCTGGTCTTCCTCCTGGCGGACGCTGCTGTGCACTGGCATGAGGCGCTGCCGGCTTGGTCTTTTCTTTGCTCAGAATCAGATGTCGTGTGCGGATTACGTAACACGCGAAGCCTTTATCCTTCCCCCAGTTCCTGGCTTCAGCGCACTGTTACAGTGTTCTGCAGCCAGGTAGTTGCTGCTCTCAGAGCTCTTGTCGAGTTCAGCTTCTTGCCCAGTCCAGAGTCCAGTGCCTTTCTTGTCCCTCCATGTATGACCCTGCCTGGCCTTAGACCATTCTTCTGCCTAGTGATACCAGTCCTGCTCCTAACCGTGTATGACCCTGCCTGGCCTTAGACCATTCTTCTGTCTAGTGATACCAGTCCTGCTCCTAACCGTGTATGACCCTGCCTGGCCTTAGACCATTCTTCTGCCTAGTGATACCAGTCCTGCTCCTAACCGTGTATGACCCTGCCTGGCCTTAGACCATTCTTCTGCCTAGTGATACCAGTCCTGCTCCTAACCGTGTATGACACAGCCATTCCTCTGACCTACCTTCAGAGCCTGCTCCAGTATTTCTTGTTTCTTGCTATATTGTGGAGATTCCAGCTACTATCGTGGCCTACTCCCTCCATCCACGCACACTATTCTTCGCTCTCTAGCCAGCACTCTCCCCTGTAGGAGAGTTTGTGCTGTTTATTGTCAGGCTATCCTGGACTTACTTCCAGCTTCTCTGGAGTCTGTCATCCAGCCTTGTGGTTGGCACCTCTATCCGGCCGTAGCCGCAGCAAGGTCTGACAATAGGCAGCCAACGCACGACCAGCTTCGCACCCAAACGATGCACCCAAGCACTCCTTCTCTTGCAGGATTCCTGCAATTGGGTGACAGTAGGCCCAGGGAGACGGCTGTCAGAGGAAGAACCTAATTGTGGGCCTATTCAATAACCAAAAGAGATGCAGTTGTGGTGCTGACCAACTGCACCATAGGAAACATATTAACATTTCCAAAATGCCCAGTGAATTAAATGAGGATTTTAACCCCTTGAATGGCACATTGCGAATCAGAACTGCACCTAGTGCCTCTTGAATAGGATCGTTTTTAAGCTACAGGCAACACTGTAGCAGCAGCAGCAACACAAAATAAACCTGCGTGTTGTGAATCATTGTGTCCTATGAGGCGTTTCACACTGATAATGTGAGATTGTCTCAGAGAGAGAGAGAGACAGCAACTTTCCTCCAACTGCAATAACACAGCCACAGATATGTAGTATGGATTTCACTGGAGTCGCACTGAAATCTCACAACTAATCCAATTAGCCAATTTCTTTCCTTTGATTTATTGTGAGAATTTTGTGCAGGAACACAGTAAAGATGTCGGAAGGAAGAGCTATGTGCTGGCGACCCACACTCAATTCGCCTCCTATTTTCTTAACCCTTAGAGTGCCAGAGGGCTACACAATGCGTTGCGTACCCCTCTGGCACTCAAAGGGTTAATGGGAATTCTCTGCTCTCACCGGCACATCGCTCAGCAAGGTCTTCTTCCTTGCCAATATGTATACATTGTTTCTCTTTAATGTTGGTGTCTATTTAATAACATCACAACTCTGGTTTACTATGTGAAGTTATTGGAGGTGGTGAGGGGGCTTTAAGGAAAACAACAGGTCCAAATCCAAATCACAAGCACTTTATCCTTAAGCAGGCGACATTCTAACCATGTGTCTACAAGGCACGGCGACACTTCAGCGGCCACATTCTAAGTCACCCTTTTGATGCAGGCGACATTACGATGTCACAGTTTTTCGTGGTCGCCAATTAGATGCCGACATTTCAATAGGATAATGTGGAATTCAGGTCAATGTAAGTGAAACAACACTGGTGACAGAACTGTTGCAGGAGGCTGTGAGGACAATATAAGAGTTAATATAAAGGGATAGTAATACTTAAGTATTACTAATCCCTATAGAAAAGTCCTATTAAAAATAAACGTATTGCCCCCAGTGTCATCTCTAAAACCTTTACATGCAAACCAAGCACACGTAGGAGGCCATTTCAGTGAAAGTTGGCTTTTTTATTAACGCGATCGCGGCTGTGCTGGAGAGCCACCTGAAAGACGTACGACTGGCTTCCCTGCAGTCAGCTAGAACGCTGACTACGGGGAAGGGGGAGGGAGAGGGCAAATTTAGGAACGTTAAAGGGATAGTAATACTTAAAATGTAAAAAAAAATATGTTGTAGGGTTTATCCCCCTGAGTAAAACCAGAGTACTCCCACTGCTGAGAGGTGTTTTATTCAAAAGTTATTAATTTTCAAAGTTGAATTTTTTAGGTGCAATATCACAGTGGCCTGAAATTGTACAGTGGCGCTGTTGCTACACGATCCTATGGACAACTCTGGTCAGTTGACCATAAATCTCCATAGGATGGTGTAGCAACAGCGCCACTGTACAATTTCAGGCCACTGTGATATTGCCCTAAAAAATTCAACTTTGAAAATTAATAACTTTTCAATGAAAGACCTCTCAGCAGTGAGAGTACTCTTGTTTTACTCAGGGGGATAAACCCTACAACATATATTTTTTTACATTTTAAGTATTACTATCCCTTTAATCTCTCAAACCATAAAGGTTTGAGAGATGAAACTGGGGGCAACACATTTATTTTTAATAGGACTTCAATATAGGGATTAGTAATACTTGAGTATTACTATCCCTTTAAGAAGGGTTACTAAACAGGTACATGGTATATAGCGCTGTTATCCTCAAGGCCCATTAACAGGACAGGATTTGAGTACAGTATTAAAAAAAAAAAAGTGTGGCTATACATTCCACAGCTGGAATTTGCAGTATTTTATGTGATAACTTTTTCCTACCGCCACTTTAATATATCCCCCATTCCCCCATTGTATCTGTGTTAGCGGCTGTAGAAAAGACCTCTGGTGATGGAAGGAAAATCTTCTCGTGCCCAGCCTGTGGATGAAGCTTGCAATTGTGGTAACACAGCAGTCCTGAAAAGTCAATGGATGAAAGATTCTGTGGTGGAGAATTTGGCAGGGAAACGTTACCCGGCAGCGTCAGCTCTAATATGGAAACAGCATGAGATCAGACGGTCCGTGCGTCTCTATAGTGATCATGATACATGGCCGCTACCAGGAAGTACTAACCAGAGATCGCCTGTGAAAGCGTCACCCCACCCGATACCACAAACAATGCTGGGAATTTACTTCTTGTGCTTTAGGAAGAAAATGGTTTCCTAATATTAACTCTTTAAGGACGAGAAGGGTATGTAACGGATTGATTCTTAAAAGATTTGACATGCCTGCATATGTTAAAAAAAACACTTAAAACAACCAATACCTAATAATAACAACCCTATTTACCTTAAAGGGATAATAATGTTTCATAATAAAAACAGCTCTTATTAATCATTATAGTATTTGGACTTTGGGGAGTGTTATTTCAGTTCTGTCAGAGTTGTAGTTCAAGAGTAATTGAATGATAAAGTATCCCCCTCCTGCCCCTTCTACTGATGTAACGCTGCTCAGCCAGATCAGAAGGGAGGTGCCCAGGTAGACTGCAGAGAGGGACAATCTTCAATTAAGGTAAGGGAAAAACCTGAAAAACTTGTCAAGGGGGGCAGGGCTTTCATTGTTCTCATAGGAAGAAGATTGTCCCATTCTGTTATCTGTCTGGTCTATGGACTGGATTCCACATCTGAGAAGAGATGGCTTACACTAGGTAAAAGGGGCGGGAGGGGAAACTTTGCTTGTGAATATCTCTCAAACCATAAAGGTTTGAGAGATAAGACTTATATAATTCTTCATGGTTTTTTAATTCCTACAAAATAAAATAAAGATAAAACGAACTATTACTATCCCTTTAACCCTTTAAGAACCAGAGGGGTGTTTTAAAGGGTTCATCTGAGAAGAAAAATCCTAAGGGCCACTAGGAATCAATTCTGTGTAGATTAGTTTCCCAAAATTAATCTTCAGTCTTTATACGTTTGCCAGTAAGTTGTATATGAAATATCCCGGTCTGTGTATGTAGGGGTCCTGATAGGCCCCCTGTCCCCCAACGCGCACATCACTTTCACCTCTTCTACTGATCTCCAGGACGTGGAATCCCGCTGGACACGTGAGTGAGGTGCATATGGAATAATAAGTACACGCCAGGGGGTTTCATACATGCTGTAAAGTGAATGAACCCCAGTCAGTTAAGTCTACACCCCATGTACCCGGTTAGTAGAGGCCTCACTCGTTCCTGGCACTCTACTCTCCTGATTCCTGTGTGTCACTACCCTTTACATGGCAGTTTCAGTATCGCTGCTCAGAGCGATGAACCAACCCGCCAGTAATTCCCCTCCCTCTGCTCCTTGGTGCAGGCCCTGTGCCACGGTTCTTCCAAACACTTGGGGACCCAGAGTCGCTCCTTATGAAGTGATGTCTCTGAAAGGCATGCACTTCCTATCTCAGGGACCTGGTGACCTCCTATATAGTCCTCTACTAGGCCTATTAGCCATGGCAGTATACATGAAACTAGGGCCGGTCCAAACTATACAGGAAAATTAACTCCTGCACTGTTCCATGTAGGCACCCGGTTAAACTTTAGTAACCAATATAAATTTCACAAACTCAGAGACAAATATTTTTTGCTTATAAATCCCTCCCAGTGAAGTATTCTTATGCAGGAAATATTTGGTGGGAGGAGTTTAGAGTCCTGTAGCAAAGGATCAGGTCTGCTTCCAAGCACAAAATATCCAGTAGAAATGAAATATTAATTTTGGGGAACCAGTACACACAGAATTGATTGATACTGGTCATTAGAATTTTCTGCCCAGCTTAAGGTTAGAGGGGGAATACAACACAGGTGTCCAATGTGCGCCCCTGACCCCACGGTGCGGCCCACGTGGTATTTTTAACAAAAATATGTTTATACATAATTAGTTAGCTGACATGACCTCGTGTGAGAACAGCTGACTGTTATTTTACATCATAATATATCTAGATCTCTCACTTTATAGAATATGAAAGATATATATATATATATATATATATATATATATATATATATATATCGCTATAACTGCACCTTTACATGAATAAAGCTATTTCATTTGTCTTTGCATTTCTTTTGTATTACTGCTAAATAACGGAATAGCTGACAAACTATAAATCTCAATTGTTATCAAAAAACAAATGAATGCAGCCTGTACACATATGGATTTCTGATCAAGAGGCCCGCAATTAAAAACACTTGAACACCGCTGACATACAAGCAGTGCCGTCACACGTCCTCGTGAATTTGGGCCAACAAGACTAAGACAGTGAAGGTTTTACCTACATCCTATTTATTGAAAAAGGAGGAGTTTCCTATTTGTGACAGATGCTCCATTCAAATGTTATTACAGATCAAACCACACCAAAAAAATCCATTTTTCTTTCCCTGTCAATAGAGAACTTATTTCCCCGAAAAGAAAATATTCATAGAAAAACAATAGTTAACATCTCTTTCCAGTTTAAGCTGTAAGTATTTTTTAACAAAACATTCCCCGGCAGTAGGAGGACCTTTTTTTTTTTTTTATAATAAACATAACTTTACTAGACTTTTAATACCGTAAACAGACTGCGCTCAATCCATTTAACACCACTCCGGCACTAAAAGAGATAAGGAGGCTTATGAAAAATGTGAAAAAGAAAATGGATTACCTTTTGAAGAGGAAGTAAAACCTCCTAGAAACGACCTTTCCCTTCCCTTCCTATGCCCAGACAATTCTAATGACCCTTATGAATTTATCCTGGAGGTCAGCATAATAGTTGTTGGCAATTTTTCACAAACCGAATCAGGTTGCGTACATGAGACTGCTTACCACCAGAAGGCTGTGAATCAATACAATGCACTCCCGTCTCATGCATAAAGAGTTAGAATTACCACGTGCAGTAGGTGGCGCCGGAGTCCTGTGCTTCTGAAGACAAAGGTCCTGTCGGCATTCAAGGTCAGGACATCAAGGAAGGACTGATATCATCACCTCTTGAATCAAGGAGCAAGGAGAAGATTCACAGAGACCATTACGATGTTCTGGTCATAATAATTAATTGTGAGGAAAAGCAGACGCGGAGACGTCTGACGGGATGTATGTGAGCTGGTACTATTACCCAATCATTAAGAGTCACATTCCATGTCAGTACACCTGGGCACATCGCCACAGTTAAGTGCTGACTTTATAGACAATAGTAATTAGATGTTTCTGACAGTCACAAGGACCTATTAACGACTCATTACTGAGCTTCTCTGTGGTACTGGAGGTTCAACAGATGCAGCTTTAAAGTTTTTATAAACTGGCAAAAGAAACTTGTCATTGCCCGTGAAATAGAGACGGGGGGAATTTGTTCTACTGATTACGAAAGACCCGCATACAATGTGTGAGACCACAGCCTTGTTACACTGATTACCAGACCCAAATACAGTGTCTGAGACCCCAGCCTTGTCCTACTGATTACCAGACCCACATAGAGTGTCTGAGACCCCAGCCTTGTCCTACTGATTATCAGACCCACACATACACTGTCTGAGACCCCAGCCTTGTCCTACTGATTACCAGACCCACATAGAGTGTCTGAGACCCCAGCCTTGTCCTACTGGTTACCAGCCCCATACATACACTGTCTGAGACCCCAGCCTTGTCCTACTGATTACCAGCCCCATACATACACTGTCTGAGACCCCAGCCTTGTCCTACTGGTTACCAGCCCACACATACAGTGTCTGAGACCCCAGCCTTGTTCTACTGGTTACCAGCCCACACATACAGTGTCTGAGACCCCAGCCTTGTTCCACTGGTTACCAGACCCACACATACAGTGTCTGAGACCAAGGCCTTGTTCCACTGGTTACCAGACCCACACATACACTGTCTGAGACCCCAGCCTTGTTCCACTGGTTACCAGGCCCACACATACACTGACTGAGACCCCAGCCTTGTTCCACTGGTTACCAGATCCACACATACACTGTCTGAGACCCTGTCCTTGTTCCACTGGTTACCAGATCCACACATACAGTGTCTGAGACCCCAGCCTTGTTCCACTGATTACCAGACCCACACAAACAGTGTCTGAGACCCCAGCCTTGTTCCACTGGTTACCAGACCCACACATACACTGTCTGAGATCGCAGCCTTGTTCCACTGGTTACCAGACCCACACACACACTGTCTGAGACCCCAGCCTTGTTCCACTGGTTACCAGACCCACACATACACTGTCTGAGACCCCAGCCTTGTTCCACTGATTACCAGACCCACACAAACAGTGTCTGAGACCCCAGCCTTGTTCCACTGGTTACCAGACCCACACATACACTGTCTGAGATCGCAGCCTTGTTCCACTGGTTACCAGACCCACACACACACTGTCTGAGACCACAGCCTTGTTACACTGGTTACCAGATCCACACATACACGGTCTGAGATCGCAGCCTTGTTCCACTGGTTACCAGACCCACACACACACTGTCTGAGACCCCAGCCTTGTTCCACTGGTTACCAGACCCACACATACACAGTCTGACACCCCAGCCTTGTTCCACTGGTTACCAGATCCACACATACACAGTCTGAGATCCCAGCCTTGTTCCACTGGTTACCAGACCCACACATACAGTGTCTGAGACCCCAGCCTTCTTCCACTGTTTACCAGATCCACACATACAGTGTCTGAGACCCCAGCCTTCTTCCACTGTTTACCAGATCCACACAAACACCGTCTAAGAACCAAGCCTTGTTCATCTGGTTACCAGACCAACATATACAGTGTCTGAGCCTAGGTGCAGTAGGGGAAGGTATGTAACCAGGTGCTGTGGAAGCCCAGGTGCAGTAGGGGAAGGTATGTAACCAGGTGCTGTGGAAGCCCAGGTGCAGTAGGGGAAGGTATGTAACCAGGTGCTGTGGAAGCCCAGGTGCAGTAGGGGAGGATATGAAACCACATACTGGGGAAGCTTCAGTGCTGTAGAGGATATGTAATTGTGTGCTGAGGAAGCCTTGGTGCAGGGGAAGCAGATTTAGATATATACAGAGTATTGCTGGTGGGTGTACCCATGCACTCACCTCATCACTTTCTTCTACATCCACATTGCCGTTGGCATCATCGTCCATCTGTTTGTGGATGCTCATCACAGCTTCGAAACTCAGCAGCTCCTCCTCCTTCTGACATAAGAGCTGGTCTATCCGGCAGAACTCTGCAATGTGAAAAGATTAATGAAGAATGTTACTACGATGTATGCCAATTTGTTACTATGTTATTACAATGCTATGTCACTATGATACCATGTTACTACGATGGTACGCCACTTTGTTACTATGTTATTACAATGCTATGCCACCATGATACCATGTTACTACGATGGTACGCTACTTTGTTACTATGTTATTACAAATGCTATGCAACCATGATACCATGTTACTAAGATGGTACGCCACTTTGTTACTATGTTATTACAATGCTATGTCACTATAATACAGTGTTACTACGATGGTACGCCACTTTGTTACTATGTTATTACAAATGCTATGCCACCATGATACCATGTTACTAAGATGGTACGCCACTTTGTTACTATGTTATTACAATGCTATGTCACTATACCGTGTTACTACGATGGTACGCCACTTTGTCACTATGTTATTACAAATGCTATGCCACCATGATACCATGTTACTACAATGGTACGCCACTTTGTTACTATGTTATTACAATGCTATGTCACTATGATACAGTGTTACTACGATGGTATGCCACTGTGTTACTATGTTATTACAATGCTACGCCACTATGATACCAAGTTACTATGATGGTACTCCACTTTCTTACTATGTTATTACAATGCTATGCCACCATGATACCATGTTACTATGATGCTATGCCACTAGGATAATGTATTACTATGATACAACGATGCTATGCCACTAAGATACTGTATTACTATGAAACTACAATGGTATGCCACTAGGATACTGTATTACTATCATACTATGATGCTATGCCACTAAGATACTGTATTACCATGATACTACGATGGTGGCTGTACTACAAGGTCTTTAAGAGATGGTATTAGTGAAAATGAATAATCTAGAAATATAGATACAATGTTAGGTAAAGACAAAGAAGACAGAAACCCTATGGCAGTACATTTTATAGAAGCAGAACATGGTTCACCAGCAACACTACAATTTAGAAATGTTTATCTATGAGAGGAGGGAATTTCAGATGGACTTTACTTCAGAGAGAAATAAAGTGTATCGATAGATTAGGAAGACTTGGCAATGCATGTGTTAATAGGGAGTGTAACTGGCCATTGACATGTGAGAAATGTGAAGGTGTAATGCACCGATCACTTCCCCTTTTGATAATGGCATTTAGAATGCTGACCGCATTTAAGGGTTTTAAATGCACAATATTTTTTATATTCCTTATATATATATAAAAGAATACTTTTTCAATTGGAAACAGACTCCAGAATCTATAATCCTGAGCTGATCGCACTGCTGTATCTTTTTCCCTACAATGAAGGCTTATCAGCCAGGAACAAGCAACTTGGAAAATTCACGTCTTTGTAATGGAGAACCCGAAGTGTTCCACTTCACGCTGCAAGATCGAATAAGAAGTATCTAGTGCAGATGCAGTGGTGATAAGTGATGAGATACTTCTTTTGGGACTGTGCTGTGTGTAAATTTTACAGGTGTATACTTGTGATAATACTGATAACAGAGACTTGACCTACACATCTCACGCGATCTTATAACGAGGAGCGAGTGAATATGATGAGATCTGAAGTCAATCACTGAAGCAGATTAAGCTGTACTAAGATATTGATTTACGAGAGAGAGCCTGGACTGCAAGACTTTCACAATAGTGACCTGAGGTGCTCTCTGGCTAATCCTCTAAGAAACTGAACTACAAAACGTCCAGAAAAGAGATCCTTTGTCACTTTGTCCAGCTGATCCTGCAAGACAGACTGAACTGAGAGACTTACAGAACTGTTAACCAAGTTCTCTCAGGTTAATCCTGGGGGACAGACTGGACTGTAAGGCACCCAGAGTAGTGACCCCTGGCTGATCCCAAGAGGGAGACTGATCTATAATTCTCCCTGAATAGTGACCCCCTGGTTCCCTCTGGTTGAAACCCAAACGAAAGACTGAACTACAAGACTTCTAGAAAAGTGACCCCTGGTGCTCTGTGGAAGAATGAATGACAGAGACTTAACTGAAAGGCTCCCAGTGTAGTGACCCATAGCGGTCTCTGGCTAAAACCAGAGAGAAAGACTGAACTGTGAGACTTCTAGATAAGAGATCCATGGTGTTTTTTGGCAGTATGAACGATAGACTTACACAACAAATACCCAAGTGCTCTCTGCTTGATCTTGTGGGAGAGACTGAACTGTGAGGCTTACATAACAAATTACTCAAGTGTTCTTTGGATGATCCTGTGTAAGAGACTGATCAGTGAGACTTACATAACAAATACCCATGTGTTCTCTGGATGATCTTGTGTAAGAGACTGATAAGTGAGACTTACAGAACAAATACCCAAGTGTTCTCTGGATGATCTTGTGTAAGAGACTGATCAGTGAGACTTACAGAACAAATACCCAAGTGTTCTCTGGATGATCTTGTTTAAGAGACTGATCAGTGAGACTTACAGAACAAATACCCAAGTGTTCTCTGGATGATCTTGTGTAAGAGACTGATCAGTGAGACTTACAGAACAAATACCCATGTGTTCTCTGGATGATCTTGTGTTAGAGACTGATAAGTTAGACTTACAGAACAAATACCCAAGTGTTCTCTGGATGATCTTGTGTAAGAGACTGATCAGTGAGACTTACAGAACAAATACCCAAGTGTTCTCTGGATGATCTTGTGTAAGAGACTGATCAGTGAGACTTACAGAACAAATATCCGAGTGTTCTCTGGATGATCTTGTGTAAGAGACTGATAAGTGAGACTTACAGAACAAATACCCAAGTGTTCTCTGGATTATCCTGTGTGGGAGACTGATTAGTGAGACTTACAGAACAAATACCCATGTGTTCTCTGGATGATCTTGTGTAAGAGACTGATCAGTGAGACTTACAGAACAAATACCCAAGTGTTCTCTGGATGATCTTGTGTAAGAGACTGATCAGTGAGACTTACAGAACAAATATCCGAGTGTTCTCTGGATGATCTTGTGTAAGAGACTGATAAGTGAGACTTACAGAACAAATACCCAAGTGTTCTCTGGATTATCCTGTGTGGGAGACTGATTAGTGAGACTTACAGAACAAATACCCAAGTGCTCTCTGCTTAATCTTGTGGGAGAGACTGAACTGTGAGACTTACATAACAAATTACCCAAGTGTTCTCTGGCCCATCCTGTGGTAGTGACCCCTGGCTGATCCTAAGAGAGAGAGAGAGACTGGACTGTAAGATTCCCAGAATAGTGGCCCCTGGCCGATCCCAAGAGAGATCCCAATACGTTTCAATATTTCTAAAAACTGTTATGCAAAACACACGCTAGTTTTTTTTGGTCATTCTGATAAGAATAAGTATATATTTAAAGGGGATGTATCACCTTATAAAAAGGTGTTACCATCCGGTTTGTTAATGAAAGTTATTCTAGGAAAGCTGTGTTTAAAAAAAAAAAAATAATGATAAGATATTCCCTCCTCAATCGCAGAAGAGCTTTGCCGAAGAATCAGCGTGTCCCATTATGCTGATTGGCAAACCTCTTCATCACGCCCTATTTCTCCTCCCAACTGCCCCAGGCAGCATGTTCATGCTTCCCTTCGGTGTGCTGTGAACTGCTCCTAGCGTTACAGCAAGCTCCGGTAAGCATTATACTGAGGTTGCAACCTCAGTATAATGCTAATCGCAGCTTGCTATAACGATAGAAGACATATTTTTAAATAGCTGACACTCTATATTAAAGAAACTTTGCATGGCCCTGTTTTAGAAATATGGATAATTTTGTTTCTGAAATGGTGAAAGTCTCAATGCAGTACAGAGCTAATTAGCATATGGAACCTCAATGAAAAGCTTCATTAGCATTCAGTGCCACACACAGATAAAAGAATGGATATCCCCTACATTAGGCATCGGCTGATCTTTTGTTTAACATGAATCATATACATTTTTTAATCCTCTGAGGAACACTTGGGTATGCAGTGTATTGTAATCCAGTGTGTTGTGTACATACCCCCTCTTCTTTAAGGGGTCAATGAAGTTTTGAAATATGCAATCAAGAAGACAGGTCAACTAAAGTAAATAAATGGTATTAAATAACTAAAGTGCGGAAGGACGTGTTATTTACTCTTATTTATCTGTATATTGCTGAGACAGAAAGAGGAAGTGAGGACACAACGCAGCTTCAATTATGCAAAAAACATAGGAAAACAGTTACTGTTAATGGACATCCGATGAAGTCCATTGTACACGTTAACACACCAATGTACAAAATCTCTGGAAACCTGTGTAGAACTCCCCGATTAACACTTGTGTAAACAGTATCACACGATCCAGTGTATTCTACTTCATGCATCTGTTAGATCAACTGAAAGGGGTGCGTTTAAAATTCTATCAGCTAAAACGCTAGCTACAATGCCAGAGCCAGCTACAATGTTACAATGCCAGAGCCTGCTACAATGCTACAATGCCAGAGTCAGCTACAAAGCTACAACACTAGCACCAGTTACAAATCCAGCATCAGCTACAACGCCAGCACCAGCTACAACGCCAGCACCAGCTACAATGCCAGCACTGTCAGCACCAGCTACAACACCACAACACAGCACCAGCTACAATGCTACAACGCCAGCACCAGCTACAATGCCAGCACCAGCTACAAAGCCAGCACCAGCTATAATGCCACAACGCCAGCACCAGCTACAATGCCAGCACCAGCTACAAAGCCAGCACCAGCTATAATGCCACAACGCCAGCACCAGCTACAATACCAGCACCAGCTACAATGCTACAATGCCAGCACCAGCTACAATGCCATCACTGTCAGCACCAGCTACAACACCACAACACAGCACCAGCTACAATGCTACAACGTCAGCACCAGCTACAACACCACAACACAGCACCAGCTACAATGCTACAACGCCAGCACCAGCTACAATGCTACAACGCCAGCACCAGCTACAAAGCCACAACACCAGCACCAGCTACAATGCTACAACGCCAGCACCAGCTACAATGCTACAAAGCCAGCACCAGCTACAATGCTACAACGCCAGCACCAGCTACAATGCTACAATGCCAGCACCAGCTACAATGCTACAACGCCAGCACCAGCTACAATGCTACAACGCCAGCACCAGCTACAAAGCCACAACACCAGCACCAGATACAATGCTACAACGCCAGCACCAGCTACAATGCTACAAAGCCAGCACCAGCTACAATGCTACAACGCCAGCACCAGCTACAATGCTACAAAGCCAGCACCAGCTACAATGCTACAACGCCAGCACCAGCTACAATGCTACAACGCCAGCACCAGCTACAATGCTACAAAGCCAGCACCAGCTACAATGCTACAACGCCAGCACCAGCTACAATGCTACAATGCCAGCACCAGCTACAATGCTACAATGCCAGCACCAGCTACAATGCTACAATGCCAGCACCAGCTACAATGCCAGAATTGCCAGTGGCTGTACTGCAGGTCCTGCTGAGGCCACTGGGACTCAGAGTGAGTGACTGTGTGGTGTGTAGTGTGTGTGTGTGGGTCAGCCATATTTCTTTCTGGTTTTGTGTGTGTGTTTGGTGTTGTGTATGTGTGCTGCTGTGTGAGTGGGGCATGTGTGTGTGTTTGATGCTCTGTATGTATGTGTGGTGTAGGAGCAAGTGGCAGCCCTTTTGTTTTTTTCCTCAGTTGGATAGTGGTGGGCAGGCTAGATAGTCCTGTGAAAATCACGCCCCCACTGAATCACCCAATGGGAACAGTAACTCATCCTTACTGCCACCCCTGGGTGTGTGTCTCCTGAGGAGACATAAATTATGTAATGAGGCTCTCTCTTTTAAATAGCAATGTGTTGCGTACCCCTCTGGCACTCAAAGTGTTAAGCCCACGTTAACTCGGATAAGAATATGCATTTCCTGTGCTTGCCAACATTTCATAAACCATTCCAGGGTCTCTCTTCCCCCGGGCAGTCACACTAAAGAGCGCCTCTAGTGGTCAGAAAGCGCTACAGCTCAACGTCAACAGAACACTTTGTTCAAATATTAACCCCTTGAGCGCCAGAGGGGGATGCAACGCATTTCACACAAAGGATTACATTAGAAGTAACACCTTCTCATAATCAGGGGAAAGAGAAAGAGAAGAGGGGCGTCTCATAGCGTAGTATGCATTGTAACTTCAATTATTTAGCCCAATCCAAACCCCTTAAACGGGGTACTCACAACTTAGGATGGTCTTATTACACACATATGTGCAAGACAGACAAGAACTGCAGATGGAAGTTATTTGAATTCCCCACTTCCACTCGGGTATATTCCCGGGCTGTCCAGCTGATACACAGGGTTTGGTCAGTGCTGCACACAGTGTCCAATCCGACGAACCAAAAGATAAAGGGGGAGATTCACTAAGCGGTGATAAAGAGGTGAAAAAATGGAGATGACTTCTCCAGTTTATCACTTCTCCAAGTGAATAGACTCTATAGTATATCATAGGAACTGGAGAAGTTATCTCCACTCTGTCACCTCTTTATCACCGTTTAGTGAATCTTCCCCAAAGAGATACAAAGTGCAAGTGTAATTCGCACTGGTAACAGAGCGTTGAATCAGCAATACATTGGAAACATTGATTGTCTGTACTCCACAGTTTGTTGCACCGCTGTATAGTCCACACCAGTGTTCACAGTCTCCTGCAGGAGATTCGGATCCCTTGTCCCTGCTCAAGCCCGATCGATACTGATCCTCCAAATAATTCTGGATAAAGCAGGCAGAGTATTTGAGTATCACTATCACGTATGAAAAAATAATAATTCTAGGAGTTGAGTATATCTGCAATATATAAACCATTTATTTAAAATACATGAATATTAAAAAGTATAACTGGTACACAGTACCTTCAAAAGTACCAAATCGAAAACTATGTATCACTATTGTTAATATATATAACATGTCACATAGACCTAGTTCATTACTTGTTTGATAAAGTGGCGGTATAACGCCATGAAACGTGTTCCATATATTAACAATAGTGATACATTGTTTTAGATTTGGTACTTTTGAAGGTACTGTGTACCAATTATACTTTTTAATTTTCATATTATTTAAATAAATTTTTATATATTGCGAACGTACTCAACTCCTAGAATTATTAATTTTTGATATGCGATAGTGATACGCAAATACTCTGCCTGCAATATCCAGAATTATTTGGAGGATTAATATCGATCGGGCTTGAGCAGGGACAAGCAATCCGTATGTCCTGCACGAGATTGAGTACACTGGTGTGAACTATACAGCGGTGCAACAAACTGTGTGAGTACAGACAATCAATGTTTCCAGTGTATTGCTGATTCAACGCTCTGTTACCAGTGAGAATTGCACTGGCACTTTGTATCTCTTTACCTCCTAATAATAACCCTCACTTACTTTATTATGCCCATTACAATCCTAATGTCCCCTATAAATGCTGTCCCTTGTGCCTCTGTTCAAGAGATAACATCTTCAACTAGTCGCTAGATGTCGTGATAATGGAGGCGGACATGACAGTTCATTTTTTTAATAAGATGATGAAGCAGACAGAGTTCATAAGTCTACTTAACCCTTGAAGGACAAGAGTAGTGTGTAACACTTAGAAACAATATACCGTACACCCCTTTGGTGGTAGCAGGTGCGCAGTAGGTGGCGTTAGCGTCCTGTGGTGCGGCTAGTCCGTCTCCTTGACACCCATGACTGATGACGGATGTTATCTCTTGTAACAGGAGCAAGCGCAACATTCATAGGGGTTATTAGGATTTTCACCTCATGGTAAGTCACATAGGGGCACTATTAGTATAAGGAGTTGTTAAAGGGGATCTGTCACCCCAGTACAAATGTTTGTTAAACATTAGATTACCAAGGTATTAGGTGGAATTCTTGAATATATATTTTATTTTAAATCGTCTGTTGCTGAAAATTAAAGTCTGCACTTCCATATAGACTGCGGTTACCAGCTCTATACCCTCAGTCTGTCACTCCTCCTCCGCTCCCCTCCCCCTAGCCAGCCTTCTCCAATGATGGAGGCTTCTGTCTGTAGGCTGGAGCGATTTCATTGGCTAAATATCAACTGCTCCAGCTTACAGACAGAAGCCTCCGTCATCAGAGGAGGGAGCGGAGGCAGAGCGACAGACTGAGGGTATAGAGCTGTACCCGGAGTATATATGGAAGTGCAGACTTTAAACGTGAATTTTCGGCAACAGACAATTAAAAAAAAAAAATATTCAAGAATTTCACCTAATGCCTAGATAATCTAACGTTTAACAAACATTTGTACTGGGGCGATAGATCCCTTTTAAAGATATAGTAATGTTTATCTCCGAGTCTTCTCTACTGTTTGTATAACACTTTGCACTATGTTTAATAACTTACTGTTCTGTAGTTCATAAGATATTCAATGTAAAAGGATCCCCCTCCCGCCCCTTCTGGCTGATTACACTGCCTCTCAGTCTGGTCCGGATAGAGAGTGGTGAGGGACAATCTTCAGTAAGCAAAAGGAAAATCCTGCCCTCCTTCCTCATTGGGAGCAAGGATTTCCGTATATTTCCTATACATGCCTCGCTGCATCCGTCCGGTCTCACGACAGAAGGGGCAGGAGGGCGATCCTTTTACATTGAATATCTTTTGAACTACAAAACAGTAAGTTATTAAACTTAAAGCGCTAAGAGTTATACAAACAACATAGAAGACTCTCAGATAAACTTTATTTTAGACATTACTATCCCTTTAATTCTACTCTAAAAAGTAACTTCAACAGCAAAATAAAAAAACCGCCATACTAAAATACTACAGAGAAAGATATCAATAAGATCACGAGGAGAGGCCGTGAGTTTCATACCACTCTGGCATTCAGATGGTTACTGATGAGGACATAGATTATGGGGTTGAAATTCAATGATAAAACCAAGGAAAAACAACAGAGATAAGGAGATTGAGGGACAGGGAGCGTCACTGGGAATCAGGGTCAGGTCAATAGCCGTGTAGGTAGGGGGGTATCGGGTCACTGGTACACGGCTGCTGACATAGGGGTAATGGTGCCCGTAGCCCGATCAGTATACGGACACTATAATCAGGTGGCTGGCAGTGCTGAGTTACTGCTGGTACTGAGGATAGGGGCTGCGTGTGAACTACAGATTGTTCTATAATGAGGCATTACCATGTCAGTCTGACAACACCTAGTGTCTGAAGGGTTAACACTGAGTGCAGTGCATTCCTTCACAATGTGATGCGCATCTCTCTGACATTCAAAGGGTTAAAGGAACACCATAGCCTTCCCCTCCGTTTAACTTACTAATGCCAAAGAAATCCTAATATCCCCTATGAGTTCTTCTCATGCTCATTGTTTCAAGAGATAAATGTGCAGTGTCTCTGGGATGTCATTCCACGGAAGCGGCCATGACAGCTGATAACAAACACAAGTTCTGCTCACTGCATGTGGTAAACTTAACCCGTTAAGGACCAGAGGAGTGTTAATGTGATTCGCATCACTGTGATCCATAAAGGGTTATGTGCATTCTACCAGATACAGATAATAAGACCTGCCAAGTCAGCTGCCTCCAAGTACACAGCATCAGCTGCCTCCAAGTACATAGCATCAGCTACCTCCAAGTATATAGCATCAGCTACCTCCAACTACATAGCATCAGCTGCCTCCAAGTACATAGCATCAGATACCTCCAAGTACATAGCATCAGCTGCCTCCATGTACACAGCATCAGATTCCTCCAAGTACATAGCATCAGCTGCCTCCAAGTACACAGCATCTTGGCCTCCAAGTACATAGCATCAGCTGCCTCCAAGTACACAGCATCTTGGCCTCCAAGTACACATCAGCTGCCTCCAAGAACATAGCATCAGCCGCCTCCAAGAACATAGCATCAGCCGCCTCCAAGTGCATAGCATCAGCCGCCTCCAAGTGCATAGCATCAGCCGCCTCCAAGTGCATAGCATCAGCCGCCTCCAAGTGCATAGCATCAGCTGCCTCCAAGTACATAGCATCAGATACCTCCAAGTACATAGCATCAGATACCTCCAATTACATAGCATCAGCTGCCTCCATGTACACAGCATCAGCTGCCTCCAAGTACACAGCATCTTGGCCTCCAAGTACACATCAGCTGCCTCCAAGAACATAGCATCAGCCGCCTCCAAGAACATAGCATCAGCCGCCTCCAAGTGCATAGCATCAGCCGCCTCCAAGTGCATAGCATCAGCTGCCTCCAAGTACATAGCATCAGCTGCCTCCAAGTGCATAGCATCTTGAATCAGCTCAAGCGCAAAATGTGAAGGGGTCACTGGGATTTTCTGACATAGTAAGCCAAGTGTGGGGTTGTGATTGTTAGATATTCGTTTTATCAAGGTAATAAACCATTCCCTAGTATAACCGTGTTACAGAATTCTCTTATATATAAGAACAATGTGTAACGTAACACAGTAAGGTCCTATTCCGCAGTGCATGGAAGTGATCTCTCTGACACGTAAGATGATAAGTAACGGAGCTCCAGGAGGACCTACAAGGCATTCCATGGTGCACAAGAATCCCTAATCATCATACCTGGGAACTCTCAGGGTTTGACCCTGAGACTTAGGGTTTTGACCCAAATCTCAGGGTGAAGGGCCAAATTCTCAGGGTGAGAGAGGTCTGTGTCACCTACTATATGAATTCCCCCAATTAAATGTTTCCTTACTCTCTAAACTGGCGCCATTAGTACCAGAAAGACAGTGGAGATGTCCTGCTTGTCTTGTTTGTGTTCAGGCAGTGAGTTATCCAGACTGTAACATGATAAAGGTCCCTCGCACACGGACCGGAGCACCTCTATGTTAGAGCAATCAGGCACATATCGCATGAAATCTACATTATGGGAAGCTTTAAGGGTTAATATTTCAAAGATCTCAGGGTCAGCTCATGTGGAAAGTTCCCAGGTATGCTAATCATACAGTGCCATTGTATTCTGTCCTGGCACCAAGGGAGAGGCTCCCGAGCACACCACCTCCTCCTACACAATAAACACCACATATAACAGCCGCCAAACCCCCGGGGTAAGGAGTGCAATGTGGGTCTGTGTGGGACAGGGAGCAACGTTCCTAAAACCACAACAACACGAGCACGATAAGATCTGATGGGACCGCTGCTGGGAAAGGAGACATAAATGGCTGATAATCTAGGTCAGGTCTAGTCTATCTCCGGATCTCCAGCTGTTAGATACTACAACTCCCATCATCCTCTACCAGCTGGAGTGTCCAAGATATGGAGAGACAACAGCTAATCAGATGTAGCTGGCACACTCAGGGCGATGACCAGACTGGACAGTGCTCAGTGACACCTGGCACTTCAGTGACATTATGGCACTTTAACCCCTTAACGACCGGCCGAACGGCGCGGCGCTGTCACTTAAGGACCACGGAGAATTTTTTTTTTTTTTTTTTTCAAATTCTGGTTCCGGACTCTCCGAAAGGCGTGCAGCCGCGGGGGGAGCCCGGAATTCCATGACGGTCATAGTACGCCATGGGTCTTTAACTCAGATCGACCCTTCACGTACTATGACTGTCAAGGGTCATTAAGGGGTTAAGAATGGATATGATCAATATTTACATATACATTAGAGGCCAATACAAATCACTCTCTGGGGGGGACACTAGTAAAAGAGAGAAGCAAATAATCAATGGGGTATACTTTAACATTAGAGGAAAGGTGCTTTCAACTAAAACAAAGGAAAGGAATTGTTACATTAAGGGCAGTATTCCGTGTATTGTAATGTATTGGATACCTATCTAGCTCAGAACATAACAGATAATGGCTTCAAAGCAGATAGGATGTTGAGCTACAGAAATATCCCATTGTAATAGTATGTGTGAGTGTGTGTGTGTGTGAGTATGAGAGTGTGTGTGGTGTATGTGAGTGTGTGGTGTATGTGAGTATGTGGTGTGTGTGTGAGTGTTGTTGACAGATTGGACAGTGTTCAGCAACACTTGGCACTTCAGTGACATTTTGACACTTTAAAGAGGATAGGATAGGTATTTACACATATATTCAAGGCCAATACAAATAACTCTCTGGGGAACACATTAAGCAAAACAAATAAAAAAAAAGCTAGGGGCTACCCTTAAAGATTAGAGGAAAGGTGCTTTCAACTAAAACAAAGGAAAGGAATTGTTACAGTAAGGGCAGTAAGGTTGTGGAATGCTGTGTGTATACAATATACTGGATACCTTTCTAGCTTAGAACATAAAAGATTATGGCTTTAAAACAGACAGGATATTGATCTAGGGAAACAGCCCATTGCGATAGTGTGTGTGTGTGTGTGTGTGTGTGTGTGTGTGTGTGTGTGTGTGTGTGTGTGTGTGTGTGTGTGTGTGTGTGTGTGTGTTATTGACAGATTTCACAGTGTTCAGTGACAGTAAGAGACATTTTCACTAGTACAATTGAGTTTTTTTTTTAAAAGTGGCGTAAAAATTGATGTGATTCAAATAAGACTTGTGTTTCAGTGCATGTATAAATACAATCACTAATTGTAAACTAAATAAATGTATTAAAATAAAGGCAGTTTTAACTAAGTCATATCACAAGGTATAACCTGTCCTTAATGGAAGTATATACAATGTTAAGTGACATATAGTGTATAAGCAATACATGCGGAGACAGTATCTCGTTAGTGAATTCTCTTGGCCAGAAATATATTTATACAGGTAACTTTCCTTCTCTGTACAGATGATCCGTCACTAACGCCACTTGCAGATTAACAAAAACTATTGCATATACCACCAAGAATGTTTGTATACATCCCTCTTTTCCCCATACTGTTACTTTATAGAGACAGGAGGACGGGTAAAGGGCATCTGGCAATTGTTCCAAAGTAAAGCTTCACCAGGATGACTTTAACCCTCTGAGTGCCAGAGGGGCACGCAACGCATTGCTTTGCAATGCGTTGCGTACCCCTCTGGCACTCAATGGGTTAAATGGAAGAGAGAGAATTTAGAGTAGAAAATTGAGGCGTGAAGACATTACAATCGCACTCAGTGGTGTACAGACACAGTGCCAGAGCCTCTGCTCCGATATCTTTCTTATCAAAAGCATAATGTATACCAGCCAGCAGTGCGCTTCCTGTGTGCGCGCCCAAGTGATCATGGGACTTCCTGGGGAATATTAACACATTGTTCTGTGCACCGGCTCTAGTGTATGTCGCGCTGTGAACAAAAGCAATTCAGATGTATAACACAGAACTTCACTGGACTCCTAGTCACACCAGCGCTGTAGGATTAGGATTATTACAGGACAGGAGACACCTTATAGCAGCTCCCACTTCACCCTACTATGGCCACAAAATACTAATGACCCATATGGATATTTTCCTTGTGCTTTTGTTGCAGAAATAATATCTTAAAGGGATAGTAATACTTCGTTTTAACTTTATTTTATTTTGTAGGCATTAAAAAAACATGAAGAACGATATAAGTCTTATCTCTCAAACCTTTATGGTATGAGAGATATTCACAAGCAAAGTTTCCCCTCCCGCCCCTTTTACCTAGTGTAAGCCACCTCTTCTCAGATGTGGAATCCAGTCCATAGACCAGACAGATAACAGCAGGGGACAATCTTCTTCCTATGAGAACAATGAAAGCCCTGCCCCCCTTGACAAGTTTTTCAGGTTTTTCCCTTATCTTAATTGAAGATTGTCCCTCTCTGCAGTCTACCTGGGCACCTCCCTTCTGATCTGGCTGAACAGTGTTACATCAGTAAAAGGGGTGGGAGGGGGATACTTTATCATTGAATTACTCTTGAACTACAACTCTGACAGAATTGAAATAATACTCTCCAAAGTCCAAATAATATGATGATTAATTAGAGCTGCTTTTATTATGAAACATTACTATCCCTTTAAAGGGTTAGTAATGTCGTACTTGAATAAAAAGTAATATTGCATATAATCCTAAGAGAAATAGATCGGTGCAAGTCCTATGTCTCACAGCTTTATGGTTTGAGAGATATAGTGTTTTAACGTTCCCCCTCACTGATGTTAGCTGCAAGTTGACAGCAGGATATCATGGTCTAAGGACCAGCAGGTGGCTCTTCAGCAGAGCAGAGATACTGAAATCTAAAATGAAATACTTCACTGGAACGGTCTACAAAGTGTGATTGCAAACCAGGCACACTTTGTAGACCGTTCCAATGAAGTATTTCTTTTTAGATTTCAGGATCTCGGCTCTGCTGAAGAGCCGCCTCGAGTCGGCCGACACAAATCTCCTGCTGTCAGCTATAGAGCTGACATCAGTGAGGGGAGAACTGTAAAACATTATACCTCTCAGACCATAATGGTGTGAGAGATAGGACTTGCACCGATTGATTTCTTTTTGCATTATCTACAATATTCCTTTTTATTCAAGTAAGACATTACTAACCCTTTATGTCAGTCCTGCTGTTCTGCCCATTGAGGTGGACGTGACTGTGGCTGGCAGTTTCGCATCACTGCATTAGCCTACTTAATTCATAAAGGACCAGAGAGCTCCTCTGACTGTTAAATGGTTAAAGGGATAGTAATACTTCGTTTTATCTTTATTTTATTTTGTAGGCATTAAAAAAACATGAAGAATGAAATAAGTCTTATCTCTCAAACCTTTATGGTTTGAGAGATATTCACAAACAAAGTTTCCCCTCCCGTCCCTTTTACCTAGTGTAAGCCATCTCTTCTCAGATGTGGAATCCAGTCCATAGACCAGACAGATAACAGCAGGGGACAATCTTCTTCCTATGAGAACAATGAAAGCCCTGCCCCTTTTACCTAGTGTAAGCCATATCTTCTCAGATGTGGAATCCAGTCCATAGACCAGACACATAACAGCAGGGGACATCTTCTTCCTATGAGAACAATGAAAGCCCTGCCCCCCCTTGACAAGTTTTTCAGGTTTTTCCCTTATCTTAATTGAAGATTGTCCCTCTCTGCAGTCTACCTGGACACCTCCCTTCTGATCTGGCTGAACAGTGTTACATCAGTAAAATAATTTGTCATTGAATTACTCTTGAACTACAACTCTGACAGAATTGAAATAACACTCTCCAAAGTCCAAATACTATTGACGATTAATTAGAGCTGCTTTTATTATGAAACATTACTATCCCTTTAATATTTACACATGCAGTGGGCACTGTCTGTGGTCATGCGGTCCTGCTAGCAGCTGGCATCTGACTCCATGCACATGACATCCAGTAAGGACTGAACCTGTCCACTCCTTAAAGGGATAGTAAGGGTTAGATCTGAAGGTAAGATCGATTCTCCTACATACTTTTTTATAACGAAGTTTACCTTTGTAACAGTGCATAACGTTGTCGTTTTATTCGATATTAAAGTGTCCCCCTCCCAACCCTTTTTCACACATCACAATGCATCCCATAAGAGCAGCAAGCAGGTCTGGATCGATCGCGACAAGGAACACTCTTCTGATAGACAGAAACTGTCCCTCATTATGATCTGACCAGAGGGGAGGTAGCGTTGAGGTATGGAAAAGGGGTGGGAGGTGACACTTTAATATAAAATAAAATGAAAACATTGTGCACTGTTACAAAGGTACACATTGTTCTAAAAAAGTATGTAGAAGAATCAATCTTACCTTAACATCTAACCATTACTATCCCTTTAAGTAGCACGGACAAAGTTCCTGCGGGTCAGTAGGATTGTCTGGCCATAGAGTTTGTATAATAAAATGTTACTTCTCCTTTACAATGGAAATATAACCTTGGACAGGGCTGGCCCTTACATGGGTCCCGGTGGGGCCATGGGTCCAGACTGCACTCTGACAGGGGCGGTAATTTACTGCCCTAAGGCATGTTATTTCCTGCGCGGCTTCTCCCTACTGCCCCGCACTGATGACAGCTGGGACCGCGTCACTTGAAGAGATGCCGTGTAAAGCATGCCGGGGTTTTCTTCCTCTGTTCAGAGACCAGTGCAATTTTAAAAATGGCGCCCAGACTGACGAAGAAAATCCCAGCATGCACCATGTGGCATCTCCGCATGTGACACGGTCCCGGCAGTCAGTGCAGAGCTGTGGGGAGACTGAGTAAAAAGCAGGAGAAGAGCCAGAAGGAAAAGAGAGAGAGCGAAGGAGAGAGAGCCAGGGAGAAGAGAGAGAGCGAAGAAGAGAGAGCCAGGGAGAAGAGAGAGAGTGAAGGAGAGAGGGCCAGGGAGAAGAGAGAGCGAAGGAGAGAGAGCCAGGGAGAAGAGAGAGCGAAGGAGAGAGAGCCAGGGAGAAGAGAGAGCGAAGGAGAAGAGCAACAGGTAAGGGGGGGAGAAACAGCCAGACAAGCGGAGAAGAGAGCCAGGGAGAAGAGAGAGAACGAAGGAGAAGAGAAACAGGCAAGTGGGGGGGGGGAGAGGCACAAGAGGGGAAAAAAGAGGGGAAAAAGGAGGCACAAAGGGTGAAACGGGGAAAATGGAGGCACAAGGGGTGAAAAAAAGAGGCACAAGGGGTGAAAAGAGGTGAAAAAAGAGGCACAAGTGGGGGAGAAAGAGGTACAAGGGGTGTAAACAAAAAACATGACAGTTCTATGTGGTTTTAGGGGCAGGAGAGGGGTTAATATAATTAACCCCTTAAGGTCCGGCCGCGCACGTATTTTGGCACTCAGAGGGTTTCGTATGTGGTGTGTTTTGGTGTGCGGAGGGAGGGGGCAGCATTTCATCCTTGAACCCAGGCAGCACAACGTCTTGGGTCGGCCCTGACCTTGGATCAAGTGGCTCTTCTGGCTCCGTTACATGTAGTTGTCCTTGAAACACCAGTCAGTTATATCTACATAATATACTTTAGCTGTTTTTGCTTTCTTCTACTTTACAGTTGTTTGTTTAATATCTGGTAATTGCGTGTCCCACAAGAATGAAGTCTACGGCGGCCTAATGTGTGTAAAGAAGTGTAACCTAGAGGCAGAGTGAACATGACACACAGGAGACTGCAGATCTACTGCAAAAACCACACAGATACATGCAACTGATTACCATGTCATGGGCTCCTACCTAGGAAAGTCACAGTCTTACACAAATTAAAGGGATAGTAATGTTTCATAATAAAATGATAATTAATCATCATAGTATTTGGACTTTGGAGAGTGTTATTTCAATTCTGTCAGAGTTGTAGTACAAAAGTAATTCAATGATAAAGTATCCCCCTCCCTCCCCTTTTACTGATGTAACACTGCTCAGCCAGAGCAGAAGGGAGATGCCCAGGTAGACTGCAGAGAGGGACAATCTTCAATTAAGATAAGGGAAAAACCTGAAAAGCTTGTCAAGGGGAGCAGGGCTTTCATTGTTCTCATAGGAAGAAGATTGTCCCCTGCTGTTATCTGTCTGGTCTATGGACTGGATTTCACATCTGAGAAGAGATGGCTTACACTAGGTAAAAGGGGCAGGAGGGGAAACTTTGCTTGTGAATATCTCTCAAACCATAAAGGTTTGAGAGATGAGACTTATATCATTCGTCATGTTTTTTTTTAATGCCTACAAAATAAAATAAAGTTAAAACAAAGTATTACTATCCCTTTAAGTGCCACAAGCAAAGCAATTCACAGGCCAATCAACCGCACCGCAGACCGCAAATAAAGTGCCCACTGATACAAGGGTGACTTTACGACTTAGTGAACCGTGATTTATTCACAGCTCCTTACAGCAAACAACAGGACTCTACAGGACCGTATGGGACACAGAGTTATCAGATTTTAAACAATTAACTGTAAACTATTTTAGCCTACCTAGGTCGGTGTCCATACAGCAGTCAGATGTACACAATAACACCTCCTCACACCTTCTTCTGTTACACACAGTAATTATACAGATACACACCTGACTGCTCTATACTTCTGTTCAACAAGTTTGCAATGTGTTAGAGAGGTCTTTAGCATTCAAGGGTTAAATTTATCATTTAAATCAGCAGGAACTTTTACTTGTCTGCTACACAGCATGTGGTTTACCCTAATATTGCTCCGCTCTCGCTCTGTGCATACTGAGAGAACACACGTGCATCTTGCTCAATGCCTATGATTAAGTGTATTACTGCACGAAACACGTTAGGCGACTAGTGTCATCTAACTTGCCATGTATTATTCTCCTTAGTATTTTGTGGTTTTGTACCACTTTTTATGTTTTTTTCAATAAAAGATACAAATTTTTAAATCACTTTTGATGATTGACTGGTATCCAGCTTTAGCGGATCTGTTGAGCGCTCCCCTCCAGTTGTCTTCCTGCTCAATGCTAGTAGTTTCAGGTAGCAGGAAACAGAGAGGAGCAGGGGAGAAGGAAGTGGTAAAAGGCAGAGTTTATCAGAGTGTGTGTACATGTGTCTGTGTGTGCGTGTGTGTGCATGTGTGTGTGTGCATGTGTCTGTGTGTGTGTGTGTGTGTGTGTGTGCATGTGTCTGTGTGTGCGTGCGTGTGTCTGTGTGTGTACATGTGTGTGTGTGCATGTGTCTGTGTGCATGTGTCTGTGCGTGCGTGCGTGTGTCTGTGTGTGTGTGTGTCTGTGTGTGTGCATGTGTCTGTGTGTGTGTGTGTGTGTGTGTGTGTGTGCATGTGTCTGTGCGTGAGTGTGTCTGTGCACGTGCATGTGTCTGTCTGCGCGTGGAGTGTGTCTGTGCGTAGAGTGTGTCTGTGCGTAGAGTGTGTCTGTGCGTAGAGTGTGTCTGTGCGTAGAGTGTGTCTGTGCGTAGAGTGTGTCTGTGCGTAGAGTGTGTCTGTGCGTGGAGTGTGTCTGAGCGTGGAGTGTGTCTGCGCGTGGAGTGTGTCTGCGCGTGGAGTGTGTCTGCGCGTGGAGTGTGTCTGCGCGTGGAGTGTGTCTGCGCGTGGAGTGTGTCTGCGCGTGGAGTGTGCCTGTGTGTGTAAGTCCATCGGTCCATCCCTGTGCTGTGTATACTGCAGGTCTACGCAGAATCCCCTGCTGGAGTTGACAGTCTACATACGGAGTCACAAACGGGTACTGCTTGTCATTACCCATAATACCCTGCACTATGGGTGAAAAAGGGATACTGCATGTCATTCCCCCAAATGTTCTGTGGAAGTACCATGGAGTGACGAAGGGGTTGTGCAGATCATTACCCAGGACCCCCTGCCAGAGTGGACACTGTACACTAAGGAGATGCCGCAGGTCATTACCCAGAATACCCTGAAGTATAAGACAGGGTTAGTATAATCACTTGTACCAGTGGGAGATACAAAGTGCTGACAAGTGCTTTTTATCTGGACTGCACAGACTCTCAGTGAATATGTGCTAGGACGGATTACATAGCCAGCTGTCAGCACCAGCCCCGGGAGTGGAAATCTCACCTACTTCTATAGCTACGGAGAATGCAGGCAGGCCTGTGATTAACCATCTCCAGCCCGCTCCGACTAAACCTACTTCACTATAGGCTATGGACTCACTCCACTCTACACAGTACAGTCCCCGTGTAATACACATGTGGAACAGCCGTCTGTAGGTAGCCTGTTTGGCTCAAGAATATCCAAAATGTGCTTTGCCACATAAAAAAGCTTAAAGGGATAGTAATGTTTCATAATAAAAACAGCTCTAATTAATCATCATAGTATTTGGACTTTGGAGAGTGTTAGTTCTGTCAGAGTTGTAGTTCAAGAGTAATTCAATGACAAAGTATCCCCCTTCCGTCCCTTTTACTGATGTAACACTGCTCAGCCAGATCAGAAGGGAGGTGCCCAGGTAGACTGCAGAGAGGGACAATCTTCAATTAAGATAAGGGAAAAACCTGAAAAACTTGTCAAGGGGGGCAGGGCTTTCATTGTTCTCATAGGAAGAAGATTGTCCCCTGCTGTTATCTGTCTGGTCTATGGACTGGATTCCACATCTGAGAAGAGATGGCTTACACTAGGTAAAAGGGGCGGGAGGGGAAACTTTGCTTGTGAATATCTCTCAAACCATAAAGGTTTGAGAGATAAGACTTATATCGTTCTTCATGTTTTTTTAATGCCTACAAAATAAAATAAAGATAAAACGAAGTATTACTATCCCTTTGAGTTAAGAGATCCATAATTATTAGGGTTTGAAATGTAGAAGGGACTGCAATGTGCGCCTTGATATCGATATCGCTGCATGGAACTCTGTGAATGTAATGGATACATTGGAAGCTTTGGATTCTAGGCTAGAGAGTGGTTCTCTGATCAGCATCATACACACGCGTTTCACTCCACAAGAAGTTATTTGTTTAACCCTTTGAGGATTGGAGAGGGGAGCACAGCATTGTACACCCCTCTGGTCGGTCCACGGATGGTCAGTCATTCTTCAGGCTGTATATACACAGGAAATTTGGGGGATAACCAACAAGTAAAAATTCCCATCTGAATGGAGCTTTTAAAGGGATAGTAATACTTGTAAATTACTAATCCCCATATTGTAGCTTTGTTAAAAAGAAACTTATTGCCCCCAGTGTCATCTTTCAAACCGTTATGGAATGAGAGATGATAGCGCTCAAAGTTACATATTGAATGCTTAAATTTCAGCGGCTCTAACTCCAATGTAGATCTCAAAAAAGTATTACTTCAAAAAAATGCAGTGTAACATTTAATGCAATATTAAGCTTAGTGCACATGTTCCCACCGCATATATAGTGGTGATCCAATTAATTTAAAGGCAAGGAAAAATAGTTCAGTGCTAGATGGGTGCAATCAGGGAGTGTCCCTAAAAGACTCCCAAAATTACAACATATGAACAAGAAAATTCATGCATCACCATCATAAACACAAGGAACTATAAAATAAAAACATCAATCTTTATTGAATCATTAAAATATACCTGTATCTTCAGACCATATACAGAGACAAGGAGAGACTGGAGTTAGGTATGGCAGATACAACTAGATGTAAGGCAGCATATTCAAACAGATCCACTAGTTTTCGCGCACAAGACGCTTACTCATGATCTCTAGACGAAATCAAAAGCAACCGTCCTACCTTTAAATACAATTAGACCAATAAGAAACCTCCAGATGAAGCGGACCTGATAGAAAACAGTCACACTCTGAAACTCAGCCAATCAAACAGCCCCAGACCAAAGAAACACAAAATGAATTATGTTCAACGGTCCAGAGTCGCCCGAAAGGCGCAACATGTATAACAATTTCTCATGGAACATACAAGTGTTAACATAAAACTATCACATGAACAGCAACTCATGAACTCAGAATCCCCTTCTAAAAAAAATGTATATATAGCAATATCTGCGCCGCCTTACTCAAGCGGCTAAAATTTACCCCCTCCCTCCCCCTTCCCTGACTGAACACTGACTGCAGGGATATCCGGTATTACTTGCATCAGGCGGCTCTGCAGCATTGCCGAGATCACGTTTATAAAAAATAAATCTTTCACTAAAACGGTCTTCGACGTGTGCTACCAAACCAAGCAGAAACCAAGCACACGTAGAAGACCGTTTTAGTGAAAGATTTATTTTTTATAAACACGATCTCGGCAATTCTGCAGAGCCACCTGATGTACGTAAGACTGTCATACAACAGCTTCCCCTGCAGTCAGCGTTCAATCAGGGAAGGGGAAGGGAGGGGTAAAACAAGGTACTCTCACAGCTGAGATGCTTAGTGCAAAAGTTATTGCAGCTCAATCTGCCTTTTTTTTTTTCCGTTGCCAGTACTTCCATGGCCTGAAATGTACGGTGACGCTGCTGCTAAAACATTTGATGGATGACCATAAAACCTGCACAGGATGCTGTAGCAATAGAGAGACTATAAAGATGCCAGGTTGTGCAAGTACCCGCACACAAAAAAAATACACATTTGAGCTGCAATAACCTTTTGCATAAAACATTTTCCAGCAATGGGAATATTCATGGTGTGCTTCGTGGGTTAAAACCGTGAAACATATGTAACGTTATTCGTTACTATCCCTTTAACAGACCAACATTCTCAAGAACGGTAAGGTACGAGTTACACAGTGGTAGTGGTGAGGCCCTACTGGTGTAATACTGATTCATGAGTTAGCCATTTAGGCTAAAATAATAGTAATAATGCTCGTTATTTGGCCCAGGGGCCACACGATGGACATCCATGCAATAATGCACACTGAGGCCAATCTTCTAAAAACAAATTTACCTTAGGGGAGAAATAAAGAGTTCCAAAACTTTTATTGATTTAAAAAGGGGAACGTTTAACCCCTTGAATGTTGGATAGGCCCCTAACTCATTGCATTCAATGGGTTACAAGCCACATTTAAAGTGATAGTAATACCTCTATTGAAGTTGATGTCCGAGTCTCCTTTATTTATTTATATTTTTTAACACATAGTGCTCTATTTCATTACTTACATATTTTTCGTTCAAGAGATATTCAAGCAGAAAGGATACCCCGTCCGCCCCTTTCCCTGTGTCTCTCAGTCGGGTCCGGATGGAGTGCGGCTAGGGACAATCTTCAGTAAGCAAAAGGAAAATCCTGCATTCCTTCCTCAAGGGGGCGGGGTTTTCCTTACACTTACTGAAGATTGTCCTCGCTGCATCCGTCCAGTCGCCACAACTGGATTCCAGATCTAATGGGAGGGGCCAGAAGGGGCGGGAGGGATATCCTTTCCAATTGAATAGCGTTGAACTACAAAACTGTAAGTACTGAAATACAGCGCTGTGTGTTACAAAACAATCAAGAAGACTCAAAAATCAACTTTAATAGAAGTATTACTATCCCTTTAAATCACTGATGCGGTTGAGTGGGACCTTTCCCTGCACCGCAGAGCCGGGAACAAGACCATCCCATGTACTGCAGAGCCCCACTTGAGAGTATTCCCTGCACTGCAGATCTGTGTGTGAGAGCTTCCTCTGCACTGCAGAGCCTTATGTGAGAGCGGTGCCTGCACTGCAGAGAGCAATGTGAGAGCGGTGCCTGCACTGCAGAGAGCAATGTGAGAGCGGTCCCTGCACTGCAGAGAGCAATGTGAGAGCGGTCCCTGCACTGCAGACAGCAATGTGACAGCGGTCTCTGCACTGCAGACAGCAATGTGAGAGCGGTCCCTGCACTGCAGAGCCTTATGTGAGAGCGGTGCCTGCACTGCAGAGAGCAATGTGAGAGCGGTGCCTGCACTGCAGAGAGCAATGTGAGAGCGGTGCCTGCACTGCAGAGAGCAATGTGAGAGCGGTGCCTGCACTGCAGAGAGCAATGTGAGAGCGGTGCCTGCACTGCAGAGAGCAATGTGAGAGCGGTGCCTGCACTGCAGAGAGCAATGTGAGAGCGGTCCCTGCACTGCAGACAGCAATGTGACAGCGGTCCCTGCACTGCAGACAGCAATGTGAGAGCGGTCCCTGCACTGCAGACAGCAATGTGAGAGCGGTCCCTGCACTGCAGACAGCAATGTGAGAGCGGTCCCTGCACTGCAGAGCCTTATGTGAGAGCGGTGCCTGCACTGCAGAGAGCAATGTGAGAGCGGTGCCTGCACTGCAGAGAGCAATGTGAGAGCGGTGCCTGCACTGCAGAGAGCAATGTGAGAGCGGTCCCTGCACTGCAGACAGCAATGTGACAGCGGTCCCTGCACTGCAGACAGCAATGTGAGAGCGGTCCCTGCACTGCAGACAGCAATGTGAGAGCGGTCCCTGCACTGCAGAGAGCAATGTGACAGAGGCCCCTGCACTGCAGACAGCAATGTGAGAGCGGTCCCTGCACTGCAGACAGCAATGTGAGAGCGGTCCCTGCACTGCAGAGAGCAATGTGAGAGCGGTCCCTGCACTGCAGACAGCAATGTGAGAGCGGTCCCTGCACTGCAGACAGCAATGTGAGAGCGGTCCCTGCACTGCAGAGAGCAATGTGAGAGCGGTCCCTGCACTGCAGACAGCAATGTGAGAGCGGTCCCTGCACTGCAGACAGCAATGTGAGAGCGGTCCCTGCACTGCAGACAGCAATGTGAGAGCGGTCCCTGCACTGCAGACAGCAATGTGAGAGCGGTCCCTGCACTGCAGACAGCAATGTGAGAGCGGTCCCTGCACTGCAGAGAGCAATGTGAGAGCGGTCCCTGCACTGCAGAGAGCAATGTGAGAGCGGTCCCTGCACTGCAGAGAGCAATGTGAGAGCGGTCCCTGCACTGCAGACAGCAATGTGAGAGCGGTCCCTGCACTGCAGACAGCAATGTGAGAGCGGTCCCTGCACTGCAGACAGCAATGTGAGAGCGGTCCCTGCACTGCAGACAGCAATGTGAGAGCGGTCCCCTGCACTGCAGAGAGCAATGTGAGAGCGGTCCCTGCACTGCAGACAGCAATGTGAGAGCGGTCCCTGCACTGCAGAGAGCAATGTGAGAGAGGTCCCTGCACTGCAGAGAGCAATGTGAGAGCGGTCCCCCTGCACTGCAGAGAGCAATGCGAGAGCGGTCCCTGCACTGCAGAGAGCAATGTGAGAGCGGTGCCTGCACTACAGAGAGCAATGTGAGAGCGGTCCCTGCACTGCAGACAGCAATGTGAGAGCGCAGTCCCTGCACTGCAGAGAGCAATGTGAGAGCGGTCCCTGCACTGCAGACAGCAATGTGAGAGCGGTCCCTGCCCTGCAGACAGCAATGTGAGAGCGGTCCCTGCACTGCAGAGAGCAATGTGAGAGTGGTCCCTGCCCTGCAGACAGCAATGTGAGAGCGGTCCCTGCACTGCAGACAGCAATGTGAGAGCGGTCCCTGCACTGCAGACAGCAATGTGAGAGCGGTCCCTGCACTGCAGAGAGCAATGTGAGAGCGGTCCCTGCACTGCAGAGAGCAATGTGAGAGCCGGTACCTGCACTGCAGAGAGCAATGTGAGAGCGGTCCCTGCACTGCAGAGAGCAATGTGAGAGCGCAGTCCCTGCACTGCAGAGAGCAATGCGAGAGCGGTCCCTGCACTGCAGACAGCAATGCGAGAGCGGTCCCTGCACTGCAGACAGCAATGTGAGAGCGGTCCCTGCACTGCAGACAGCAATGTGAGAGCGGTCCCTGCACTGCAGAGAGCAATGTGAGAGCGCAGTCCCCTGCACTGCAGAGAGCAATGCGAGAGCGGTCCCTGCACTGCAGAGAGCAATGCGAGAGCGGTCCCTGCACTGCAGACAGCAATGTGAGAGCGGTCCCTGCACTGCAGACAGCAATGTGAGAGCGGTCCCTGCACTGCAGACAGCAATGTGAGAGCGAGTCCCTGCACTGCAGAGAGCAATGTGAGAGCGGTCCCTGCACTGCAGAGAGCAATGTGAGAGCGGTCCCTGCACTGCAGACAGCAATGTGAGAGCGGTCCCTGCACTGCAGACAGCAATGTGAGAGCGGTCCCTGCACTGCAGAGAGCAATGTGAGAGCGGTCCCTGCACTGCAGACAGCAATGTGAGAGCGGTCCCTGCACTGCAGAGAGCAATGTGAGAGCGGTCCCTGCACTGCAGACAGCAATGTGAGAGCGGTCCCTGCACTGCAGAGAGCAATGTGAGAGCGGTCCCTGCACTGCAGAGAGCAATGTGAGAGCGGTCCTGCACTGCAGACAGCAATGTGAGAGCGGCCCTGCACTGCAGAGAGCAATGTGAGAGCGTCCCTGCCCTGCAGACAGCAATGTGAGAGCGGTCCCTGCACTGCAGAGAGCAATGTGAGAGCGGTCCCTGCACTGCAGACAGCAATGAGAGAGCGGTCACTTCCCTGCAGAGCAATCTGAGACGGCCCCTGCACTGCAGAGAGCAAGAGAGCAGATCCACTGCAGAGATCTGAACACATTCATATACACAGAGAAGGCAGATCACTGCAGAGATCTGAACACATTCATATACACAGAGAAGGCAGATCACTGCAGAGATCTGAACACATCATATACACAGAGAAGGCAGATCACTGCAGAGATCTGAACACATTCATATACACAGAGAAGGCAGATCACGCAGAAGATCTGAACACATCCATATACACAGAGAAGGCAGATCACTGCAGAGATCTGAACACATCCATATACACAGAGAAGGCAGATCACTGCAGAGATCTGAACACATCCATATACACAGAGAAGCCAGATCACTGCAGAGATCTGAACACATCCATATACACAGAGAAGGCAGATCACTGCAGAGATCTGAACACATCCATATACACAGAGAAGCAGATCACTGCAGAGATCTGAACACATCCATATACACAGAGAAGGCAGATCACTGCAGAGATCTGAACACATTCATATACACAGGAAGGCAGATCACTGCAGAGATCTGAACACATTCCATATACACAGGAAGGCAGATCACTGCAGAGATCTGAACACATTCATATACACAGGGAAGGCAGATCACTGCAGAGATCTGAACACATTCATATACACAGAGAAGGCAGATCACTGCAGAGATCTGAACACATTCATATACACAGGAAGGCAGATCACTGCAGAGATCTGAACACATTCATATACACAGAGAAGGCAGATCACTGCAGAGATCTGAACACATTCATATACACAGAGAAGGCAGATCACTGCAGAGATCTGAACACATCATATACACAGAGAAGGCAGATCACTGCAGAGATCTGGATCACTGCAGAGATCTGAACACATTCATATACACAGAGAAGGCAGATCACTGCAGAGATCTGAACACATTCATATACACAGAGAAGGCAGATCACTGCAGAGATCTGAACACATTCATATACACAGAGAAGGCAGATCACTGCAGAGATCTGAACACTGTCTGTAATACCGACTCTTTCCAAGTGAACTACTTAAAGGGATAGTAAAGTCTGTTGTTATGAAAATATAATATTGTAGCTATTTCCATAATAAACTAACTGACGTAAGTCCTATCTCCCAAAACTTTATGGTTTAAGAGATACACGAAGATAAAGTCCCCCCCCCCTTTTGCCTGATGTGACCTGTAAAGCTGTCAGCCCGAGATTCTGGTTGTGCGCCAGATGAGGCTCTTCAGCAGAAATAGCGCAATCTAGAAACAAATAGTTCATTGTAATGGTCTACAAAGTGTACCAGCAAACCAGGCAAACCAGGGACACTTTGCAGACAGTTCCAATGAAGTGTTTGTGTCAAGATCATGCTATTTTGGCTCTGATGAAGAGCCTCCGTCTGGTCCCGGGACCAGGATATCCTGCAAAATTTTTTTACCGGTCACGTCACAGAGGTGGGAGGGGATTTTATTGTCATATTTCTCTCAAACCATAAAGGTTTGAGAGATAGGATTTACGTCAGTTAGTTTATTATGGAAATAGCTACAATATTATATTTTCTTAACAATAGACTTTACTATCCTTTTGCAATGCATTCCGTACCATTCTGCCACTCAAAGGGTTAACAAATTGTCCTACAATGCATAGGGAGTAACTAAAATCTACCGGGCCCTGGGGCGATATCTGGGCATCAGCGCCCTCGCGCGCGCGCCCAATGGACTGGGGCAAGTCTGAATAACCAGCCCAGACAAAGGGGAACTCAACGGATCTGCCCCAGAGACACCGGTCTTCATAATTTATTACCAGCTCTCTGGGGAAAGAGGGCAGTTTTCTGGCTTCCTAAGTTCCCCGGTAACCCCGCCAGTCTAGCTGTGCCCACTTCCATGCCTCTCACTTCACTGCCCATTTCAGAACAAACCCCGCCTTCCCACCTCCTAATCCCACCCCCTGATTAAGCCCCACCCACAATATGATGTCATTCAGGTGCCTTCAATCTACTTCCCTCCTTGATACTCCAGGGGGCTTGGACTTCCCACATATGTTCATTTATGATCGTATTTCTTTACCTTATATATGTGAGGCAGAGAAATAATGAGAAAATACACAAAGACACCCAAACGTAGAGGTACAGACTGGTGACTTCCGTGCCCAACGCAGTGTGCAGCAAGACAAGAGGGGATTGTCCACAAATCTCTGAATTAAAAGCACAAATAGAACGCAGATAAATCTGTGCTCCTTCCTAGAGGATTGCTACAATGTGAACCCGTGTATTATATACATTACTGCTTGGAACACCTATGTATTAAAGGGCAATGGACACATTTCTACTAAATGTGCCCTATGAGAATAAACTTGGTTAAAAAGCCCACAAAACAACTCCTATCACTCAGAAAAAGGACCCCCATGGATGGAACCCAACCCAGAAATTTGTGATTTTCAGTAATAAACTCAGTGTTGTGTGTGAGGCCTCCACAGACCTGGTGATTCAGATTATAGCCTAATATGGAGCGTCTAGCGGGGCCTGCATTGTGTACTGAAGCATCCAGATCAGGGTAACCTGGGGGTCTCCCTTCACAATGCAGGCCCCGATTCATTGGCAGGAGTGCTCCCGGTGATGACAATTGTAACTTTCACCTTAATTCAAGTTCGCATATTTGGCACTCAAAGGGTTAACCAAAAGACCACCAAATGTACAGTTTGGGAGATATTCACACTTCTTACATATGCTAATGTATGCTAATTGTGGTAGCAGTGCCATAGCAGTGACCTTCATATGCTAATTATACTTGTCAGTGATGTTTCATATGCTAATAAGCCTTTTCAGTGACACAACATATGCTAATGAAACTCTGTGCAGTACCAGGAACTGTTCACTTGCACTTTGCCCAGAAATAAACGTGTGAATCTCTCCAAAACTAGACATCATCTGGATTTTTAGTTAACATGGCGCATAGCAGTTTTTAATGCAGTTTTCAAATATGCAACTTGCTTTAAATGAAAAGTTCCACTTTTACCATGTTGATCTAGTTTTACAAACAATCCAGCTGTTGGACTGCAAACCCTGCTCACTGACCTTAATCTGTGTGAAACGCCTAATAGCGTTGTGAATCAGTTCTCTGTGGTTGGTTTGGTTTCTCAAAGTGACCATTTAATTAGTAATATATATTATGTCCATGGAGGCCAATAGGATTCTCTGCTGCGGAACTACAGGACCTCACGTTAGCACCACGGGCGTGCTCTTAGGACATAGGGAAGAGTTTGCTGGTAGGAATTAAGGGTCCTTGAATGTGATTCTGGGAACGGCATTCAGCACTAATGAAAGATTTGACCCTCTGAGTGCCCGAGGGGTACACAACTGCACCCTTCTAGTACTGAATGGGTTAACTTGGGGAAACAATCCGCACAGAGCTGACTGGCATAAGACGTCATGGACATAAAAAGCTGCGGTCATTCTGGAGCAAACCACAGGGAACAAATACAGCCTTTATTCTGAACTTCCAGTGATTTCATTGGAAATTTGAACCCCTTGAATGCTAGAGAGGTCTCTGCTTGAAGATCCCCTAGCATTCTAGGGGTTAAATTCTGTCTTTAAATCAATGAAGTTTAGTGATCACCTAGAATGCAGTTTATTTGTCCCAGAATGAATACAGCACTGAAGACAAATTCCATAGAGGCTGTTATGATGTCCTACCCAGATTAGGGTAAATGGGAGTCATTATTCAGAGCTGTTAGTGTTCCTTTAAGTGCTACCAACGCATCAGGAATTCAAGATTTCCCAGAAAAACTGAAGGTGAGTTAATCGGCGTCTCATTCATTTTTACAGACCCACCTGCGCTCAAGCAGGAGAATCCATAATGTGGAACTATCAACCAAAGACAAGTGTAGTTTGTTTTTCCATACAATTAACCATTTAAAGACAAGAAGTGTGTACAACACATTGCTTAGCAATGCACTGTGCATCCCTCTGGCCTTATAAGTTGTATAGGTTATCCTTAACCGATTGGTCTCACAGTGCAGCACTTTATGGTAATACCCTGCACGTGGTGGTACTTTATGGTTATACCCTGCACGGTGTGGCACTTTATGGTAATACCCTGCACGGTGTGGCACTTTATGGTAATACCCTGCACGGTGTGCCAATTAGTTCTGTTCCAGGCCAAACGCACATCTTACTGTGTTATTAAATATGCCACCAGTGTGTGGGCTATGCCTAGATTCATTAATAGCGCAGGGTGTGTTAACGTTGGCCCAACACAAACTAATTACCATAATGTTCCAGACTGTGAAAAACTATATAATAAAGCAAATGACCTGTACAACTCATAGATCATTTTTAATTGTCTTTAAAAGTAACTTGTCTGAAGATGCCAAGTCCACTTTAAACCCTGGCCGGTTGGTAGCCATTGAGGACTGAACTCAGACATCCCTATGCTAATGTAAGTGGTCAGGAGGGAGATTCACATCCCTGGAAGCTTCCAAAAAAAGCTGGCCTTGGCATCTTTTAAATATTAGCCACTAACCCTTTGAGTGTGTTGCGTTGCAATGTGTTAGATACCTCTGTGGCAATCAAAGATTTCTCAGAAAACAGACTTTAGACAACATGACCCCACTGTCTTATACAGAGATGCTCCAGTCACATACCCCTGCACCAACACCCACAATACGAGCAGGACTCTGCCCTCCTGGTGTAAATAACCAGGATAAATAACCAGTTACCTAGTACAAATCACACACTGAACTCTCGCCTTTACGAATTGTCCCTTAACCCCAAGAACCTAAACTGTGGGTCAAAACCCTGTGCGTTCCTGGGTACAGTTATTACTTAGAGAGACACAGGGATTACTGTTGCTTTAAACCTGGTAAAACCGGAGGTATAGGATACACAAAATAACAATGGGAGAGGAATTTGGCAGTTCCACCCAAATAAATGATGTGCACTTTACATAGTTCTGAGCGGTGAGATGAGAACACGGAACGGGCTCATTAACAGACTCATCTCTCAACCGCAGTCAAACAAATGCACCACAGTAGGAGCCACGTACCCACATCACAGAGAGGTACGGGACAGGAACGGGGTCACAGACGCTCCTCTGCACCAGTTCAGGGTGTATAGACATGGGAACGCTACACACACACCCAGGGGAACCCACACAATGTTCATGGAAGGTCCAAATGGAAACACAATGACATTACTATTAACACGACGAGAGACAGAATGTCATTCACAGTGCATCGGGCACCATGGGGAGGGGACGGGGCAATGCGTTTTAATGCGTGGGATACCTCTCTGGCACTCAAAGGGTTAATGTTCTATGGTCACTGTTTAAATCTGAAAATCTCTCATTCACAGCACAGACATGGAGGCCAGCACACGTAGAACTAAGTCCTTCACTTCAGAACCTGTATAAGCAAGATGATTATTATAATTATACATCTATAAAGCTCCAACAGATTCTGTAGCGCTGTACAACAGTTTGACAATAGAACACTGTACAAGTGGGGTTCTCTAGATAAAAGTACTATACAATGAAGATATATAGACATTGGAAACAGGAGGACGAGGTGGCTCCGCTCCCCACACTTCCAGTCTATAACAGGGGTGTCACACTGCACTGCTAAAAAGCCCAGACAGGGCAGGGTTTGGGTGCCATCACCATCAGCGCAGTCCTCTTTACTACCATGTGCAAAATCAGGGGTATCCCAAAAACGTGACACTATATTAACCCTTTAGGAATACAGTATGACACTCTTAATCTAGAGGAAGTGAGGGGCACTCTGAGACTCAAAAGTGTAAGAGCCTAATTCAGCTAAAGTGGATCAATTCTGTCCCAGGGGGACAAACGAAAATTCCCACTTGTTTAAATATGGTTTTTAAATGCGTTTGAGACCTCCCAACATTTCAGACTGCCAAAGAGGGACAACTGTGTTTTAGGGGGTGTGACCGGTGGGCGGGGCATTAACGAGGATTTTCAGGCTTTTTCATGACCTATTGACACCTCATTGTGTTACCTAATAAATGACTTATAACAAGATCAAAGTATTTTATTTAAGCACACTAATTTATAAACACATATACTGACATTTAACCCCTTAACAATGGATGACTTACCAGGTACGTCCCGCAGAAACTGTCACTTAGTGACAGAGGACGTACCTGGTAAGTCACGGAAGTCCGGGCCTCCATGCGGCTGCACACCGTTCAGAGACTCCAGACTTGTTTGAAAAAATAAAAAAGAAAAAAAAAAAGTTCGTCGGGCGTTAAGGTGACAGCCGCGTACAAACGTGGCTGTCACTAAGGGGTTAAAGGAGCAGTAAACATTTTTTTATGAAAACACATATTTTACAAAGAATTTCCTGCTGAATAAAACAAAGTAATTCAAATCGCTGTCCAATGTTTTATTCAAAATTTATAGCAGTTTAAATAATCATGAAGTGAATTTAATGTGTTTACTTCCTGATAGTTCTGACGGGAAGTGAATTTACTGTGTTTACTTCCTGATAGTTCTGACAGGAAGTGAATTTACTGTGTGATTACTTCCTGATAGTTCTGACAGGAAGTGACAGGCAGTTTCTATCACATTCTATGGAGAACTGTATGTCACTGACTTTTCCGACTTTCCTCTCCATTAGAATCCAACAGGAAATCTAATTAGAATTTGACCACTAGAGGGCACTGCTAATGTAAAAACACATCGGTTTAAACTGCAATAACTCTGGAAATATAAATCTCTCTGCAGTGGGAGTACCCTTATTTTACTCAATAGGAAAATCCCTACAATATATATTGTTTCATAAAAAAGTTTACTGCTCCTTTAAAGAAACAGTAATGTGAGTTTTATTGCTGTGGAGCAATGGGATACACTTATATACACATCATACAGTCCGATCTCCTAAAAAGAGGGACATTAGGGTGTGAAAGAGGGACAGAGGGATTTGTGTCTAAAAGAGGGACACTTCGGAGGTATGCTTGTGTTCAAGGGTTTAAACACCTCATTTCATTCAAATGGGGGGCCTATTTGATGTTCATGGTGCTGTTTCTTTGACTCTAAATTGTGTGCTGAATTAGGCCCCAAGCTCTTCCATAAAGAGTAGCGCAGGCTGGTGATCGCGCACCGAAGAGAGGGCACAGTTCACAATGACATGTGCAAGGCCAATACGATCAGTAAGGTCAGGGATCCATGCTGTACAGCAGGCAGAACACCGCCCACAGCGACACCCACAGGCCGATAAACCGGGACTCTTCAGTCTATCGTCTGCTCGTCACGACTATTATAGTTTTCTCACCCTCAGAGCACTTTCTGTAGGTGAAAGAAACGTCTAAGAGGAATTTATACAACGCCGGCACCAGCGGCTTCACACAATGGGATGTACGTATGAAGTAACAAGTTGGAAATCAACTGCTCCATACGGTTCAAACAAAGAATTCCCAAAATGCAATTCATTTATAAGGGACTTTTTACTTCTTGCATAACAATATATACCCTTAACCATGAACTAATTCACTGGTCTTACATGGGAACCATCACACCCAAGCTTCCCGGAATATCCAGGAGCGATGGGGATGTGAACGGGAAAGTCTGAATGATGCCATTATCATTACAGACGGGATTGGGAATCAGAGATCTGAAATGGGCAGGAAAATGGACAAAACAGACTGAGAGGCACTGGCGTGGGAGTGGGCAGGGTTACCAGGGAACTCAGCCTCTGTCTCCGGAGACCAGGTACACTTTGTGACGTAATGCGTTGGATGCCTCTCTGGCACTCAAAGGGTTAAGTGTGAAAACCGGAGTTGCCAGGACAGATCTGTACAGTTCCCAGACAAGTCCCTTACTGCATGTAGGGTTAAGGGTCAAACACACCAATCACCCCAACTCTCTTATAGGACACAAACACAATTCCATGGATTTCACAGTGCGAGGCAGGTCTGTAATGTAATCACTCATTGCTTCTCTAATACCAGTCCCCTCTGCCAATCCCTACACTGGCTCCCACTAGCACACAGAATTAAATTCAAAATATTGCCATAGTGACGTCCACATGTCTGCACTGTCAGTCTCTTTTGGAGCCGGTCGGCTCCTAGCAACGCCTCCTAGACCCGGCTGAGACTGACAGCGTAGGCGTGCAGACGTCACTATGGCAAGATGTCCGCGCTCCGTGCTGCTGTCAGCCCAATAAGAATGCATATTTCTTTTGAATAAGGTAATAATTCTGGCGTCTACAGCTACTAAGCAGCTAGTTGCCAGATGGGAAGTTATTGAAGATACAGTGTTTTCAAGGTGGTAGTTCCGCTTTAACCCTTTTGAGTGCCAGATGGGTACCGCACACATCACTACGCAATGCGTGGTGATCCCCTCTGGCACTCAAAGGGTTTAGAAAAAGTACAATATTAGCCACAGAAAAAAAGCAAAAGCTACTCAGTAAGCCAATAATGGTACCCGCTTTTACTGGGTGGCCATGACACAGAAATAATGAGAAACACTTAAAACAGAGGTTCTCAACTCCTGTCCTCAGGACCCACTAACAGGCCAGGATTTGATGATATCCTTCTTAGAACACAGGTGAGTTAATCAATGTGAATGAGCCTCTGATCACATGATTTCCTTGTTAGAGCACAGGTGAGTTAATCAATGTGAATGAGCCTCTGATCACCACATCTGTGATCTAGCAGAGAAATCCCTAAGTCCTGGCCTGTTAGTGGGTCCTGATGACAGGAGTTGAGAAACACTGACTTAAAGGGATTGTACTTCGTTTTATCTTTATTTTGTAGGCATTAAAAAACATGAAGAATGATATAAGTCTTATCTCTCAAACCTTTAAGGTTTGAGAGATATTCACAAGCAAAGTTTCCCCTCCCGCCCCTTTTACCTAGTGTAAGCCATCTCTTCTCAGATGTGGAATCCAGTCCATAGACCAGACAGATAACAGAAGGGGGCAATCTTCTTCCTATGAGAACAATGAAGGCCCTGCCCCCCTTGACAAGTTTTTCAGGGTTTTCCCTTATCTTAATTGAAGATTGTCCCTCTCTGCAGTCTACCTGGGCACTTCCCTTCTGATCTGGCTGAACAGTGTTACATCAGTAAAAGGGGCGGGAGGGGGATACTTTATCATTCAATTACTCTTGTACTACAACTCTGACAGAACTGAAATAACACTCTCCAAAGTCCAAATACTATGATGATTAATTAGAGCTGCTTTTATTATGAAACATTAAAATCCCTTTAAAGGAATAGTAATGTTTCACAAAAACATCAGCTCCAATTAATCTTCCTAGTATTTGGGCCATGGAGAGTGTTATTTCAATACTGTCAGAGTTGTACTACAAGAGTAACTGAATGATAAAGTATCTCCCTCCCGCCCATTTTACCTAGTGTAAGACACCTCCCCTCAGATGTGGAATATGGACTCTTGACTGGATAGGTCACAGCAAGGTACAATCTTCTTACTGTGATCATAAGGAAAACCCTGCCCCCCTTGACAGGTTTTTCAGGTTTTTCCTTATGCTCACTGAAGATTGTCCCTCTCTACGATCCATCCAGACAGTCTTGCTGCTCTGAGGTGAGCAGTGTTACATCAGTAAAAGGGACAGTATTGAAATAACACTCTCCATGGCCCAAATACTATGAAGATTTATTGGATCTGCTTTTATTGTGAAACATTACTATCCCTTTAATATTATGTTAATTACAGTAACGTCCTGATACAAGGTTATCGTCTAGTACAGGACACAACTGGTCTAATGAATATGGTCAACGTGCACCAACACGGGAGCAAACCAACCGCACCACAGGGGACAAATAAAAAAAATTCCCGAACGCACACCAGATATTTTATTTACACACATTAATTTATAAAAATCATACAGAGAAGCGTAACCCAGTGCAGTGCACACCACTCTGGCACTCAAAGGGTTAACCAAATACTACTGACGAGGAAAGAGAAACACTTTTACACACACCACACAGACAAGAGGGGCAGAGGGATTTGGGTCCTGCAGAGCGACATCACACCTTTTCAATGAGGATGAAATAATCAATGACCCACTAGTGTTGCCTGCGTGAAAGGAGCCTAGAACTGAACCAGTCTCATGTGATCTCGTGCAATACAATGGATCCTATAAACTGAACTGTTGCTACAGAACAGTCGTGTGCACAAGACCATGAGTGTCTAATCCAATCTTCTATTACCTGCAGTGAAGAAGGGACTACAAGAGTTTTCCTGCCCATACGTGTAACAGCCGCAGGATCGGAGTAGAGACAGACATGGATTAGCGAGATGACAGACTGTACACAGCTTTATATGACTCGCCGGGCGAGACCAGGCAGCACTATCTGATGGTAGAGCCTCACCCTTGGCTTCTGGGCATGAAAAAGATTACAGGGAAAGAGGCTCATTGTGTCTGAAGTCTGAAGTCTCAGGCCGTACAGCTCTGGAAACAGGAGTCACAGACCTCTAGAGACATCTGACCTCTCAAACAATCTCCTCCTGAAGCTATAGCACAAAGACAGATTTTTTTTTTGGGGGGGGGGGTGTAGTGAAAGTGGAAAAATCTTTTGTTTTAAAAGGAACGCTGACACCTGAAAAAATATAGGGATTTCATACACTTATATACACTGTACTGAACCACAATGTACAGGTATCACTTTATAGCGTGTGTGCTCGCACCGGTATGTAATATATCCACAACGTACAGGTATCACTTTATAGTGTGTGTACTCGCACCGGTACGTAATATATCCACAACGTACAGGTATCACTTTATAGCGTGTGTACTCGCACCGGTACGTAATATATCCACAACGTACAGGTATCACTTTATAGCGTGTGTACTCGCACCGGTACGTAATATATCCACAACGTACAGGTATCACTTTATAGCGTGTGTGCTCGCACCGGTACGTAATATATCCACAACGTACAGGTATCATTTTATAGCGTGTGTACTCGCACCGGTACGTAATATATCCACAACGTACAGGTATCACTTTATAGCGTGTGTACTCGCACCGGTACGTAATATATCCACAACGTACAGGTATCACTTTATAGCGTGTGTACTCGCACCGATATGTAATATATCCACAACGTACAGGTATCACTTTATAGCGTGTGTACTCGCACCGGTACGTAATATATCCACTACGTACTGGTATCACTTTATAGCGTGTGTGCTCGCACCGGTACGTAATATATCCACTACGTACTGGTATCACTTTATAGCGTGTGTGCTCGCACCGGTACGTAATATACCCACAACGTACAGGTATCACTTTATAGTGTGTGTGCTCGCACCGGTACGTAATATATCCACAACGTACAGGTATCACTTTATAGCGTGTGTGCTCGCACCGGTACGTAATATATCCACAATGTACAGGTATCACTTTATAGCGTGTGTACGCGCACCGGTACGTAATATATCCACAACGTACAGGTATCACTTTATAGCGTGTGTTCTCGCACCGGTACGTAATATATCCACAACATACAGGTATCACTTTATAGCGTGTGTACTCGCACCGGTATATAATATATCCACAACGTACAGGTATCACTTTATAGCGTGTGTACTCGCACTGGTACGTAATATATCCACAACGTACAGGTATCACTCTATAGCGTGTGTACTCGCACCAGTATATAATATATCCACAACGTACAGGTATCACTTTATAGCGTGTGTACTCGCACTGGTACGTAATATATCCACAACGTACAGGTATCACTTTATAGTGCGATGTGCTCACAGGTTACTCAATTAGTGACAAACTAAAGGTCAACGAAGGACAACCAAATAACAGTAATGTGCAATAGACCAAAGATAACCCGATACAGAGGCACTCAAAAAACAAATAATATAAATTACAAAATATCCTTCTTAGTAACAAACAATACAGGTAACAATATATTTTATTAGTAGGAAAAAATATCAGATTTTCTTTAAAGAAAATATGTGTTTAATCAAATTACTAGAGACTAATACTAATCTAAACCATCCTATATAATAAATTGCTAAAACGTGTGTAACAACGCAGTCATGCGCATTAGAGACTGCCCGCGCCGTGGCGGATACAGAGCTGGACGCTACTGCGCATGACTGCCCCGCGACCGGCTGGCAGAGGCACTGTGGCCCACGTAACGGGCTCTGCAACTAGTATTTTAATATATATATATATATATATATATATATATATATATATATATATATATATATATATATATATATATACACACATATACATACACATACATACACACACACACATATATATATACAGATGTTGGATCCACATGAAATACAAAGGAATATCCGTTATATAAAGACACACTTGTACTTTTTAATGTGAACTAAACTGGTTCCTCATTTGTCACATTTCAAAAATGATCACAATGTCCCCTTTAGTGATACCGAAAATATATGGTCTTACTGGATATAGTGCTAAAGGGACATAAAATGTATGAATTAAAAATTACAGTAAAATAAATACAAAGCTACTGTAAGTGAATGTGGGTATAACACACTACGAGATGCTGTAATGCAAATAATAAAAGCAGCTGTAAGTTGTAGAGGTGAATATTTTGTGCATTTACTCTTGTGTCTCACCGTTCCTGTGTACTTTCTCCTGCGCAGCTCCCGGCGAGGGACACGGACAATATTGTACCTCATTGCGATCTGTCCGGTCAAGCGACCAGCTTTGAGTACCACTTTCGCGCTCAAAGGGTTAAAATAAAATTACACAAAGACTACGTTATGGACACTGATAAAGGTATTGTTAATTTAAAAAAAAAAAAAGTATAATGCATAATCGATTTTCACTTCATATGCTGAGATTACTATGTCTTTAATGAGACGATTCGAGTCACAAAGTGGGCAGTGCTTAATCGGGTGGGCGGGCTTGTAATCATTGCGCTGGGAAGTGTGTAAAACAAGGCGGGAAGGAGGAGAAGTGGGCAGACTACTCAGGAAATGCTCCACAGCCAGTGAACCAGCCTCTGTGCCCAGAGCAGCTGATCCGATGTGTTCCATGGCACTAAGGCACTTCGGGGATGTAGGTCAAAGGAACTGCCGAAGGGATTTCAGGCATTATACATCTTCCAGTGACGCGGCTGATACAAAGCGGGGAGCTCCGAAGTCAGACTGGAGGACACCGGTCTGAATTCGAGTGCCCTGCTCCATATCAGCCATGGAGCGGGCAGTCTCTACTGAGAATGACTGCACCGCGACCGGCTGGCACTGTGGCTCGTGTACACGGGCTGTTCAACTAGAATTTATATCATCTTCTGAACAAGAACTCTCAAAGTCAGCAAATTCCCATCGGGGGACATACCAAGAAACCTCTTGTGTTTAAAGAACGATAAGAGAGATACTAATAATTTCACTTACGATGATGGGAACAGAACATACTTTCTTCTATAAATCGTGTGAAATATTCACTGTTACAGCTTCTAATGGCTTTTATCTTGTGCTTTACAACGTCTCACACAGTGTTATACTCACACTAAATCATAGCGGCTTTCTATTCATTTTACATTCATTTCTAATTTCCTAGTTCACATATTTTATGCCTTTCTAGCACCATATCCAGTAAGACCACATATTTTAGGTATTAGCAAAGGGCGCATTGTGATCATTCCCTGTTTTTTGGAATGTGGTGAATGAGGAACCAGTCTAGTTCACATTCGGCACTCTCTATTTGTACAAGTGTGTCTTTTTAACCCCTTCCCGACAATGGACTTACCAGGTAACATAGTAACACAGTAATTTAGGTTGAAAAAAAGACTTGCGTCCATCTAGTTCAACCCTTTAAATCTACATCCCGCAAAAACTGTCACTTAGTGACAGAGGACGTACCTGGTCCCGTACGCAGTAAGTCCGGGTCTCTATGTGGCTACACGCCGTTCGGGGACTCCGGAATCATTTAGCAAATTTTTTTTTTTCTATGACGGGCGTTAATGTGACAGCCACATGCCCGTCACTAAGGGGTTAAAACTGGTATGTTTTATTCTCTTGTCGTCCTTTCATAGTTCTTTTTTTTTTTTTAAGCTGCAGCAAATATTTTCTTGACAAAAATGTATTTACTACCCTTAAAGGGGATGCATCATCCCTACAAAAGTTAGGCTTATTATATAAAGTATATATACATAATGCTGAGACCGTTATTGATTAAAAAAACGCTATTTATGTTAAAACAATAGCTTATAGAGTGCCCTGCACCCTACTTCCGCATACATGTCTTTTGCTTCACTGCCCCTGCTCCCTTCCCACTACCCAGCCTCCACTGAGGACGGAGGCTGTCTGTAAGCTGGAGCGATCTCATTGGCTAGCAATCAATCTCTGCCAATGAGATCGCTCCAGCTTACAGACAGAAGTCTCCGTCATCGGAGGAGGCTGGGTAATGGGAAGGGAGCAGGGGCAGTGCGGTAATCTGCGGCAACTGAAGTTTATGAGGAAGTAGGGTGCAGGGCATTTTATAAGCCATCATTTTATCACAAAAAGCGTTAAAAAATAAAATCATTAACGTTTTCAGCACTATGTATATATACTTTACATCAGTGGTTCTCAACCTGTACTCTCAGTGGCTATTAACAGGCCAGGATTTTAGAATGTCCTTTTAATCAATACGACTGAGCCTCTGATCAACACTTGTGTTCTAGCAGGGAAATTCCTAAGTCCTGGCCTGTTAGTGGCCACTGACATCCATAATGACGTCCACACGCGTGCGCTGTCAATTCCTTTTGGAGCCTGCCGGCTCCTAGCAACGCCTCCTAGACCCGGCTGGGACTGACAGCGCAGGCGCGCAGACATCAAAATGGTAAAATGTCATCGAAGAGAGCATAAATCTATTAAATAAGGTAATAATTCTGGCGACTAGCACTACTAAGCAGCTAGTTGCCAGATGGGGACTTAGTAAAGGTAAAGATTGTGTGGGGTGGTAGTTCCGCTTTAAGGAGTGAAATTGTTCAATAATAATCTATTGTCCATTTAAAGGGATAGTAATACTTAAAATGTAAAAAAAAATATGTTGTAGAGTTTATCCCCCTGAGTAAAACAAGGGCACTCCCACTGCTGAAAGGTGTTTCATTCAAAAGTTATTAATTTTCAAAGTTGAATTTTTTAGGTGCAATATCACAGTGGCCTGAAATTGTGCAGTGGCGCTGTTGCTACACCATCCTATGGAGATTTAAGGTCAACTGACCAGAGCTGTCCATAGGATCGTGTAGCAACAGCGCCACTGTACAATTTCAGGCCACTGATATTGCACCTAAAAAATTCAACTTTGAAAATTAATAACTTTTGAATGAAACACCTTTCAGCGGTGGGAGTACTCTTGTTTTACTCAGGGGGATAAACCCTACAACATATTTTTTTTTACATTTTAAATATTACTATCCCTTTAAGAATTGCAAATGACCACTTGTTATGTGCTGTAGCCATCCCCAGTAAGATAAAATGAACTAGATAAGAATATATGGTAATTCCTCCTCCACACATATCTGTAACATTACGATTTCTTGTTCAATAGTCTCTATTCTTTTCCTGTGAGTTTGGATGCCAAGTTTTAATTAACCACTACAGAGCGCTGGTTATTCTAGGGAACATCTTGTCCCTATTATAAATATTTAACATTTTATTCTATTTTTCTCAAGGTTTAAACTGCCCATAGACTGCTGCAGTAACAGCGCCACAGTAAAATGTCAGGCCGCTGAGGTACTGCGCCCATGGAGATGCAAAACTTTTTTACTAAAATATCTCTTGGCAGCACGCGATACCACGTTTTAGTCCATAAGATAAACCCGACATTACAAGAATATATATTCTCAGTATGACGCATTACTATCAATTTAAAGGGGATGTATCACGTTACTAAAAGTTTGCCTTAAAGGAGCAGCAAACTTTTTTTTATGAAAACACATATTTTACAGAGCATTTCCTGCTGAATAAAACAAGGTCACCCCCATCGCTGTCAGATGTTTTATTCAAAAATTATAGCAGTTTAAATAATCAGGAAGTGAATTTACTGTGTTTACTTCCTGATAGTTCTGACAGGAAGTGAATTTACTGTGTTTACTCCCTGACAGTTTTGACAGGAAGTGGATTTAGTGTGATTACTTCCTGATAGTTCTGACAGGAAGTGAATTTACTGTGTTTACTTCCTGATAGTTCTGACTGACAGGAAGTGAATTTACTGTGTTTACTTCCTGATAGTTCTAACTGACAGGAAGTGGATTTACTGTGTTTACTTCCTGATAGTTCTAACTGACAGGAAATGAATTTACTGTGTTTACTTCCTGATAGCTCTAACTGACAGGAAATGAATTTACTGTGTTTACTTCCTGATAGTTCTAACTGACAGGAAGTGACTCAGCAGTTTCTATCACATTCTATGGAGAACTGTATATCACTGACTTTTCTGACTTTCTTCTCCATTAGAATCTAACAGGAAATCTAATTAGAATTTGACCACTAGAGGGCACTGCTAATGTAAAAAAAACATGGGTTTAAACTGTAATAACTCTGGAAATATAAATCTCTCGGCAGTGGGAGTACCATTATTCAAACTGCATTTCTATAGCGTTTAAAAAAAAAAAAACACAACACAGCATTGTTAGAGTATCTAAAAGACAGATGACACTGTTCATCAGTATGATTATTATTACCAAGTTTATCTAGCCCTCTTATACCAACATCACCGACTGTAACACATCTCAGTTTCGCTGCTGGAGAAGCACTCAGCTACATCATACAGATAACTGCTGCAGCCATTATACAGGAGTTATTAACTACATAGAAACATCGAATTTGACGGCAGATAAGAACCATTTTGGACCCATCTAGTCGCCCATTTTCCTACTGTAAAAACCTCAAACAATTTGTTCCTCGGTCTTTTCTTATGTTCAGGACAGCCTTATGCCTATCCCATGCCTGATTACATTACGCTTACCTGTATCAGGATTGGTCACCCTGAGGCCCTGCAGCTTTTGAGGCTACAACGCCCATCCCATCATCCCTGGCCAGCCATTGGATGATAGGATAAGAGTTTAGGTCCTCCACAGCTGAAAGGCCATGGGTTCCAGGATGTCAGAATTCTGCATAATATTCACAAGACAATTACTGTCAATATGCAGCAAGAGGGGCTGACTAAAAGAGACCATAACTGGGTGTATGATCGGCGATCGGGTGGTTTGTGACAGCAGAAGTAGGAACCGCAATATGGTGGAGATGGGATGATTGGGGGGGCAGTAGCGGCAGTAGTAAAAAAGAAAAACAGTGCCTAATAATATTTGAATTTTCCAAACTGTGGGACACATTTCATACGACTTTATATTGCACAGTGACTGTCCAATTGTTATACGCCATGTTTTATATTACCGAAGAGCAAGGGTAGGCAAAGTGACAACCTATAGCTGCTGCTGGACTACAAGTCCCATAATTCTCTGCCAGCCATGGAGTGAAAGGATTAGTAGTCCAGCTTGATAACCTTGCATTGCCCACTCCGGATGTAAAGTGTTGTACTATTTTCCTATATACACCTCTAAAGGCCTGACGCGCACAAGGAACCTGGGAGTAATTCTGGAGCCAACCAAGGACACTATATGGGGCAAAGACAAATTCCCAGAGATTTAAAGGAGAATTACTACAGCCTAATAATAATCCAGTTACCTTACCACGGACACAAAATCTTGGTTACCTCAATCAGTCACGGACGTCATGTCAATGGGGTGGACATAACCGCTGCTAACATGAACAGAAACTCTGCACATTGCACATAGAAATCTTAACCCTTCAACCCTTAATGACCGGTGTCATGCCACGACCGTCACCATTTTTTCCCCTGAAGGACCGGCGACAGTCCTGGCACGTCATGTATTTTTTACTTACATTGCTGCTGCGCAAGTGCTGTAAGCACAAACGGGGTCTAAAATTGACTAGTCCAAGACCAATGTGGTCTCTCCCTGTTCAGCACGCTGGTACAAGTCTTCAGTCACGTGTTCCGGAATGGCAACAATGATTAAAGCCGTCCTTAAGGGAAGGTCAATTCCCCGGCCCACTGGCCATTAAAGTGTTAATAATGTCAAAGACAAAATATTTTGCATTGTGTAGAGTTTAAAATGTTGAACTGAATGCAAAAAATGTATCTCTCAAACCACTATGGTTTGAGAGATATTTGCATTCAAAGTTTGAGGTTTCCTGCTGTCAGCTGTAAAGCTGTAAGCAAGAGATCAATGTCGGCCGACTCGGAGGCTCTTCAGCAGAGCCGCAATCGCATTATTTAAAAATAATTACTTCATTGGAATGGTCTACAAAGTGTGCCTGGTTTGCAAGCATACTTTTTAGACCATTCCAATGAAGTCATTAGTTTTAGTTAAAGTGATTGAGGCTCTGCTGCAGAGCCTCTGAGTCGGCCGACATGGATTCTCCTGCTGACAGCTTTATAGCTGGCAGTGGGAAACATCAGAGTTTGAATGCAGATCTCTCTCAAAACAGCGGTTTGAGAGATACGTTTTTTTACATTCAAGTCAACTTTTTAAGCTGTACACAATGCAAAATGTTTTTACTGGGACATTACTAACACTTTAAGGATCAGAAGGCTGTGCAATGCCTCTAGTCCTTAAAGAGATAGTAATGTCTGAGGAGACTCTGCGTGACGCAGGGAAAAGGGACCGGGGAGGAGGGGACTTTAAAAGAATACAAGGATATGAGATGAGAGTTGGTACCGTGTTAACTGTAGAAATACAATGATAAGGACATTTACAAAGGTACCATTCATTATAAAACAGTATAATGAATAAATCTATCTCCACTTAACGTCCTGTCATGACTACCTCTTTAACCCTCTGAGTGCCAGAGGGGTACGGAATGCATTGCAAAGCAATGCATTCCGTACCCCTCTGGCACTCAAAGGGTTAAAGGCGTACACAGTCTCACACAATCTGTCTGTACTTGTTACGATCCCCGTCATGGACCTGACTCACAGGACTGATTGACGATGTTACAAGTCGAACAAATGCGAAATTCATAGGGGCCTGCAGGATTTTCTGGTCATAGCACAGTAAGTGGGAGGCAATTATTAGGACATGTGGGTTCTCCTTTAAAGGTGGGTCCAAACCATGGTGTACGTGCTGGACAGCTGTCTAGCTTTCAAAAGGTTTTCTTTAACCCTTTGAGTGGCAGAGAGCTATCCAACACATGCTGGGCACTCAGAGGGTTAATCATTGGGAACGTTAATGTATCCTGAATGGAGAGGTTTCTTCCTCTTTCCTGGAACACAGGGCGCCTATACCTTTACATGTATCATTACTATTATAACTGAAGCCGCCGCTCCAGGGAAGTGATTTAGACAACAGGACCCTGATAAAGGATAGACATCCGCACATCGGATCCCAACGTTTTACCTATTGATAACTGCTGGCTTACTACAGACTATAAACCGTAGACCTTCATAATTGTAACTATGTGAACACTTACGATAAGGTAGCTCTCTCCAGTTTTTTAGGCAATTTGTTTTCTTATTTATCTTGGGAGGATTTGGCTCCTCCCACCTTCAGGGTACCTCCGTGCACCCGGGTGCTTTTGTAATTTGGGAATTTAGGGCAGCACGGTGGCTCAGTGGTTAGCACTGTTGCCTTGCAGCGCTGGGGTCCTAGGTTCAAATCCCACCAAATCATCTGCAATGAGTTTGTATGTTCTCACCGTGTTTGCGTGGGTTTCCTCCGGGTACTCCGATTTCCTCCTACACTCCAAAAAACATACTGATAGGTGAATTTAGATTGTGAGCCCCAATGGGGACAGGGACCAATACCAATATGAGTGTAAAGCGCTGCGGAATCTGGGTGCGCTATATAAAATAAAGAATTATTAATTTATAAACTCCGCTCTTATTCCCATCACTAGGGCTTTGCTCACAACAGGGGCAACACAGCAGCACTGCTTTTTATTGGTCAGATGACCGGGGACAACCCTTGGGATTAGAGGAAAGGAGGTTTAGACTTCAGCAGAGGAAGGGTTTTTTTACAGTAAGGTCTGTTAAACTGTGGAATTTATTGCCCAAGGAGGTGGTTATGGCAGATACAATGGATACATTTAAGAGAAGATTAGATGCATTTCTTTCCAAAGGGAACATACAGAGTTATACTGTTTATTAGTAGGCAGATCAGGAAGGTCTGATAAAGACTAACTTATCTGGTAGCAGGAAAGCTATAAAATTACTGGGGTATGAGGAGAAGGTTGAACTTGATGGACTTGTGTCTTTATTCAACCTAATTTACTATGTTACTATGTAAACACACGCTGGTGGGAAAGCTAAACACGCTTCTGGACACAGACACATAACTATAACCTCACTGTTTATTATCAGACTAGTTGAACAGCCTGTTACACGGGCCACAGTGCCACTGCCACCTGGTCGCAGCGCAGTCACATGCAGTAGAGACTGCCCGCGGCGCGACTGATACAGAGCTTGACGCTCCTTCGGAGAGCCCAGCTCTGTATCAGCCGCGCCGCGGGCAGTGTCTACTGCGCATGACTGCAGCACGCGCAGCAGTGTCTACTGCGCATGTCGCGGCGTTACACACGATTTATCGAATTACTATATAGGATGTAGATACAGCCAAATTGAAACCTTTATTGGCTACAACAGCAGATTTAGGATGCAAGCTTTTAAGACTTCCTAGGTGTCTTCCTCAGGCATGTTATACAGATAAATATGAAAACTTCTCTCTTGTATAGTTCATATTTATCTGTATAACATGCCTGAGGAAGAGACCTAGAAAGTCTTAAAAGCTTGCATCCTAAATATGTTTAGTTAGCCAATAAAGGTATCAACTTGATTATAATTACCTCCTGTATTTCTAAAGGTAACACAGTACCAACTCTTATCAGGTAATGGAAAAGGTCAGCAGGCTGTTTACTTTCCGTACATATAGTCAAAAGTCGTATCCATTTGAACACTATTGATAAGCAAAGTAGAGATCAGCAGGTTTTATCTGCTAAGGAAACCCCATTACCCTAAATAATCAGGGCTGTTACAGAGAGCACGAGTCTCCGCAGGCCCATCTGCTGCACTTCAATAAACTTTATTACAGGGACAGAGAGAGAGAGAGCGAACGTAGTCACTTTGCGCTTTGGTTTTATTGGCGTATTAAACTGCCCAGTGCTGGGCACGGTGCCACAGACTGGAAGATTTCAACTTGAAGGAAAACTCTAAATTGGCAAATTAAAGGAGAATTTTATGAAACTGTTTACATAGAAACTCTAAGGGTCGTATTTCTCTTGTTTTCACAAACGTTCAAGTGTGTGCGGGAGGCTGAACTGGGGCTATCCTGTGGTAAATACGACTGCGCCACAAAGGACACATATAAACCTACATAGCCTCCATTGCCTTGATAACCGCAAATCCCCCCGGTTTACACATTAATCACAGAAACACAGAATTTGACGGTAGATAAGAACCATTCGGCCCATCTAGTCACCCATTTTCCTACTGTAAAAACCACAATCCTTATTTGGTCCTTGGTCTTGTCTTAAGTTAAGTACAGCCTTATGCCTATTCCATGCATGCCTACACATCCCCTCACTGTATTAACTTCTACCACTTCTACTGGTAGGCTATTCCACTTATCTACTACCCTCTCAGTGAAGTAAAACTTTCTTACATTACATCTAAACCTGTGTCCCTCTAGTTTTAGACTATGGCCTCTTGTCCTAACATTTTTACTCCTGTGAAATGTACTTCCCTCCTGCACTTTGTTGAATCCCTTCATGTATGTGAATGTGTCTATCATATCCCCTCTCTCTTCTGTCCTCCAAGCTATACATGTTCAGATCCTTTAGTCCATCCTGATATTTCTTTTCCTGTAAACCAGTCACCATTTTAGTAGCACTTCTCTGAATTCTCTCTAGAGTATCTGTATCCTTCTGGAGATGGGGCCTCCAGTACTGTACACAACACTATATAGTATCTATATCCTTCTTGAGATGGGGTCTCCAGTACTGTACACAATATTGTAGATGACGTCTAACTAGAGATCTGTAGAGTGGCATGACCACTTCCCTCTTTCTGCTACTAATGACCCTAGCTATACAACCCAGTACCCTGCTTGCATTCCCCACCGCTTTGTTACATTGCCTGCCTACCTTTAAGTCATTACAAATAATTACTCCCAAATTCCTTTCCTCTATTGTCTCTGACAGCACAGTACCCTTAATAGTATATTTTTCCTTTGGATTTTTATGTTCCAAGTGCATTATTTTACATTTATCAGTCCCAACAAATTTGAAGACAGAAGCATCAACTGACTGGCCACAACCCTCTCCAACATACAGAACTCTTCCACCTTCCAATGGCGCTCAGAATGGTAGATTACCTCAGAGGGCGATTACTCCTCACAGAGGGGCTGAAGTAACAAAGAAAGAAAGGGGAGAAATTATGGGGTCAACCAACAGCAACAATCCCTGAAGATTTAACCCTTTGATGCCAGACGGGTAGGCAACACATTGTGAAGCTGTGTGTTGCACACCCCCGGCACACAAAGGATTAAAGTGGTAGTAACACCTTATGACAACACTGATTAATATAAAAGAGCATTAGAAATCCCCTGTATGTTACGTTAGACATTTTTACTTATCACGCTCGTTGATGAGACATCTAGTTGTATTTGTCATTGTATGAATACTAGAATCTGGTGCTTCTGAAAAGTAATAGAAGTATTATGAAGCTAGTCGCCATCTGCTAAATTATTGGAGGACGACTTTATATTAAGTGAAAGTTTCGCTTTAAAGGGATAGTAATACTTTGTTTTTTCTTTATTTTATTTTGTAGGCATTAAAAAAACATGAAGAACGATATACGTCTTATCTCTCAAACCTTTATGGTTTAAGAGATATTCACAAGCAAAGTATCCCCCCCCCGTTCAGCCAGATCAGAAGGGAGGTGCCCAGGTAGACTGCAGAGAGGGACAATCTTCAATTAAGATAAGGGAAAAACCTGAAAAACTTGTCAAGGGGGCAGGGCTTTCATTGTTCTCATAGGAAGAAGATTGTCCCCTGCTGTTATCTGTCTGGTCTATGGACTGGATTCCACATCTGAGAAGAGATGGATTACACTAGGTAAAAGGGGCGGGAGGGGAAACTTTGCTTGTGAATATCTCTCAAACCATAAAGGTCTGAGAGATAAGACTTATATCGTTCTTCATGTTTTTTTAATGCCTACAAAATAAAATAAAGTTAAAACGAAGTATTACTATCCCTTTAAAGGGATAGCAATACTTAAAAATTACTACCCCCCCCCCATCTTGTAGCCAGAAAAAAAATGAGTTAAATGAGACCAGCGGCATCTCTCAGACCTTTATGGTTTGAGAGATATCCGCTTTCAAAGTTGTGCTTTTTGCCTTTTTCCCTGACGTCAGGGTTCTAGCTGACAGCAGGGGGATCCAGTCCCGGGTCCAGCGGAGTCTCTGCAGCAGAGCTGAGATCGTGTTAATAAAAAAAGAAATCCTTAACTTAAAAGGTCTTCTAAGTGGCCTTGCAAACCAAGCACAAACCAAGCACACATAGAAGACTTTTTTAGTGAAGGATTTATTTTTCATTAACACGATCTCAGCTCTGCTGCAGAGCCTCCTCTGGACCCGGGACCGGATTCCCTGCTGTCAGCTAGAACCCTGACGTCAGGGAAAAAGGCAAAAAGCACAACTTTGAAAGCGGATATCTCTCAAGCCATAAAGGTTTGAGAGATGCCGCTGGTCTCATTTAACTCCGTTTTCTACTGGCTACAAGATGGGGGTAGTAATTTTTAAGTATTACTATCCCTTTAAATTAAAAAAAAAATTCTAATGTAACATATAGGTCATTTTGAAAGCTCTTTCAAAAAAGCTAAAGGAGTCATAAAGAGATTGTTTCATTTTAAATATGAGCTTTTAAAGAGATAGTAACACTTACATTTTACTAATCTCTATTTTGTAGCCCTCACTGCCATTTCTCAAACCCTTATGGTTTGAGAGATAACCGTTTCAAAGTTCTCCTCTCCTGGACATCAGCGTTCTAGCTGACTGAAAGGGAATCCGGTCCTGGGACCAGAGGAGGCTCTTCAGCAAAGCCAAGATCACGTTATTGAAAAAGAAATCCTGCACTGAAATGGTCTTCTATGTGTGCTTGCAAACCAAGCAAAACCAAGCACGAGAAGAAGACCTTTTCAGGTAAGGATTTATTTTTCATTTACACAATCTCGGGTCTGCTGCAGAGCCTCCGCTGGTCCCAGGAGCGGATTCCCCTGCAGTCAGCTAGAGCGCTGACATCAGGGAGGGAGAACTTTGAAAGCAATGGGGGGCATTTTAGTTCTTTTTTTAAGGGCTACAAAGAGATTAGTAAAATTTAAGTGTTACTATCCCTTTAACTTCTTCAATGCTAGAGAGAGCTCAAAAAATCATGACGCAATGAACTGAATAATTGAAGGACTGAAGATGTTAAAAAAAACACCATTTAAATCAATGGAGAGTTGGTAAATGCTTAGTTCCCCTCTTTAAGGGGTAGATTTAAAGGCAGCCGTTAACAAAAAAAAATCACTAACGGGTGCGTTAAGTGACATGTTGCAATTCAAAGATCCGTCTAAAGACCAGCTAACGGCAGTTGTACAATCCTTACGGCCGATACACTTACGTGCATTCAGACGCATGGAAAAACATACCCCAGAGCTATTCAAAGGCTTGCGGTACTGATAACGGCTGAAAAAAAGACACACCTAACGGCTAAAAGTTAAGACCCACTTTTTTTAGCCGTTAGACACTTAACGGCCAAAACAAAACACCCGTTACATAGGAAAAGACACAAAAGGCTTACCGCACAACCATGTAAATGTGAAAATTAACCCGTGCAATGCCAAAACAACACAAAAACATGCACACACAACACAAATCACTATACACACAACAACAACCAACACCACAGGGACAACGACACACTAAAAAACAACAACACAACATGGCACGGAACAATGGGGGTCATCACACAAAGCGGACACCTGCAAATACAAGCTCACCTGGGCAACATCAACACGCCACCTGCACCCCACAACTGCATGTCCGCAAATGGCACACACAGAACAAGCACAACACACCACATCTTATAACACACACACACCTGCAAACACTTACCTGGACAAAAACAACTCACCATTGGTCAGCACTCACCTCATCACCACACCCACACAACGCCCTAGCAAGTACTTAAAGGGACAACTCAACACACTCACTTGTGGCTTGTTTTCCACTCTGGGAGGGAGAGAGAGAGAGAGAGAGAGAGAGAGAGAGAGAGAGAGAGAGAGAGAGAGAGAGAGAGACAGATAGATAGAGACAGATAGATAGAGCAAACAGTATGTTGGGTTACATATTGTTGCGAAGACTGAAGAGAAGGCGTGCAAGGGAGAGAGCTAGGGAACATCAGCAACCTCCAAGCATGCCTGATCAACAGCCACCACCTGTTGCAAGTGAGGAGGCTCTGGCTCAGCAGCCACACAGGAGCCCATCCCCACCTGGAGGGCACAGGATGTATAGACGACCACCAAGGCCCAGGGTATACCGCCCAAGGGTCACCCTCTTTGGAATGACCGATGATGAGGTAATTGATCGCTACAGGTTGAGGCCTGACAGCATCATTGCCTTGTATGAGGTCATCAAGGAGCAGGTGGATCCCATCTACATCTACAACCATGCCCTAACTGGCCTGCAGAAACTACTCTGTGCCATGCACTTCATGGCAAGCGGGGCCTTCCAGTCCACAGAGGGTTACGCATCTGGCATGTCACAGGCCACATTCTCCAGGGTGCTGGCCCAGGTCCTGCCAGCCCTCAAAAGCAAGGCCAGTACCTATATACATTTCCCCACCACCGACATGGACTGGATACAAGTCAAGCAGGCCTTTTACGCCAGGGGAGGCATGCCCAGGGTCATGGGTGCTATAGATTGCACCCATGTCCGAATTAAGGCCCCAGCACGTGACGCACAGATATTCATCAACAGGAAGAACTTTCACTCCATCAACGTGCAGATGGTGTGTGACAGCCATATGAGGATAATGAATGTCTGTGCAAAGTATCCTGGCAGCTCACATGATTCATACATTCTCCAAAACTCCTCAGTCCACAGAGATTTCGAGAATGGAACTTTTACAGGGGGATGGCTTTTGGGTGAGTTCACAATACAAAATCACATCACATACACAGGCGTACACACAACGCTGCTTAGCATGCTCCTGACCCACAGCTACTACGTCTACCACACAAAACATCATTCACACAACATGTGCTCCCTGTCTCACCATGTCACTCACATTACACAGGTGATGCTGGCTATGGATGCAAGTCCTGGCTACTGACCCCACTGGCCAATCCTCGAACACATGCCCAGGAAAGCTACAACCAGGCTCATGGCAGAACGAAGAATGCCATTGAGCGGACCTTTGGCCTCCTAAAGTCAAGATTCCGATGTCTGGACCACTCGGGGGGAGCACTGCAGTATGCACCTGGAAAGGTGTGCGACATCATTGTGGCGTGCGCAATACTGCACAACATCGCAGTGGACACCAGGCTGCTGGAGCACATCCAGGCCCCCCCCATACAGGAAGTGCCCATGGACATCGGACACGTTGAGGAGACCCTGAGAGGGACACAGATCAGAGACAGGCTCATCACGGAACACTTTACATGTGAGTATAACACAGGCATGCAAACAATCCATGCAAGTCCCCCATCAGTCCTGTGACACTAACCACACTGCACATTTTGTTCTGTCTCACCCCACAGGAACAGTGACACAGCACTGCACTTGCAGCGGACGTGGCAAATTGTGTGTGTGGACTCAAAAACCATCCTCCATTCCACTCTCCACGTTGACATACAGACCCCAAGGATATCACGCACACCCTCAGGAGAAACAAGGTACAACACATAACCCATGTTCATCGCCTTACAGGGCTTGATTGACAGCAGCTAACTTGATTTGCCATGAGCATAGCCAGAGCAACCATGCTAGCCTTGTAGCGAAAGAGTGTTATCCAATGCTATGCATTGGATAATACTCCGTCACATCAGGGGTTAAAGGGCCATTGGACTCAATATGGAACCTGTACTGTGCTACAGCTGAGAAGAGCAGCACAGGGGTGGATGTACAGTGGTATGGGCACACAATGTAGAGGTCATGAGACGTAGATCAGATTACCAGGGACACCATGCTGACCTGTGAGTGTGCAGACATATGTGCCCCCGACATGAATACACACATCAACAAATGTGTCCTAACAGTTCCATGGAACAAATGACATTGGGCTGCCACTGTCACATTAACAGTGGCAGCCCAAATTCATTACTTCCATGGAGCTCTCAGAACACTTGTTGATGTGTGTATCCATGTCAGGGGCACATATCCATAGGGCTGGGGCACATGTCCTTAGTTCTCCACATAATTGGTTACAGATGAGTACACAACACATTGTCAAGCAATGGTTTGTGTACTCACCTGTAACTGTGAAAATTGAGGGGATCAAAAAGACTAAATTGTTGTTGCTTGATGATCAGTTCAAGTCAACTACTCCAAATCCTGTCCTCTTCTTCCACAGGCATCCGTAACATGATCCATCCTTGAACTGAAGTTCTTCTATGTGACTGGATTGATGTCTTGACATCACCTTCATGGAGATCACCCCTTGCTGTTTATGTTGATGTTGTTGGTGATGCAAAGTTTGACCTGAGGTTCACACAAACCTCTACTGGATCATTTTCATATAGACACAGAAAACACTAATTCCTGAGTTTTATAACCTGTACAGTTAGGATGCTCAGTTACAGAGTTGTCAAACCTTGTGGACAACACATGAGCTGGGCAGCAGTGTAACTAAAGTACTATTTTTTTGTTTCAAAGTACATTTAGTGTTCTCATACAGGTGTTCAATGCATATAGGCAATACACAGAAAACACATGTACATCCTAATGTACTTTGAGACACAATAAAGATGAACCATCACCATTCTATCTGTGTCTGTAGGAGGATATATTTGAGAACACAGTTGTCAATGCGTTACCACACCCAGGGTAGAGTATCCCCATACATGGAAAGGCATCACCCATATCACAGGACTCCACCACTTGTTTGCAAGTGAGTGGACTCAGTGATGTATTCACGCTAACAGATGGTGGCAGTGATACACTAATGTGTTGTGGGAGTGATAAAGAGGTGATAAAGGGGACATACTTCCACAGTGAATTCCTGTCCACAGTTAATGTGTTGCTCAGTATAATCAATGTTCAGTGATATTGCTCCACTGGGACATATCACAGTACATGACCAAGTGGACAAGTGTTTTCACTGGGGAAGTCTGTTACACCCTTAGAAAAAACAACAAGTCAACTTACTGGAGGCCCCAATGCTCACCCCAGGATATCAATGTGTGTGCTACACATTGAAATCCTAGGTTGAAAACATTGGCTTCCCCAGTCAGTCTGTTGCACAATGAGTGTGTGAATCCAAGACAATATGGATACATGTCCCATTTATCTGTCCTGCTTGTTATCTCACCGCTAAGCCGTTTGTTTGGTTATCCCCTTAACCCTCTGAGTGCCAGAGTGGTACCCAACGCATTTCTTTGCAATGCGTTGCCTACCACTCTGGATATCAAAGGGTTAAACACTACATATGATGTAGATGAATGTTCAATGTTGTACCAAATGTTGGGCTAAGGGGAATGGTTTGTTATGCAAAATCAACACACAACATTGCCATATAACACAGTTGTGTAATATGGCAACAGGGATGTTTTTACAGTTGATTTTGTACAACGATGTGTATGTGAACCCATGTTGTAACATCCCACAAACATCTTACCTAGGCAGGAGTTGTATTCACTGAATTGTTTGGCAATGCATTGGAGACAACTCTGCCACCCAAATCTATGACCAAATTCAAAGCAGATCAGACAGGATTCAAAAGCACAATGTTCCTTTATTCAGGGGAAATTTAACATGTTGGGCATTTTATTTTTTTTTCTTGGGGGGGGGGCTTAGACTGTGTGGCAGAAGTGGATAACCTGGATGATCTCCTGGTCACCCTTTGCCCCCTAGGTGTGGCTTCGGGGGTCACATTAGAGGGGGTGGTGGGGGCAGTGGATCCCTCTGTGGAGCGCAGGTTTTCCCTCTCCAAACGTAAGTCCTCCCTGCGGTTCAGCTCTCTCAACTCCACCAGTAGCTGTGCAAGCAGGTCCATCACCCCCGTGTGTAGCTGATGGAGTTGAGTGTTGATCCTCATGACCTCCGACTCCAGGGCATGGATCCTTGCCTCTATCCTGTTAGTGTTTATACGGGATTCCCTACGGCTCCTGGTGATGTTGTCATTGGCGCGGAGGCTTGACCTGAGTAGTCTCCTTTGCAGAGCCATACACTCAGCTTCCATCCCCGTGGGCCGTTCACTGCTGGTGATGCTTGTGCCTGGTGAATCAGCTGCTGCTGTGTCCTCCTCTGCTGGTGCTGTATCCTCCTCTGCTGGTGCTGTATCCTCCTCTGCTGGTGCTGTATCCTCCTCTGCTGGTGCTGTGTCCTCCTCTGCTGGTGCTGTGTCCTCCTCTGCTGGTGCTGTGTCCTCCTCTGCTGGTGCTGTGTCCTCCTCTGCTGGTGCTGTGTCCTCCTCTGCTGGTGCTGTGTCCTCCTCTGCTGCTGCTGTGTCCTCCTCTGCTGGTGCTGGTTGTGCTGCAGATGGGTATGTGCCCACCACATCAATTGACCCACTGCTGCCCACCGATGTCTGTGCTGGTGGAGGTGGTGGGGTAAACACGTCCCTTCGCATAGGCTGTTGGGGCTCCCCAAGCAGGCCCAGGTGTTGGTAGTCGAGTGGCCAAGGGTCAAACCTTGGCCACTGGTATGTGCTTGGCCCCCACCTAGGATCATACCTGGGGCCATGCTGGGGAGCCATCCAGGAGGGTAGGTCAATCTGTGGGTATGGCCCGTACTGGGTGGTGGCCACATCACCGGGCAGCCATTGCCTCCCTGGTGGTGGTGGTGCTGCTGCTGCTGCTGGGGGATAATAGCTCCTGGAGGTGGTGGGGGGCATCCAGTCACTGTAATAAGTCGGTGCAGGCAGAGTTGGTGCAGGCAGAGTTGGTGCAGGCAGAGTTGATGCAGGCAGAGTTGGTGCAGGCAGAGTTGGTGCAGGCAGAGTTGGTGCATCCAGCTGGCCAAGAGGTGTGGATGTCGTTGGGTACGGTGCCCACTGGCTGGTCCCCTCCTCCAAATACTCCTCACTGGGTGGTGAGGTGGCCTCCTCCATGGGCTCCTGATGTGCTGGAGACACATAACCTGTGTGGAGGATTGAGATTGTGTGATCAGTAAACTTAGCCATGATGGTGTCAAATTGATATTAATACTTGAAATGTGTAAAGGAACATATATGTTGTATGGTGTATCCCCCTGTGTGAAACAACGGTACTCCTACTGGTGATGGGTGTTGTATTCTACATGTATTGCAGCTCAGAGTTGAATTCCTTTGGTGCCACATCCCAGTGGCCTGAAATTGTACATTTGCGCTGTTGCCACATCATCCTTTGTGGATATCTGTTCCCTGGACCAAAGCTAGCCAGAGGATGGTCTGGCAACATTGGCATAGTACATTTTCAGGCCACAGTGATATTGTCCCTGGAATATTCAACTTTGAGCTGTTATACTCTTGTGATGAAACACCTTTCAGTAGTGGGGATACCCTTGCATTACCCGGTGGATCAATCCTATGACATGTATTTTTCCTTTCACATTTTAGGTATTACTATCTCTTTAACGGGATAGCAATGGTTAATTTCACCTTGATGTAACATTGCAGGCATCATAGAGAGATGTTTAGAAAGATGTTGCTGTATGTGACAGCTGGAGATGTCAGTCATTTGACCACACGGAGGCTCTTCAGCAGACTCCACATTGACCCATTTGGAGATAACTACATCTTTGCCATTGTCTACTAAGTGTTCCTGGTTTGTAAGCACGCTCTGTGGACCATGTCAATGATGGATCCATCTCCAATTGTTTCAATTTTGGGTCTGCTGAAGAGCCTCCGTGTGGTCATATGACTGACATCTCCAGCTGTCACATACAGTAACATCTTTCTAAACATCTCTTTATGATTCCTGCAAGGTTACATCAAGTGAAATTAACCATTGCCATGCCAAGGTACACAGTGAGGAATATGGTCTGATATGTGTGTATATGTACCTTTCATACGGGTACAAACATATCCTTGATAGATATGAACCCAGAGATCTGTTCAGAACATGTGATTGTCTAACTGCCTATATATGTACAGCCATCACAAATGAACTTTCATAGATACAAGTGATACCCATCCAAGTAGGTGTAATATACTGGGTATATGTACTGTGATGATGATATCAATATGAGTTATTTTGTTGAGGGTGCACATATATGGGCAGTTGGACAATCACACGTACTGAACCGAACTCTGGGTTTACATCTTGTTGGGACCTATTTGTACCCATTTGAAAGGGACATATCCACATACAAATCTGGTTGTTTTTCTTTCTGTACATATCTTTTTTGAAGAGATCTGCAGAGTGATTCAAGTAGTATTCATCCCTATGTTATCAGTTCATCCCGTACAGTGCAGGATTTTGTCAGATTAGACATGTCCCTCTCTGGTTGTCATGATGGTATCCTATGCATAGCATTGTGATGCATGGGATACCACCGTGGCAATCAGGGATTGATGTACATTACAGGATTCTGTCCATGAGGTCTGTTCAAGTTGAATCCTGAGGGGCAACAATCAAGCCAGTCTTGAAGGATATCATTGATTGAGGCCTTTTTTTTCCTGGATCAGCCCATCCATCCTTCTGTGTGAGGCAGCCAGACCCGATCATAGATATCCATAATCCCTGGCCTGTTATTGACCAAACCTCAATGGTTCATATTTGGTTCCCATATTTATCCTGCAAATAGTGTCTGGTGTACCATCCATCCATGGCATCAGCACTCCTGAGGATCTATATGTGAATCAAATGTGAGCTATGTAAATTGAAGTTAGAGTAAATGATTGCATACACAACACCAAGGCCAACTTTTTCACCTTTACTTATGTGTGATTGTTTTTGGCCTGTGTGTTGCACATACAAGCATTTATTCTCAGTGGCACTGTGATTTGTGACCTGATCCATCCTGTTGGTGATTCAGTAAGCGGTTAAGTGGACCTGATGAACTGATTATGATGCTGACTTCTCCGCTGACCTCATTTCACCATCTGCAATGTTTTCTATGGAGTCCACACAATGGGGCCTGTGCAGCTTGAATCCTGTTATTGGATGTTCTCCATAGACTAACATTGTAATTGGTAAAGTGAGGGTATGCAAGTGTCAAATTCACTACATCAGCTCTTTTTCACCGCTTAGTGAATGTCCCCTATGTGTCATGTAATTGTTAACCTATCGACATGTGTTTGTTGTCTGGTTAACCCTTTGAGTACCAGAGGGGTTGCCAAAGCATTGTTGATCGATGCATTGATGATCCCTCTGGCACTCATGGGGTTATGTGCTGGATTCCCTGTGTGAACATGGGTAACACTGTGTGACAACAATTGTGATGTTTAACATACAACACTTTACTGAGCATGGTTTGTGTGTATTGTGTGTGATGAGCACAGCAACATGAGGGTTAACCAGGGAGTTGGACAGGTTTTGGCCTTGTTGAACATTGACATTTGTCCTTGTCTTGATCCCTGTTTAAACCCTCAGGGTGCTGTGTTGGTGCAATTGTGTGGTTGAATGAAGAGCAGATGTTGGGATGTGAGTGCTTGTTTGTGATGGGTGTGTGGTTTGGGGTGGTGTGTGGTTTTGGGGTGATGCACTTACCGGTGGTGTGGAGGCTCCTCTCCTCCCCAGTGTCTGATCCTCCAGGGACCCCCTCAATGAGGGTGGATGACAGTGTCTGCCGCAGCCTCTCCTCCCATGCGCTGTAGGTGATGGGGACAGGTGGCCCACCTCCGGTGGCTCTGGCGTGCAGGGCGGCATCCCCCATCTTCCTCTTCACCTGCCTTTTGCAGTCGCCCCATCTCTTCTTGATTGAGTCCACATCCCGTCTGCAGGTGGCCACCGCATTAACTCTGCTGCAGATTTGACTCCAGGCAGCTCTCCTCCTCGCAGACAGGCCAGGGAGTCTGTCCCCCGGGAAGAGGACACTCTCCCTCTCCAGCACAGCCTCCACGAGGGCCGTGTTTTCTTCCTCGGTATATCGGGGATCCCTGAGCCTGTCCCCCTCAGCTCCGGCATGCGAGGAGTCAGACCCGGAGTGTCCTGCCTGCTCTGCCCCTGCCTGTGTGTGGTGGTCCCCAGGCACTACCCCTCGTCCCACTGCAGGATCTGTCCCTCTTCTTCTTTGTGTGCCTGTTCTTGTGGGCCTGGTCCCCCTCCGCCCTGCGTATCTCCCTCTCCCACCCCTGCTCTGCTGAGGGATCCCCTCCTGACCTTCCTCCTCCTCCTCCTCCACTAGTCTCCCCATCCCTCTCTCCTGTCCTCCTCTCCTGGCCATCATTCACCCAGTCACACCCAGGCACTCTCACACGCCCTCACAGACACACTCGATCCCACTCACTCTCTGTCACACACTTTCACTCACGGATTCACACTGTAAAAATAAAGTTTAAAATGTGTAAGGTGTGATGAAAAAAAAAAGACTATGTGTATGTATGTGTATGTGTTTGTATGGATGTATGTGCTATGTGCAAAAGTGTGCTATGTGTCTATTTAAATGTAACTCTCTCCTCTCCAAAATCCTTCTACCTTACTCCTCTGTATGCTTCTCTCTCTCTCTCTCTCTCTATCTCTCTCTCTAAATGCTATCCTCCACTCCTGTGTCCTGTGCTCTAGCTTGCTGAAACTCGAAACACAGACAGGGTGTAACCGTTATTTTGAGGTATATATAGGTGTATTTGAACATTTTTGATACTTTGGGGCCTTGGGATTGGCTGTAGGTTTGAATTTTGTTTGTGCATCTATCAGGGTTGCTAGACAACGGCAGCCGTAATGTAACATTTTGAGTTAAGTTGTGTTTTAACGGGTGTTTGGGACGCACTGTGATGCAAAATCAGGTGCGACGCTGGTTTTTGTTTAACGTGTTTTTGTAGTGCCTACGCCCGATAGCTATTCTTGAACGCTTACCTTTGAATCTGCCGTAAAACATGTGTTCTTTGCGGCCGACGTGCCTTTTTTACTTAGCGGATGGTTTAACGGCTGCCTTTAAATCTAGGCCTAAGTGCGTTGGGTTTACCCTAGTATTGCACCATTTGTCCTGAGCACGTCAGCCGCAATCACGTCAGTAAAGAGGGTGATTTTACTGCTGAGTTAATATTGGCCTTTATGTTCACACTGAAATCCCTCAGGAGGTGAAGCTTGTTCTGTGGCTCCGAGTTCTTGGCCCGAGCAGCGCTACAGGGGCCGTTTAGTCTCTCTATTGTTTAATTAAATCATATAAACATGTTTGTGGGAAGAGGAAAGTCCATTAGTTTGTAGGATTAATCCTCTGACTCCAGACCTAACGTCCTCTGAAATGGAAAGATATTTTGGGACGTATGTGGGAAGATAAAGTGGGGTAATTCTGGGGCAACCGCGTCAAGGAGGGAACTCAAAATTCCCCAGATACCCATGGGTTTAAAAAAAAATGGGAAGTTTAACCCGTTCACCGCTAAAGAGGTCTCCAATGCACCTTTTTAGCATTCAACAGGTTAAAAAAATCCCCTTTCAAATTGATGGGTATTTTATTTTGCCCGATGGTGGAGGTGGTTTGCTCCGAAATCACTTTTGGGTTATAGATTACACTGAATCCAGCTGTACCATAAACATTCACCCTGATTTCATTTTTGGGATTTATTTTTTCCTATCCTATGGGGCAGTTGGTATTACCCAGAATTGCTCACACTTTTCTTCTTAAAGGATCTACCACCCAATATAAAGTCACCCCCCCAATAACTATACATATGGCGACTAGCTTCTTAATAGTGCTATAATCTCACACAAGTACCAAGATCTGAAGTGATCCTGTTTGTTCACAGACTGACGGCCAGGCTTCTTGCTGTAGAGCAGTCTGTGCTGTCAGAGTAGGGAGGAGATGGAACGGACAGCGCAGGTGTCTCTAAGCCAAGATGTCTGCGTGCAAGCCTGGCTTCCGTTCTCCGAAGAAAAAGGCCAGCGGCATGTCTCAAACCTTTATGGTTTGAGAAATATCTGCTTTCAAAGTTGTGCTTTTTGCAGGGTTCTATCTGACAGCAGGGGAATCCGGTCCCGGGACCAGAGGAGGCTCTGCAGCAGAGCTGAGATTGCGGTAATAAAAAAGAAATCCATAACTTAAAAGGTCTTCTACATGTGCTTGCAAACCACGCACACTTAGAAGACCTTTATAGTGAAGGATTTATTTTTCATTAATGCGATCTCAGCTCTGCTGCAGAGCCTCCTCTGGGTCTGCAAAGGACCTAGTCCTTTAAGGACTAGGCCTATAAGCCTGTCCTAGCTTGCATGCATCTTGTTTGCCCACAATCATTCACTCCTCACACGACCTGTGGGGGTTTGATAAAAAGGTATCATTATGGAGAGGACTGTTGGATCCACAACCCTCTCATATACTCACTTGCAGACCCATTGAGGTTTTTGCACTAGGTAAGTCCTTTATCTACATGTTTTGAATTGCACCACACTGGGAACCACAAACATTGCAAAGAAAGTGTCTAAAGGGTCCCCCTATAAAACGTATTTCCTATAACATGGCCTCAGGGAATTTTACATTTAGATAGGGATTTTTTAGTTGTATTAGAGTAGGACTTGCCGCAAGTGAGATACCTTGACGTGGTGGCAAGCTTACCCACGACTTGGCCAATCTGTGAATACCAAACTCTCACTCAATTTCTAAGAAATATTATATATGCACATTACAGGGCACATATTTACTAAGAAATACTATATATGCACATAACAGGGCACATATTTAAGTTTATATAGACGAGTGCAGGTTTGTCTTTTTGTCTGTCTGATTTCGGTTTGGGTTTGTGCCTGAGGTTTGGGGACTGGAGAACCCTCTCATTCTCTGCTGCTGTCTATGTAGTTACTCTTCATATTCAGATTACAGTTATATGACTGTTTGGATATGTTATGGTGAGTTGGCGCTGTGAGTTTTCTTTCTTGACCTGTCACTGTTTTAGTACATATAACATTAGGACTATGTATCAGAAAAAAAGAAAAAAAGTCAATGACCGACAGCAAAGATGTATCATCACAATGTCGTCACACAGAGCGCAGTAAGCATATCCATTCCATGGTGGTGTTTAGGGTTGCCACCCAGCCGGTATTTTGCGGCAGGCCGGTAAAAAATTGGCTTCTTTCCAATGTTAAGTCTATGGAGGGAATGCCATGGCCGGTATTTTTTTGAAGAAAAGGTGGCAACCCTAGTGGTGTTCCGTTCTATACATGTGTTTGGATTATTCAGTGAGATAAACACTGGTCAGGCTAAATGACCCACTTACAGATGATTGGCAAGAATCTCCACAACGGGTGAGGTCTGCGGGACTCTGCTTAAAGCAACCCTCTCTCTATTTATTTGATTTTACTGGACTTATTTAAACACATCCTAGTAAAAGCACAATATTTAGATTTCCAGGACATATGTCCTAAATAAAAATGACCGACACTCGCCCAGTGTTTACTCTTCCAGAGTAGGACTGAGCATCTCTCCACTGTGGGGGGGATAGGAGGGGGATACATGGAGTGAGTAATTCGGATTTGGTAGTATTTACTAAGGGGCAACATTATTATTAATACCTATATATACATTTTTATCTACATCTATGTATATATAAAGCTAGATTGTCCTGCATTTCTCTGATACATATCCACTGCTGAGCGCACGATGCACATGGCTGGGGGTGGAAATGAGGGCAGCAGAATGGTGCAGGACCACCCCCCTGCGTCATGTGTACTGACCGCCATATAATAAAGCAAAAGACACATCCACTGCATATTAACCCGTTGCCGACAATGGACGTACATGTACGTCCTCACCGGATGTCCCAGGAGGACAGAGGACGTACACGTATGTCCCGGAAGCCATTCCCTAGAATGGCAAAAAAAAAACAAAAAAACTCTGTCGTTAAGTGCCGGCCATGTGAACGTGCGGCCGGTCAATAAGGGGTTAACAGACTGAGTGGACAAATTATCTCACTGCAATGCATCTCACACCTAACACTCAGACAATTAACCTACCTCTCTGTTACATGCATCCCCCCCTCCCGTTCCATTTTTCCCTCCCCAATTGCAAATCTCCAACCTCTGGCGCACGCACGGTTAGTGAATTGCCCCACGGATATACAGCAATGTTGTGATACACTGTTCATCTCCCTGTGCAGAACCGTCCAGCACACAACCTTCTTCCTCACCGGAACCAACACATTTCCCCGCTGGATGGAAATACGGTCTCCCCCACCATCTGCGCCGGAGGAAATAAGCAGCACAAAAGAACTTTTCTTAAAGTGTTAGTAATGTCGTAATGTTATAAAAAAAATAATATTGTAGTGCAGAAAACAAGAAATCCATTGGTGCTATTCATATCTCTCAAACCTTTATAGTTTGAGAGATAGAGCATTCTAAAGTTTACCCTTCTCCTGACGTCAGCTGTAAGCTGACAGCAGGAGATACTGATCTGGGGACCGACAAGCGGCTCTTCAGCAGAGACAAAATAGGACGAATGAAAAAGAAATACTTCAATGGAATGGTCTACAAAGTAAACTTGGTTTGCAAGCACACTTTTTAGACCGTTCCAAAGAAGTATTTATTTTTCATTCGCGCTATTTCGGCTCTGCTGAAGAGCCTCTTTGAGTCGGCCGACTCGGCTCTTACAGCTGACAAGAGGAGAAGAGGAAACTTTAGAATGCTCTCTCTCTCAAACTATAAAGGTTTGAGAGATACAAACAGCACAGATGGATTTCTTATTATCTGCACTACAATATTACTTTGATAACATTTAGACATTACTATACCTTTAAAGGGATAGTAATACTTTGTTTTATCTTTATTTTATTTTGTAGGCATTCAAAAAAACATGAAAAACGATATAAGTCTTATCTCTCAAACTTTTATGGTTTGAGAGAGATTCACAAGCAAAGTTTCCCCTCACTGACAAAAACGGCCAAGTCTGCCATCTAGCGGACAGATTTGGAATCAGGTCAGCAGATCAACCAGTGGCTCTTCAGCAGAGCCGAGATCTCAAGATATAAAAATAACTATTTCATTGGAAGGGTCTAAAAAGTGTGCTTGCAAACCAGGCACGTTTTGTAGACTATTCGAATGAAGTAATTCTTCTTATATCTCGCGATCTCGGCTCTGCTGTAGAGCCACGCCCAGTCCGCCGACCGGATTTCAAATCTGACAGCTAGATGGCAGACTTGACCTTTTTGGTCAGTGAGGGGAAACTTTGCTTATGAATATCTCTCAAACCATAAAGCTTTGAGAGATAAGATTTATATCGTTTTTCATGTGTTTTTAATGCCTACAAAATAAAATAAAGTATTACTATCCCTTTAACATAAAGAGGTCACCTCATTAAACCTGTAAGCACCAGAGTGTGGAGCAATGGAACATAAATGGGGCGAGAGACATGGATAGGGAGTCATTATTGTCTCTTTAAAGGAAAAGGAAATTTTGCCCCTGTGTGTTAGCTCAGGAGACGATATCCTCAGTCCTGGAGAGAAAACAGAGTTGGTAGAAGGACCACAGGACCTCAAACTCTTCTCGGCACCTAGTATTCTTAACTCTATTAACCCTTAGAATGCCAAATGGGTACGCAACACATTGCAATGCATACCAGAGTGGTGTGCAATGCCGGGCACACCCTGCAGATCACTGAGGTTGATTAGGGTCACACTCCATTTAAAAAATTACTAGAAAAAGTCATCTCCTCCTCCTAAGACCTGACATTCAGGACTGACTGAGTTCTTTCTTTCTTTAACAAAGGAACAAGTGTAACATTCCTAAGGGTCATTACATTTTTCTGACTATAGTAAGATAAGTTTTCCTGTAAAAAATGTTTAGTGTTTTGTAGAGATTAAAACAATAAGCTAAATGCCACAAACCCTGTATCTCAAACTGCTATGGTATGAGAGATATCCTCCTCTAAAGTTCCTCTTCTCCTGATGTCAGTTGTAAAGCTGAGAGGAGATCCGTGCCGGCTGACACAAGGAGGCTCTTCAGCAGAGCCGCAATAGCGTGATTTAAAAAGAATTACTTCTGTGGAACGGTCTAAAAAGTGAGCTTGCAAACCAGGCACACTTTGTAGACCTTTCCAAATAAGTATTTCTTTTTAAACTGCGCTATTGCGGCTCTGCTCAAGAGCCACTTGTCGGTCCCAGGACCAGGAACTCATGCTGTCAGCTTATAGCTGACGTCAGGAGAAGAGGAGGGAGGGGAATTTTAATGGAGGCTATCTCTCAAACTATAGCGGTTTGAGAGATCGGATTTGTGACATTTAGCTTATGTTTTTACAAAACTCTAAATATTTTTTATGGGACATTACTATCCCTTTAAGATATGGAACATTATTGCACGTAAAAGCTGGGTAAAACAAATCTTTTCTGCTAATGCCTTCCTGCTGTATCGTGGATAATGATTACAGCCACCAGAACACAAGGGTTAAACTGCAGAGAAGATCATTTCCCCCAGTCAAATCAGATTAAAGGAACAGTACAGTATGCCCAAGAAATAGCAAAGAGCCAATTAGTATGATGAACAGTCTTTCCTTCTTCTGAGGAAGAGCTGCCTTCAGCCTTTTCTGTGGGATGATACAGACAGGGGCCTGGGGAGGATCATTGATTGGTGCAATAGGTGTGTGAACACACAGATGTTATCTCGGCCGTGTTTGGTTTTATGACACGTGAGTAAATATGTAACAATCTCTATAATCTATCTGTATTTCCTAGGAACTAATATGTGTGTGTACAATCCCACTGTCTGATCCACTAACATATCTCTCGCTCAGGTAACACAATTGCTGCAGGCCTCGGCATGTTCTGTTACCATTCTGGACTCGAGAGGTGCGTCTTACAGCCGGCCCATGTGAGAAGCACACAATATTACTTGCTGGTGCCCATGTAGCTGAGCCTCTCATTGGAGCTTGTGATGCGCAACCTCCGCCATGTTCATGAGCAAGACGTGTGTGAAAGATCTGCCTGAGAGAATGCAATAAAGATGCAGATTACTGGACTTTGCTGCATTCACACAGGATGACAGTCTCCCATATGAAAGACACCATAGCACCTATGCACTAGACCAGTGGTTCTCACCCTGTGCTCTCAGTGGCTACGAACAGGCCAGGAATTGAGAATTTCCTTTTAAGAGCACAGGTGAGTTAATCAATACAACTGAGCCTCTGATCAACACACTTGTGTTCTAGCAGGAAAAATCCTAAGTCCTGGCCTGTTAGTGGCCACTGAGGGCACGGGTTGAGAACCTCTGCACTAGAGTATATGCATGTCAACGCATCCCAGTGAGTCTTAACTGCAACACTTCCAATTCTTAATGTTAAGTGTCTTCCCACCATCTATGATTCCAGGCATCTCATGTACAGGTAACACTATCTGTATGTACAGGTAACTCCTATATACAGGTACACTGCCAGTCCTCCTGTCTGATACACTATCTGTATGTACAGGTAACTCCTACGTACAGGTACACTGCCAGTCCTCCTGTCTGATACACTATCTGTATGTACAGGTAACTCCTATATACAGGTACACTGCCATCCCCTCCTGTCTGATACACTATCTGTATGTACAGGTAACTCCTATATACAGGTACACTGCCAGTCCTCCTGTCTGATACACTATCTGTATGTACAGGTAACTCCTATGTACAGGTACACTACCAGTCCTCCTGTCTGATACACTATCTGTATGTACAGGTAACTCCTATGTACAGGTACACTGCCAGTCCTCCTGTCTGATACACTATCTGTACGTACAGGTAACTCCTATATACAGGTACACTGCCAGTCCTCCTGTCTGATACACTATCTGTATGTACAGGAAACTCCTATGTACAGGTACACTGCCATCCCCTCCTGTCTGATACACTATCTGTACGTACAGGTAACTCCTATATACAGGTACACTACCAGTCCTCCTGTCTGATACACTATCTGTACGTACAGGTAACTCCTATGTACAGGTACACTGCCAGTCCTCCTGTCTGATACACTATCTGTATGTACAGGTAACTCCTATATACAGGTACACTGCCAGTCCTCCTGTCTGATACACTATCTGTATGTACAGGTAACTCCTATGTACAGGTACACTGCCAGTCCTCCTGTCTGATACACTATCTGTACGTACAGGTAACTCCTATGTACAGGTACACTACCAGCCCCTCCTGTCTGATACACTATCTGTATGTACAGGTAACTCCTATATACAGGTACACTGCCAGTCCTCCTGTCTGATACACTATCTGTATGTACAGGTAACTCCTATGTACAGGTACACTGCCAGTCCTCCTGTCTGATACACTATCTGTATGTACAGGTAACTCCTATGTACAGGTACACTGCCAGTCCTCCTGTCTGATACACTATCTGTACGTACAGGTAACTCCTATGTACAGGTACACTACCAGTCCTCCTGTCTGATACACTATCTGTATGTACAGGTAACTCCTATGTACAGGTACACTACCAGTCCTCCTGTCTGATACACTATCTGTATGTACAGGTAACTCCTATGTACAGGTACACTGCCATCCCCTCCTGTCTGATACACTATCTGTATGTACAGGTAACTCCTATGTACAGGTACACTACCAGTCCTCCTGTCTGATACACTATCTGTATGTACAGGTAACTCCTATGTACAGGTACACTGCCATCCCCTCCTGTCTGATACACTATCTGTATGTACAGGTAACTCCTATGTACAGGTACACTACCAGTCCTCCTGTCTGATACACTATCTGTATGTACAGGTAACTCCTATGTACAGGTACACTACCAGTCCTCCTGTCTGATACACTATCTGTATGTACAGGTAACTCCTATGTACAGGTACACTGCCAGTCCCTCCTGTCTGATACACTATCTGTATGTACAGGTAACTCCTATGTACAGGTACACTGCCAGTCCTCCTGTCTGATACACTATCTGTACGTACAGGTAACTCCTATGTACAGGTACACTGCCAGTCCTCCTGTCTGATACACTATCTGTATGTACAGGTAACTCCTATGTACAGGTACACTACCAGTCCTCCTGTCTGATACACTATCTGTATGTACAGGTAACTCCTATATACAGGTACACTGCCAGTCCTCCTGTCTGATACACTATCTGTATGTACAGGTAACTCCTATGTACAGGTACACTACCAGCCCCTCCTGTCTGATACACTATCTGTATGTACAGGTAACTCCTATATACAGGTACACTGCCAGTCCTCCTGTCTGATACACTATCTGTATGTACAGGTAACTCCTATATACAGGTACACTGCCAGTCCTCCTGTCTGATACACTATCTGTATGTACAGGTAACTCCTATGTACAGGTACACTACCAGCCCCTCCTGTCTGATACACTATCTGTATGTACAGGTAACTCCTATATACAGGTACACTGCCAGTCCTCCTGTCTGATACACTATCTGTATGTACAGGTAACTCCTATGTACAGGTACACTGCCAGTCCTCCTGTCTGATACACTATCTGTATGTACAGGTAACTCCTATGTACAGGTACACTGCCAGTCCTCCTGTCTGATACACTATCTGTATGTACAGGTAACTCCTATGTACAGGTACACTGCCAGTCCTCCTGTCTGATACACTATCTGTATGTACAGGTAACTCCTATGTACAGGTACACTACCAGTCCCTCCTGTCTGATACACTATCTGTATGTACAGGTAACTCCTATATACAGGTACACTGCCAGTCCTCCTGTCTGATACACTATCTGTATGTACAGGTAACTCCTATGTACAGGTACACTACCAGCCCCCTCCTGTCTGATACACTATCTGTATGTACAGGTAACTCCTATATACAGGTACACTGCCAGTCCTCCTGTCTGATACACTATCTGTATGTACAGGTAACTCCTATATACAGGTACACTGCCAGTCCTCCTGTCTGATACACTATCTGTATGTACAGGTAACTCCTATGTACAGGTACACTACCAGCCCCTCCTGTCTGATACACTATCTGTATGTACAGGTAACTCCTATATACAGGTACACTGCCAGTCCTCCTGTCTGATACACTATCTGTATGTACAGGTAACTCCTATGTACAGGTACACTGCCAGTCCTCCTGTCTGATACACTATCTGTATGTACAGGTAACTCCTATGTACAGGTACACTGCCAGTCCTCCTGTCTGATACACTATCTGTATGTACAGGTAACTCCTATGTACAGGTACACTGCCAGTCCTCCTGTCTGATACACTATCTGTACGTACAGGTAACTCCTATGTACAGGTACACTGCCAGTCCTCCTGTCTGATACACTATGTGTATGTACAGGTAACTCCTATGTACAGGTACACTGCCAGTCCTCCTGTCTGATACACTATCTGTACGTACAGGTAACTCCTATATACAGGTACACTGCCAGTCCTCCTGTCTGATACACTATCTGTATGTACAGGTAACTCCTATATACAGGTACACTGCCATCCCCTCCTGTCTGATACACTATCTGTATGTACAGGTAACTCCTATGTACAGGTACACTACCAGCCCTCCTGTCTGATACACTATCTGTATGTACAGGTAACTCCTATGTACAGGTACACTACCAGTCCTCCTGTCTGATACACTATCTGTATGTACAGGTAACTCCTATATACAGGTACACTGCCAGTCCTCCTGTCTGATACACTATCTGTATGTACAGGTAACTCCTATATACAGGTACACTGCCAGCCCCTCCTGTCTGATACACTATCTGTATGTACAGGTAACTCCTATATACAGGTACACTGCCAGTCCTCCTGTCTGATACACTATCTGTATGTACAGGTAACTCCTATATACAGGTACACTGCCAGTCCTCCTGTCTGATACACTATCTGTATGTACAGGTAACTCCTATATACAGGTACACTGCCAGTCCTCCTGTCTGATACACTATCTGTATGTACAGGTAACTCCTATGTACAGGTACACTGCCAGCCCCTCCTGTCTGATACACTATCTGTATGTACAGGTAACTCCTATATACAGGTACACTGCCAGTCCTCCTGTCTGATACACTATCTGTATGTACAGGTAACTCCTATATGCAGGTACACTGCCATCCCCTCCTGTCTGATACACTATCTGTATGTACAGGTAACTCCTATATACAGGTACACTGCCAGCCCCTCCTGTCTGATACACTATCTGTATGTACAGGTAACTCCTATGTACAGGTACACTGCCAGCCCCTCCTGTCTGATACACTATCTGTATGTACAGGTAACTCCTATATACAGGTACACTGCCAGTCCTCCTGTCTGATACACTATCTGTATGTACAGGTAACTCCTATGTACAGGTACACTACCAGCCCCTCCTGTCTGATACACTATCTGTATGTACAGGTAACTCCTATATACAGGTACACTACCAGCCCCTCCTGTCTGATACACTATCTGTATGTACAGGTAACTCCTATATACAGGTACACTGCCATCCCCTCCTGTCTGATACACTATCTGTATGTACAGGTAACTCCTATATACAGGTACACTGCCAGCCCCTCCTGTCTGATACACTATCTGTATGTACAGGTAACTCCTATATACAGGTACACTACCAGCCCTCCTGTCTGATACACTATCTGTATGTACAGGTAACTCCTATATACAGGTACACTGCCAGCCCCTCCTGTCTGATACACTATCTGTATGTACAGGTAACTCCTATATACAGGTACACTACCAGTCCTCCTGTCTGATACACTATCTGTATGTACAGGTAACTCCTATGTACAGGTACACTGCCAGCCCCTCCTGTCTGATACACTATCTGTATGTACAGGTAACTCCTATATACAGGTACACTGCCATCCCCTCCTGTCTGATACACTATCTGTATGTACAGGTAATTCCTATGTACAGGTACACTACCAGTCCTCCTGTCTGATACACTATCTGTATGTACAGGTAACTCCTATATACAGGTACACTGCCAGCCCTCCTGTCTGATACACTATCTGTATGTACAGGTAACTCCTATGTACAGGTACACTACCAGTCCTCCTGTCTGATACACTATCTGTATGTACAGGTAACTCCTATGTACAGGTACACTGCCAGCCCCTCCTGTCTGATACACTATCTGTATGTACAGGTAACTCCTATATACAGGTACACTACCAGTCCTCCTGTCTGATACACTATCTGTATGTACAGGTAACTCCTATATACAGGTACACTGCCAGTCCTCCTGTCTGATACACTATCTGTATGTACAGGTAACTCCTATATACAGGTACACTGCCAGCCCTCCTGTCTGATACACTATCTGTATGTACAGGTAACTCCTATAAACAGGTACACTACCAGTCCTCCTGTCTGATACACTATCTGTATGTACAGGTAACTCCTATGTACAGGTACACTGCCAGCCCTCCTGTCTGATACACTATCTGTATGTACAGGTAACTCCTATGTACAGGTACACTGCCAGTCCTCCTGTCTGATACACTATCTGTATGTACAGGTAACTCCTATAAACAGGTACACTACCAGTCCTCCTGTCTGATACACTATCTGTACGTACAGGTAACTCCTATGTACAGGTACACTGCCAGTCCTCCTGTATGATACACTATCTGTATGTACAGGTAACTCCTATATACAGGTACACTGCCAGTCCTCCTGTCTGATACACTATCTGTATGTACAGGTAACTCCTATGTACAGGTACACTGCCAGTCCTCCTGTCTGATACACTATCTGTATGTACAGGTAACTCCTATGTACAGGTACACTGCCAGTCCTCCTGTCTGATACACTATCTGTATGTACAGGTAACTCCTATGTACAGGTACACTGCCAGCCCTCCTGTCTGATACACTATCTGTATGTACAGGTAACTCCTATGTACAGGTACACTGCCAGTCCTCCTGTCTGATACACTATCTGTATGTACAGGTAACTCCTATAAACAGGTACACTACCAGTCCTCCTGTCTGATACACTATCTGTACGTACAGGTAACTCCTATGTACAGGTACACTGCCAGCCCTCCTGTCTGATACACTATCTGTATGTACAGGTAACTCCTATGTACAGGTACACTGCCAGTCCTCCTGTCTGATACACTATCTGTATGTACAGGTAACTCCTATGTACAGGTACACTGCCAGTCCTCCTGTCTGATACACTATCTGTATGTACAGGTAACTCCTATGTACAGGTACACTGCCAGTCCTCCTGTCTGATACACTATCTGTACGTACAGGTAACTCCTATATACAGGTACACTGCCAGTCCTCCTGTCTGATACACTATCTGTACGTACAGGTAACTCCTATATACAGGTACACTGCCAGTCCTCCTGTCTGATACACTATCTGTATGTACAGGTAACTCCTATATACAGGTACACTGCCAGTCCTCCTGTCTGATACACTATCTGTACGTACAGGTAACTCCTATATACAGGTACACTGCCATCCCCTCCTGTCTGATACACTATCTGTATATACAGGTAACTCCTATGTACAGGTACACTGCCAGTCCTCCTGTCTGATACACTATCTGTATGTACAGGTAACTCCTATATACAGGTACACTGCCATCCCCTCCTATCTGATACACTATCTGTATGTACAGGTAACTCCTATGTACAGGTACACTACCAGCCCCTCCTGTCTGATACACTATCTGTATGTACAGGTAACTCCTATATACAGGTACACTACCAGTCCTCCTGTCTGATACACTATCTGTATGTACAGGTAACTCCTATGTACAGGTACACTACCAGCCCTCCTGTCTGATACACTATCTGTATGTACAGGTAACTCCTATATACAGGTACACTGCCAGTCCTCCTGTCTGATACACTATCTGTATGTACAGGTAACTCCTATGTACAGGTACACTGCCAGTCCTCCTGTCTGATACACTATCTGTATGTACAGGTAACTCCTATATACAGGTACACTGCCAGTCCTCCTGTCTGATACACTATCTGTATGTACAGGTAACTCCTATGTACAGGTACACTGCCAGTCCTCCTGTCTGATACACTATCTGTCTGTACATGTAACTCCTATGTACAGGTACACTGCCAGTCCTCCTGTCTGATACACTATCTGTATGTACAGGTAACTCCTATGTACAGGTACACTGCCAGCCCTCCTGTCTGATACACTATCTGTATGTACAGGTAACTCCTATGTACAGGTACACTGCCAGTCCTCCTGTCTGATACACTATCTGTCTGTACATGTAACTCCTATGTACAGGTACACTGCCAGTCCTCCTGTCTGATACACTATCTGTATGTACAGGTAACTCCTATGTACAGGTACACTGCCAGCCCTCCTGTCTGATACACTATCTGTATGTACAGGTAACTCCTATGTACAGGTACACTACCAGTCCTCCTGTCTGATACACTATCTGTACGTACAGGTAACTCCTATATACAGGTACACTGCCAGTCCTCCTGTCTGATACACTATCTGTATGTACAGGTAACTCCTATATACAGGTACACTGCCAGTCCTCCTGTCTGATACACTATCTGTATGTACAGGTAACTCCTATGTACAGGTACACTGCCAGCCCCTCCTGTCTGATACACTATCTGTATGTACAGGTAACTCCTATGTACAGGTACACTGCCAGCCCTCCTGTCTGATACACTATCTGTATGTACAGGTAACTCCTATGTACAGGTACACTGCCAGTCCTCCTGTCTGATACACTATCTGTATGTACAGGTAACTCCTATATACAGGTACACTGCCAGTCCTCCTGTCTGATACACTATCTGTATGTACAGGTAACTCCTATGTACAGGTACACTGCCAGTCCTCCTGTCTGATACACTATCTGTATGTACAGGTAACTCCTATGTACAGGTACACTGCCAGTCCTCCTGTCTGATACACTATCTGTATGTACAGGTAACTCCTATGTACAGGTACACTACCAGTCCTCCTGTCTGATACACTATCTGTATGTACAGGTAACTCCTATATACAGGTACACTGCCAGTCCCTCCTGTCTGATACACTATCTGTATGTACAGGTAACTCCTATATACAGGTACACTGCCAGTCCTCCTGTCTGATACACTATCTGTATGTACAGGTAACTCCTATGTACAGGTACACTGCCAGTCCTCCTGTCTGATACACTATCTGTATGTACAGGTAACTCCTATGTACAGGTACACTGCCAGTCCTCCTGTCTGATACACTATCTGTATGTACAGGTAACTCCTATGTACAGGTACACTGCCAGCCCCTCCTGTCTGATACACTATCTGTATGTACAGGTAACTCCTATGTACAGGTACACTGCCAGCCCCTCCTGTCTGATACACTATCTGTATGTACAGGTAACTCCTATGTACAGGTACACTGCCAGTCCTCCTGTCTGATACACTATCTGTATGTACAGGTAACTCCTATATACAGGTACACTGCCATCCCCTCCTGTCTGATACACTATCTGTATGTACAGGTAACTCCTATGTACAGGTACACTGCCAGTCCCTCCTGTCTGATACACTATCTGTATGTACAGGTAACTCCTATGTACAGGTACACTGCCAGCCCTCCTGTCTGATACACTATCTGTATGTACAGGTAACTCCTATGTACAGGTACACTGCCAGTCCTCCTGTCTGATACACTATCTGTATGTACAGGTAACTCCTATGTACAGGTACACTGCCAGCCCTCCTGTCTGATACACTATCTGTATGTACAGGTAACTCCTATGTACAGGTACACTGCCAGTCCTCCTGTCTGATACACTATCTGTATGTACAGGTAACTCCTATGTACAGGTACACTGCCATCCCTCCTGTCTGATACACTATCTGTATGTACAGGTAACTCCTATATACAGGTACACTGCCAGTCCCTCCTGTCTGATACACTATCTGTATGTACAGGTAACTCCTATATACAGGTACACTGCCAGTCCCTCCTGTCTGATACACTATCTGTACGTACAGGTAACTCCTATATACAGGTACACTGCCAGTCCCTCCTGTCTGATACACTATCTGTATGTACAGGTAACTCCTATGTACAGGTACACTACCAGTCCTCCTGTCTGATACACTATCTGTATGTACAGGTAACTCCTATGTACAGGTACACTGCCAGTCCTCCTGTCTGATACACTATCTGTATGTACAGGTAACTCCTATGTACAGGTACACTACCAGCCCCTCCTGTCTGATACACTATCTGTATGTACAGGTAACTCCTATATACAGGTACACTGCCAGCCCCTCCTGTCTGATACACTATCTGTATGTACAGGTAACTCCTATGTACAGGTACACTACCAGTCCTCCTGTCTGATACACTATCTGTATGTACAGGTAACTCCTATGTACAGGTACACTGCCAGTCCTCCTGTCTGACACACTATCTGTATGTACAGGTAACTCCTATGTACAGGTACACTGCCAGTCCTCCTGTCTGATACACTATCTGTATGTACAGGTAACTCCTATGTACAGGTACACTGCCAGCCCTCCTGTCTGATACACTATCTGTATGTACAGGTAACTCCTATGTACAGGTACACTGCCAGTCCTCCTGTCTGATACACTATCTGTATGTACAGGTAACTCCTATGTACAGGTACACTGCCAGCCCTCCTGTCTGATACACTATCTGTATGTACAGGTAACTCCTATGTACAGGTACACTGCCAGCCCCTCCTGTCTGATACACTATCTGTATGTACAGGTAACTCCTATGTACAGGTACACTGCCAGCCCTCCTGTCTGATACACTATCTGTATGTACAGGTAACTCCTATGTACAGGTACACTGCCAGCCCCTCCTGTCTGATACACTATCTGTATGTACAGGTAACTCCTATATACAGGTACACTACCATCCCCTCCTGTCTGATACACTATCTGTACGTACAGGTAACTCCTATATACAGGTACACTGCCAGTCCTCCTGTCTGATACACTATCTGTATGTACAGGTAACTCCTATATACAGGTACACTGCCAGTCCTCCTGTCTGATACACTATCTGTATATACAGGTAACTCCTATGTACAGGTACACTACCAGCCCCTCCTGTCTGATACACTATCTGTACGTACAGGTAACTCCTATATACAGGTACACTGCCAGTCCTCCTGTCTGATACACTATCTGTATGTACAGGTAACTCCTATATACAGGTACACAGCCAGTCCCTCCTGTCTGATACACTATCTGTATGTACAGGTAACTCCTATGTACAGGTACACTGCCAGCCCCTCCTGTCTGATACACTATCTGTATGTACAGGTAACTCCTATATACAGGTACACTACCATCCCCTCCTGTCTGATACACTATCTGTATGTACAGGTAACTCCTATGTACAGGTACACTGCCAGTCCTCCTGTCTGATACACTATCTGTATGTACAGGTAACTCCTATATACAGGTACACAGCCAGTCCCTCCTGTCTGATACACTATCTGTATGTACAGGTAACTCCTATGTACAGGTACACTGCCAGCCCCTCCTGTCTGATACACTATCTGTATGTACAGGTAACTCCTATGTACAGGTACACTGCCAGTCCTCCTGTCTGATACACTATCTGTATGTACAGGTAACTCCTATGTACAGGTACACTGCCATCCCCTCCTGTCTGATACACTATCTGTATGTACAGGTAACTCCTATGTACAGGTACACTACCAGCCCTCCTGTCTGATACACTATCTGTATGTACAGGTAACTCCTATGTACAGGTACACTGCCATCCCCTCCTGTCTGATACACTATCTGTATGTACAGGTAACTCCTATGTACAGGTACACTGCCATCCCCTCCTGTCTGATACACTATCTGTATGTACAGGTAACTCCTATGTACAGGTACACTGCCAGTCCTCCTGTCTGATACACTATCTGTATGTACAGGTAACTCCTATATACAGGTACACTGCCATCCCCTCCTGTCTGATACACTATCTGTATGTACAGGTAACTCCTATGTACAGGTACACTGCCAGTCCCTCCTGTCTGATACACTATCTGTATGTACAGGTAACTCCTATGTACAGGTACACTGCCAGCCCTCCTGTCTGATACACTATCTGTATGTACAGGTAACTCCTATGTACAGGTACACTGCCAGTCCTCCTGTCTGATACACTATCTGTATGTACAGGTAACTCCTATGTACAGGTACACTGCCAGCCCTCCTGTCTGATACACTATCTGTATGTACAGGTAACTCCTATGTACAGGTACACTGCCAGTCCTCCTGTCTGATACACTATCTGTATGTACAGGTAACTCCTATGTACAGGTACACTGCCATCCCTCCTGTCTGATACACTATCTGTATGTACAGGTAACTCCTATATACAGGTACACTGCCAGTCCCTCCTGTCTGATACACTATCTGTATGTACAGGTAACTCCTATATACAGGTACACTGCCAGTCCCTCCTGTCTGATACACTATCTGTACGTACAGGTAACTCCTATATACAGGTACACTGCCAGTCCCTCCTGTCTGATACACTATCTGTACGTACAGGTAACTCCTATATACAGGTACACTGCCATCCCTCCTGTCTGATACACTATCTGTATGTACAGGTAACTCCTATATACAGGTACACTGCCAGTCCCTCCTGTCTGATACACTATCTGTATGTACAGGTAACTCCTATATACAGGTACACTGCCAGTCCCTCCTGTCTGATACACTATCTGTATGTACAGGTAACTCCTATGTACAGGTACACTGCCATCCCCTCCTGTCTGATACACTATCTGTATGTACAGGTAACTCCTATGTACAGGTACACTACCAGTCCTCCTGTCTGATACACTATCTGTATGTACAGGTAACTCCTATATACAGGTACACTACCAGCCCCTCCTGTCTGATACACTATCTGTATGTACAGGTAACTCCTATATACAGGTACACTGCCATCTCCTCCTGTCTGATACACTATCTGTATGTACAGGTAACTCCTATATACAGGTACACTGCCATCCCCTCCTGTCTGATACACTATCTGTATGTACAGGTAACTCCTATATACAGGTACACTGCCAGCCCCTCCTGTCTGATACACTATCTGTATGTACAGGTAACTCCTATATACAGGTACACTACCAGCCCCTCCTGTCTGATACACTATCTGTATGTACAGGTAACTCCTATATACAGGTACACTGCCAGCCCTCCTGTCTGATACACTATCTGTATGTACAGGTAACTCCTATATACAGGTACACTGCCAGTCCTCCTGTCTGATACACTATCTGTATGTACAGGTAACTCCTATGTACAGGTACACTACCAGTCCTCCTGTCTGATACACTATCTGTATGTACAGGTAACTCCTATGTACAGGTACACTGCCAGTCCTCCTGTCTGATACACTATCTGTACGTACAGGTAACTCCTATGTACAGGTACACTGCCAGTCCCTCCTGTCTGATACACTATCTGTATGTACAGGTAACTCCTACGTACAGGTACACTGCCAGTCCTCCTGTCTGATACACTATCTGTATGTACAGGTAACTCCTATATACAGGTACACTACCAGTCCTCCTGTCTGATACACTATCTGTATGTACAGGTAACTCCTATATACAGGTACACTGCCAGTCCTCCTGTCTGATACACTATCTGTACGTACAGGTAACTCCTATGTACAGGTACACTGCCAGCCCTCCTGTCTGATACACTATCTGTATGTACAGGTAACTCCTATATACAGGTACACTGCCAGCCCTCCTGTCTGATACACTATCTGTATGTACAGGTAACTCCTATGTACAGGTACACTGCCAGTCCTCCTGTCTGATACACTATCTGTATGTACAGGTAACTCCTATGTACAGGTACACTGCCAGTCCCTCCTGTCTGATACACTATCTGTATGTACAGGTAACACTATCTGTATGTACAGGTAACTCCTATGTACAGGTACACTACCAGTCCTCCTGTCTGATACACTATCTGTATGTACAGGTAACTCCTATGTACAGGTACACTGCCAGCCCTCCTGTCTGATACAGTATCTGTATGTACAGGTAACTCCTATATACAGGTACACTACCAGTCCTCCTGTCTGATACACTATCTGTATGTACAGGTAACTCCTATGTACAGGTACACTGCCAGCCCTCCTGTATGATACACTATCTGTATGTACAGGTAACTCCTATGTACAGGTACACTGCCAGCCCTCCTGTATGATACACTATCTGTATGTACAGGTAACTCCTATATACAGGTACACTGCCAGTCCTCCTGTCTGATACACTATCTGTATGTACAGGTAACTCCTATGTACAGGTACACTGCCAGCCCTCCTGTCTGATACACTATCTGTATGTACAGGTAACTCCTATATACAGGTACACTGCCAGCCCTCCTGTCTGATACACTATCTGTATGTACAGGTAACTCCTATGTACAGGTACACTGCCAGTCCTCCTGTCTGATACACTATCTGTATGTACAGGTAACTCCTATGTACAGGTACACTGCCATCCCTCCTGTCTGACACACTATCTGTATGTACAGGTAACTCCTATATACAGGTACACTACCAGTCCTCCTGTCTGATACACTATCTGTATGTACAGGTAACTCCTATGTACAGGTACACTGCCAGTCCTCCTGTCTGATACACTATCTGTATGTACAGGTAACTCCTATGTACAGGTACACTGCCAGTCCTCCTGTATGATACACTATCTGTATGTACAGGTAACTCCTATATACAGGTACACTGCCAGCCCTCCTGTCTGATACACTATCTGTATGTACAGGTAACTCCTATGTACAGGTACACTACCAGTCCTCCTGTATGATACACTATCTGTATGTACAGGTAACTCCTATATACAGGTACACTGCCAGCCCTCCTGTCTGATACACTATCTGTATGTACAGGTAACTCCTATATACAGGTACACTGCCAGCCCTCCTGTCTGATACACTATCTGTATGTACAGGTAACTCCTATGTACAGGTACACTGCCAGTCCTCCTGTCTGATACACTATCTGTATGTACAGGTAACTCCTATGTACAGGTACACTGCCAGTCCTCCTGTCTGATACACTATCTGTATGTACAGTTAACTCCTATATACAGGTACACTACCAGTCCTCCTGTCTGATACACTATCTGTATGTACAGTTAACTCCTATATACAGGTACACTACCAGTCCTCCTGTCTGATACACTATCTGTATGTACAGGTAACTCCTATATACAGGTACACTGCCAGTCCTCCTGTCTGATACACTATCTGTATGTACAGGTAACTCCTATATACAGGTACACTACCAGTCCTCCTGTCTGATACACTATCTGTATGTACAGGTAACTCCTATATACAGGTACACTGCCAGTCCTCCTGTCTGATACACTATCTGTACGTACAGGTAACTCCTATGTACAGGTACACTGCCAGTCCTCCTGTCTGATACACTATCTGTACGTACAGGTAACTCCTATATACAGGTACACTACCAGTCCTCCTGTCTGATACACTATCTGTATGTACAGGTAACTCCTATATACAGGTACACTACCAGTCCTCCTGTCTGATACACTATCTGTATGTACAGGTAACTCCTATGTACAGGTACACTACCAGCCCCTCCTGTCTGATACACTATCTGTATGTACAGGTAACTCCTATATACAGGTACACTGCCAGTCCTCCTGTCTGATACACTATCTGTATGTACAGGTAACTCCTATGTACAGGTACACTGCCAGTCCTCCTGTCTGACACACTATCTGTATGTACAGGTAACTCCTATGTACAGGTACACTGCCAGCCCTCCTGTCTGATACAGTATCTGTATGTACAGGTAACTCCTATGTACAGGTACACTGCCAGCCCTCCTGTCTGATACACTATCTGTATGTACAGGTAATTCCTATGTACAGGTACAGTACCAGTCCTCCTGTCTGATACACTATCTGTACGTACAGGTAACTCCTATGTACAGGTACACTGCCAGTCCTCCTGTCTGATACACTATCTGTACGTACAGGTAACTCCTATGTACAGGTACACTGCCAGTCCTCCTGTCTGATACACTATCTGTACGTACAGGTAACTCCTATGTACAGGTACACTACCATCCCTCCTGTCTGATACACTATCTGTACGTACAGGTAACTCCTATGTACAGGTACACTGCCAGTCCTCCTGTCTGATACACTATCTGTACGTACAGGTAACTCCTATGTACAGGTACACTACCATCCCTCCTGTCTGATACACTATCTGTATGTACAGGTAACTCCTATATACAGGTACACTACCAGTCCTCCTGTCTGATACACTATCTGTATGTACAGGTAACTCCTATGTACAGGTACACTGTCAGTCCTCCTGTCTGATACACTATCTGTACGTACAGGTAACTCCTATGTACAGGTACACTGCCAGTCCTCCTGTATGATACACTATCTGTATGTACAGGTAACTCCTATGTACAGGTACACTACCAGTCCTCCTGTCTGATACACTATCTGTATGTACAGGTAACTCCTATGTACAGGTACACTGCCAGTCCTCCTGTCTGATACACTATCTGTATGTACAGGTAACTCCTATGTACAGGTACACTGCCAGTCCTCCTGTCTGATACACTATCTGTACGTACAGGTAACTCCTATATACAGGTACACTACCAGTCCTCCTGTATGATACACTATCTGTACGTACAGGTAACTCCTATGTACAGGTACACTGCCAGTCCTCCTGTATGATACACTATCTGTATGTACAGGTAACTCCTATGTACAGGTACACTGCCAGTCCTCCTGTATGACACACTATCTGTATGTACAGGTAACTCCTATGTACAGGTACACTACCAGTCCTCCTGTCTGATACACTATCTGTATGTACAGGTAACTTCTATGTACAGGTACACTGCCAGTCCTCCTGTCTGATACACTATCTGTATGTACAGGTAACTCCTATGTACAGGTACACTGCCATCCCTCCTGTCTGATACACTATCTGTATGTACAGGTAACTCCTATGTACAGGTACACTGCCAGTCCTCCTGTCTGATACACTATCTGTATGTACAGGTAACTCCTATGTACAGGTACACTACCAGCCCTCCTGTCTGATACACTATCTGTATGTACAGGTAACTCCTATGTACAGGTACACTGCCAGTCCTCCTGTCTGATACACTATCTGTATGTACAGGTAACTCCTATATACAGGTACACTGCCAGTCCTCCTGTCTGATACACTATCTGTATGTACAGGTAACTCCTATGTACAGGTACACTGCCAGTCCTCCTGTCTGATACACTATCTGTATGTACAGGTAACTCCTATGTACAGGTACACTGCCATCCCCTCCTGTCTGATACACTATCTGTATGTACAGGTAACTCCTATGTACAGGTACACTGCCAGTCCTCCTGTATGACACACTATCTGTGCTTCCAGGTAACAATGTAATATGTTGGCAATATGATGGCAAATAATGACCAAACACGTCATTATTATCCATTATCTCCCTGGATACAGTTAATAACAATTAAGGGTGTAATTACAAAGCTAGTTGCTTATAGTTTCCATCACACAGATAAGGGAACTGTAGTCAATGTTCTGTTAAACAGAGTGAATCGAGCCGACTCATGTCCGGGACATAATAATTCATGTGTAAATGTTTATTCTTGTGATATTAGTGAAGACCTGAAACACAGCCGTCCTCTATATTCTCACTGCTAGTGTGAACTTTCTACACATCTCCTAAACAGGAACCTGTCCTCCAGTAGGACAAGGGGACCCCCCATCCCGTAGGACATGGAGACCCCCCCATCCCGTAGGACAGTGGAGACCCCCCCCATCCCGTAGGACAGTGGAGACAATCCCATCCCGTAGGACAGTGGAGACAATCCCATCCCGTAGGACAGTGGAGACCCCTCCAACCCATAGGACAGTGGAGACAATCCCATCCCGTAGGACAGTGGAGACCCCCACATCCCGTAGGACAGTGGAGACAATCCCATCCCGTAGGACAGTGGAGACCCCCACATCCCGTAGGACAGTGGAGACCCCCACATCCCGTAGGACAGTGGAGACAATCCCATCCTGTAGGACAGTGGAGACAATCCCATCCCGTAGGACAGTGGAGACCCCTCCATCCCGTAGGACAGCAGAGACAATCCCATCCTAGGACAGTGGAGTCAATCCCATCCCGTAGGACAGCAGAGACAATCCCATCCTAGGACAGTGGAGTCAATCCCATCCCGTAGGACAGCAGAGACAATCCCATCCTAGGACAGTGGAGACAATCCCATCCCGTAGGACAGTGGAGACAATCCTATCCCCTAGGACAGTGGAGTCAATCCCATCCCGTAGGACAGTGGAGACAATCCCATCCCGTAGGACAGTGGAGACCCCTCCATCCCATAGGAGACCGGAGACAATCCCATCCCGTAGGACAGCGGAGACCCTCCAGCTGTTCAGGACTGCAATTCTTAACACCCCCAGCCAGTCTACAGCTGGCTAGAGAGTCAATTGTATCATAGAGGGAAAACATTCCCAACATTCACACGGATTTCAACTGGGCATTTAACCCCTTGAATCCTAGAAAGGTCTCTCTATAGCACTGAAGAATTTAATGCCACTTCCTGGCTGTCGCTCAGTGCAAGTCGCTGTTCTTATGGGTCACTGGTAATTGCTTTCATGTCTCCGCCCACCTACTAGGCCTTAAAGGCCTCAGCATTTCTAATACCCAGTGCCCTTTCATGGTGTACCCGAGCCTTGTGCTGTGTTGGTCCATTTACTGATTCCTGTGTATTACTGCTGGCTTCGTCTGACTACCCGATCCGGCTCTGACTCCTGGCTTCGTCTGACTACCTGATCCATCTCTGAACCCTGGCTTCGTCTGACCACCTGATATGGCTCTGACGCCTGGCTTTGTCTGACTACCTCCTCCTCTGTTGTGATTCCAGCTTTGGTTTACTGCCAGCCTCAGCTATCCAGCCCCAGCTATCATTCACCCTCGGCTTCCTGGGCCTACTGTTACCGCTGCGCTTGCTACCCCGGTAGCAGTGCTTGTTCGGTCAGTCTGTGTCACTGACCTTCTATGGCCTATGGTCCGGGTGGCTTGTTGCCTTGCCTAGCGCTCTAGGTGCAGTTTACCTTTGCCTCTCACTATACGCTAGCGTTAGGGTATAGATGCAATATTGTTAACCTGCCTAGTGAAGGGTTGAGGAAGTGCCGTGCACTGTCCTCATACTTGGTCTCATGACGGTTGCGGAGGGCCAGTATATATACGCTACAAGTTTACACCTGCCTAGTGAAAGGTGGAGGAGGTGCTGCGCACTGTCCTCACACATGGACTTGTGAAGGTGGTGGAGGTATAGTCGCTACTTGGTGGTGCTCCAGCATTCTGGAGTTTCTTGCTCCTGCTACCTTTGGGTTTACTCTAGCATTCGGGTACAGACATGGTACCATTTCACACCCGCCTAGTGAAGGAAGTGTCATGCCTTGTCCTTACCTGGTCTCGTGAAATGCTGCTACTATTATAATTTCAATAAAATCTATTTTATTTTATCTGTACTTGTCAGTGTCTTTAATTCTCAAGTCAAACATGACACCAATATAAGAAAACTAGTTGAAGATCCCGTTGCATGGGACACAGTGCCACTGCCAGATGGTCGCGGGGCAGTCATACGCAGTAGAGACTGGCCGCTCCGTGGCTGATATATCGCCAGCTCTGTATCAACCGCGGCGCGGGCAGTCTCTACTGCGCATGACTGCAGCACGCACAGTATCTACTGCTCATGACTGCGGTGTTACACACGTTTTAGCGAATTATTATGTAGGATGGGAATTTTAAAGTATCCCCTAAGGTGAATTTAGTTCAGAATTACACATCTTTAGCTTTCAGCATAATAATCTCTAACAGTTTGATGAATCCAGGCCTACGTAACCCACAGCAAACTTCTCATTATGAATAGTAATGGGAACAGGAGGAGACTCTGTCAAGTCTGGACTTATCATTACAATAGTAATGGCTAACTAATGAAGTCTTACACACAAACATAAGGAAGACCTTACATTTTCATTACATATTTTTTTTCCTCTGAATCAACAGGAGTGATTTGGTCTGGACTTGATGGATGCAGGTCTTTTTTCAACCTCAACAACTATGTCACTGTATTACTATTTGACAGATTTTTACAGTAATCCTTAGAGTGCAGATTCCAGGCTCTGACACATACTTGACATCTTATCATCTGGAGAACTAGGACCACACACTACCTTTGGTCAAACTCAGCACCTGACATCCTCATACCCTGTCGTCTGTCTCTTATTGTCCATTTAGACTGTAAGCTCCTTGGGGCAGAGACCTCTCCTATTGTTTATATGACTTGACACTTATGTTATCCCCATTTATTTATTACTAGCAATGTGTGACGGGTTGCCCGTCATGTTATGACCGTTGGGCGCACGTGTGTGAAATGCAGACACACTGATAAACACAGACATATACAACACACAGGCAGACACATACCATACATCCCAAGTGTCCCTCTTTAGGAGGGACAGTCCCTCTTTGAGGCCCAAATCCCTCTGTCCCTCTTTGCCACCCTGTTCTCCCTCTTTATAGGAGGTCAGACTGCGTGCAGGGCCAGCTCCACCTATAGGCAAGGTAGGCACCGGCCTAGGGCGCACAGGTACTGGGGGCGCGGGCATGGAGCGGAGAAGAGTTGCGCCCGCACACACCACGCCGGGAACCACAACACAGTCAGGTCTGTGTTGCTACAGCGCTCCCTCATTGGGTCGGATCTTTAGTAATGCAGAGCGCGCTGGGAGTCATGATCTCCCGCCGCGCTCTGCATTACTGAAGAGAAGACTGCGCGGGAGCTACAGGTATGTGATAGGGGGCAAGTTGGAGCTGAGGGGGCATAGTGGAGCTGCTGGGGGCAAGTTTGAGAGGATGGGGGGCAAAGTGGAGATGATAGGGGCAAGTTGGAGCTGAGGGGGCATAGTGGAGCTGCTGGGGGCAAGTTGGAGCTGATAGGGGTAAGTTGGAGCGGATGGGGGTCAAAGTGGAGCTGAAGGGGTGGCAAAGTGGAGGTGATGGGGGCAAGTTGGAGCGGATGGGGGGCAAAGTGGAGCTGCTGGTGAAAGTTGGAGCTGCTGGGGGCATAGTGGAGCTGCTGGGGGGGCAAAGTGGAGCCGATGGGGGTAAGTTGGAGCTGATAGGGGCAAGTTGGAGCTGAGGGGGCATAGTGGAGCTGAAGGGGGGGCAAAAGTGGAGCTGGTGGGGGCAAGTTAGAGCGGATGGGGAGCATAGTGGAGCTGATGGTGGAAAGTTGGAGCAGATGGTGGGCAAAGTGGAGCTGATGGTGGCAAGTTGGAGCAGATGGTGGGCAAAGTGGAGCTGATGGTGGCAAGTTGGAGCTGCTGGGGGCATAGTGGAGCTGATGGGGGGCAAATTGGAGCTGGTGGAGAAAAAGTGGAGCTGGTGGAGGGCAAAGTGGAGCTGGTGGAGGGCAAAGTGGAGCTGCTGGGGGGCAAAGTGGAGCTGAGGGGAGCAAGTTGGAGTTGATGGGGGTAAGTTGGAGTTGATGGGGGGCAAAGTGCAGCTGATAGGGCCAAAGTGGAGCTGATAAGGGGCAAGTTGGAGCTGGTGGGGGGCATCTCTTACAGGCATCTCCAGACCAGGGGCAGAGAGAGGACAATCATGAAAAGAGGTGGGGTATAAGTAGGTGGGGTATAAAGGGGTGGGACACAAGGGGCGGGGTGAAATGGGTGGCAAAATTAGGTTTTGCCTAGGGTGGCAAAAATCCTTGCACCAGCCCTGACTGTGTGGTGTGTATTACTTTGCTCTACAGCAATAAAGCAATAAACTTCAGTATATGTGTTTATACATTAGTCTGTGCAAATAAAATCCTTTGTCTTGCACTAAATCATTTATTAAGTTACATAAATAGCCAGTAATAGGTCATGAAATAACCTAAAAATTCTTACTAATGCCCCACCCACCAGCCACGCCCCCAACAATATCACGTAAAACTACAGTGTCCATCTTTGGCCATGTGAAATGTTGGGAGGTATGCACATACACACAGTGAGCGGCAGAGACATGCAAAAGACATGCACACACACAGACACACTGGAGATGCACACATGGACACACATATGTAACAGAGATGTACACACACAACATATATGAGCAGAAACACATGCGTGCATGAGTTGTGTACCCCTCTGGCACTCAAATGGTTAAGGTATAGAGAGGCATGAGAGAGTTAAATAGCAGTGGGAAGTGTATTCATACCTGGGAACATTGATTTGTGTTGTCTCTGGAGGGGACTGATGTGGTGCTGATGTGGAGAGACAAATGGGGCAATCTGGGTTAAAAGTGGGCGTGGCTTAATCGTGAGTAGGGGCGGGGCTTAACATAAATGTGAAAAAGTGTTAGTAATAGGCTGGGGAAGGAGGAGAAGTGGGAGGGGAATGCAAGTTTACAGTGTGAGGGGTTTGAACACACTCCCTGAGGGGTTAAACTTGATACCCAACCCTGTGGCAGTCAGTGGGTTAAGTGTTTACCTGATGGCTGTCTGTCCTGTGTCTTGCATGACAAATGATGACAGTGAAGACATAATTCAGCAATGAGGGCCTACCTTAACCCTTTGAGTGCCATTTTGTTCCCCTGGTGCTGCACTACAGGTCCTGCTGAGGCCACTGGGAGTCAGGGTGAGTGACTGTGTGTGTGTGTCAGCCATATTTATTTCTGGCTTTGTGTGTGAGTGGGGGCATGTGTGTTTGGTGCTGTGTGAGTGGGACATGTGTGTGTGTGTGTGTGAGTGGGACATGTGTGTGTGTTTGTGTGGTGCTGTGTGAGTGAGGCATGTGTGTGAGTTTGGTGCTGTATGAGTGAGGCATGTGTGTTTGTCTGTGGTGTAGGAGCAAGTGGCGGCCATATTGTTTTTTTCTGACTTTGATAGTGGTGGGCGGGCTGCATAGTGGTGGGCGGGCCAACTCCCTGCATGACTGAATCACCCAATAGGAGTAGTAACTCCTGCTTTCTGCCTCCCCTGGGTGTGTTTTGGCAGGCACAAAGTCTTCTTTTATATATATAGATAACATACATCTGTTGTAAGGAGCTGCGTACACTGTGTGGCACCATATAAATCCATCCATCCATCCATACAGGAGGCAGAGCGCCCACCAGTCAGAATGTCAGAAAGCAGTAAAAGCAAAAATGAGTAACCAACAGACCCCATCTCCTGTTGTATTACAACCCCAATTATATTCAGCCACCCAACCGCTACCTGTGGATGATTGCAGCTGTAGTCCAACAAAAACGGAAGGGCATCAGTTTGGCAGAGTGAAGGCTGCAGTATGCGACAACAGAAAGGTGAGATTACTGTAAGATTCAGTAGCTATGAAATGGATGTCAAAATCTGAAGCCATAGAAGTTATTTGTTATCGTAATTATTATACCCAGAATGCCATAGAGGACTATCCACACATTTAGAGAAAACAGAAAGAAAACATATAAGGTGAACGTTTTCCTTTAACCCCTTAAGTACCAGCGGTCCAGGGAAGTTACCTTCCCTTAAGGACCGCTTTGATCTTTGCCGATGCGCCGGTACACATGACCTGTTACGCGTACCGGCGCGCCGCTTGGAGGCCTAAGAGGGATCGCTCCGGTCTTGGAGCGATCAATTTTAGGCCCCGTTTTTACTTACAGCGCTCCCGGTAGATCGCTGTAAGTAAAAAGTACGTGACGTGCTATGACCGTCACTTGTCCTTAAGGGTATAAGGACCGTGACGGTCATACCACGTCACGTAGTCCTTAAGGGGTTAAACCTACAAAAACCTAGATGGATGCGGATGTAGGAACATGATCTTAAGCACTTCTGATGTAAACCAACTGCACCATAAGAGACAGAAACATTGATTTACATCAGGCTTTTAACCCCACTGATTGTAGGCAAAATGTCCCTTTTAAAGGGAAACTATTGCTTTTGGAACAAACCTGCCGAGGAGGCCATTGTGCATTATGGCAGATCAGCTAGAGAGACAACTGGGGATCAGGAACGTGACCCCCAATGCTCTGCGGCTGATCACAGGAGTGGGTCTGAATGTGGGGTCATGACCATCGTCCCCACGGACTTCAAGGGACAGGTTTTCAAACTTGACAATGGCAGTCTATGGTGTCTGACCGATCCACCAGGGAAGTCTGCGTCTTCTGTACGCCCTTACTTACTTTAACCCTTTACCAGGACGGCTGTTTTCTGAGTAACAGGAACAGCTTTAAGAGTCGTACAGCAAAGTCTGCTACAACAGGATCAGCCTAAGAGCCACAGTGTTCAGAAGAAACGTAGACACATTCTGGGGCAAAGCAATCGCACCAAATGGAACAAATCAAAATTCTCATTGATCTAAATGGGCCATTTAACCGCTTGAATGCTCCACTTAAAGGGATAAATATATGTTGTAGAGTTTATCACCCTGAATAAAACAAGGATATTGCCACTGCTGAGAGATATTTTATTAAAAAATTATAACAGCTCAAACTTTAATTTTTTAGGTGCGATATCACAGTGTCCTGAAAGTTTACAGTGGCGCTGTTGCACCTAAAAAATTCAAGTTTGAGCTGGTATAATTTTTTAATAAGATATCTCTCAGAAGTGGGTGTACCCTTGTTTTATTCGGGGACATAAACCCAGAACATATTTTTTTTTTTTACATCTTAAGTATTACTATCCCTTTAAATCTATGGGCTTTGTATTTCTTGATTTGTCCCGTAACTCTACCACTATACTTTTGGACATTAAGATCCCAGTCCAATGCACTGCACACCCCTATGGCACTCAGAGGGTTAACCCTTTCAATGCTACAGTGGTACGCAACACATTGCTTTGAATACCCCTGTGCACTGAAAGAGTTAATAACCTCGGTGATATCTTCCCATTAACCCAGCGATTCCCAGTTTCAGTCCTCAGGGCCTCATCAACAGGTCAGGATTTCAGGACCTAATTAATAACAGGAAGTTCAATCACTGTGACCGATCACTCGCCTGTGATTAAACACTGAGATCTGCAGAACTGCAGTGTTGGTATTTCCTAAGGACTAACAATAGTGACTTGTTACAGCAAATTTACCTAGCTGATGAGGCTGAGAAAAGACATACGTCCATCAAGTCAATCCCATGCTATATCAGCCCTGCTGATCCACAAGAAAGCAAAAAAAGTGAATCTATTTCCAATTTAGCACCAAGTAGGTTAAAAATAAATAGATTCCTTCTGGACTCCAAATGGCAGTCAGTCAGTTCCCTGTATCAACATCCAATCTGCTTTAAAACTAACCACCATCATTCTCAGTATTGTTCTGTGCCTGATAGGTATCCACAGCTTTTTATGAAACCAGTTACAGTATCTGCAAGCACATCCAGAGACAAAAAAAAAATCACATAGCCTTACCACCCTTACTGTGAAAAATCACTTCCTTTGTTTTAGACAAAACCACCTTTCCTCTAGTCTTAATGGATGACCTCTCGTTCTTAGCTCAGCTCTTTGAGCGGATAGTTCTTTGTATTGACCTTGAATGTATATGTGCATGGTAATCATATCACCCCTTAGATGTGTCTTCTCTAATGTAAACAAACCCAGTTTGGCTGGTCTCTCTTTATAACTCAGATCCTCCAGTCCCTTTACCAGTTTTGTTGCACGTCTCTGCACCTTTTCCAGTTCAACAATGTATTTTTTAACCCCTTTTCAACCACTCCTTAAGTGCCAGGACCATCACAGCGGTCCGGCACTTAAGGACCAGTGATGGTCCTGGCACATGATGGAGTTCAGGGCTCCCACCGCGACCGTGAACCGGAAGCGATTAAAAAAAAAAAAAAAAAAAAAAAAAAAAAAAGCCCCGTGGTCACCAAGTGCGGTCCTTAAGGAGTTAAGAACTGGCGCCAAAAATTGTACTCCATATTCTAGATGAGACCTAACCAAGGATTTATACAGAGGTAGGATAATATTAGCATCCCTTGCTTCTACACCTCTTTTTATGCAGGCTAGTACTCTATTTGCTCTTGCAGCAGCTGAGTGACTCTGCACACTGCTGTGAAGTCTATTGTCTATCAGTTCTCCTAAATCTTTCTCTAGTGAGGATTTCCCTAGTTGTTTCCCATTTACAGTATATGTAGCAAGTTTGTTTCTACAGCCCAAATGTATAACCTTACATTTATCTACATTAAATGTCATCTGTCACTGTTCTGCCCATTCACTCAGTTTATCTAAATCCTTCTGCAAAGAAAAAACATCCAGCCCTGTAAGTATTTCCTTACACAGCTTAATGTCATCACCAACCCATTATTAACACTGAAAATGATTTCCTCTGAAACAGTCGCCCATGTCAGCTTCCCCACAGGAAACAATGACATCTATTCTATGAAGCTTGTTGTAGCAACAAAATTGCTGCAACAAAGTTACCAGTGTGAATCAAGTCTTATGGCTCGGTCTGATAATTACCAGGTTCCCATGTTTAGGGACGCCGCGTCAGTGTTATGGTGACACACATATGGAAGTAATAGGGCTGCGAGACGCATCTCATTAATGTAAACAAGCAACAAATTAGTGACTAATTAACGAGGAGGGGAGCCTCCCAGTTCAGTGCAATCCCTGGGCCGGGTGCTGCTTGGGTGAACATGGATGCTAATGTACTAAGAAAAACTGCAGCATTCTGTTAACCCTTTGAGTGCCAGATGCAGGGCCGTATTTTCCATTAGGCCGAGTAGGCATCTGCCTACAGGTGCACCCTATGGCGCCTGCCATAGAAATCAATTTTATTAATTTTTTTTAAGAGGCGTGCTGCACCGCGACGCCTACCGCATGTAAGGTCTGTGCCTTCTTCGGCACAGACCTGCAGCTGCTGAGCTCCCCCGGCTCTTTAGTAACACAGAGCGCTGGGAGATGACATCATCATGACATCATCTCCCAGCGCTCTGCATTACTAAAGAGAAGACCGTGCGGGAGCTACAGCAGCTACAGGTCTGTGCAGAAGCACAAATCTCTCCTGCTGCTGGACCACCAGAGAGATAGAAAATGTGAGGCTTAATGTGGAGATGATGGGGGCAATGTGAGGGCAATATGGGGATGATGGGGGGAAAGCAATGTGGAGCTGATGGGGCAATGTGGAGCTGATGGGGGCAATGTGGAGCTGATGGGGGCAATATGAGGGCAATGTGGAGCTGATGGGGGGCAATGTGGAGCTGATGATGGTGGGCAATGTGGAGCTGATGGGGCAATATGAGGGCAATGTGGAGCTGATGGGGAAATATGAGAGCAATGTGGAGCTGATGATGGGGGGCAATGTGGAGATTTGGAGCATTGTGAAAATGGCCAATGGGGGGGGGGTTCAGATTTCTGTGCCTACAGGCTCCTGAGATGTAAGTTCGGCCCTGGCCAGAGGTGTACGGAATACATTGTAAAGGGTTAACAGTCCTAATTCAATCAACTGCATTGCATTTCACTCCTCAGAACTGCTTCAGTTTTCATGTGTCTGTTGCTCAGACTTGAATTTGTTTTTATATATTTATATAAAATATGTATATATTTTATATACAGTCCAATATCTCAATGGCCTGAAATGTTACAGTGGCGCTGTTGTTACACCATCCTATGGACAGAGCTGGTAAACTGACCATAAACCTCCACAGGATGGTGCAGCAACAGCGCCACAGTGACATTTCAGGCCACTGTGATACTGCGCCTAAAAAAAATCTGCGATATCTTTTGAATAAAAAGCCGTCACAGCCGTGGGAATACTCTTGTTGTACTCAGGACACCCTACAATATAAATGTAACAATATATTAAGTGTTACTACAAAACTGCCAGTGTAACATGTTAAATGGATAGTAATGGCTTAAATGAATAAAACGTAATATTGTAGATAAAGCAATAAGAAATCGATAGGTACAAGTCCTATCCCTCACACCATTATGGTTTGATAGAACGTTATAAAGTCCCCCCCCATGTCCGCTGTAAAGCTTCCAGCAGGAGAGTCGAGTTGGCTGACTCCAGGCAGCTCTTCAGCAGAGCCGAGATCCTGAAATCTAAAAAGAAATCCTTCATTGGAACGGTCTACAAAGTGCGTCTTGTTTGCAATCACCCTTTGTAGACCGTTCCAATGAAGTATTTCTTTTTAGATTTTGGTATCGGCCGTCTGAGGGATATGACTTGCACCGATCAATTTCTTTTTGCTTTATCTACAATATTACTTTTTATTCTTTTAAGCCATTACTATCCCTTTAAGTTTAAACCCTTGAGTGTCAGAGAGGTATCCAATGCATATCTCTGGCACTTGCAGGGTTAAGGGATGTGTAGCTCCTGATTCTCCCTACACTGGCTCCCATTAGCACATAGAATTAAATTCAGAATTCTGGTGGTAACGTATAGAGCCCTCACTAACACCGCACCCCCTATATCTCATCTCACATTTCCACATACACTCCCACTCGCCATCTTCGTTCTGCACACGACCTTCTCCTCTCCACCGATCTCCTCCCGCTCCCGCCTACAGGACTTCCCCTAGATAGATAGATAGATAGATAGATAGATAGATAGATAGATAGAAATGAGATAGACAGATAGATAATTAGATATATAGATAATTAGATAGATAGATATGAGATAGATAGATAGATAGATAGATAGATAGATAGATAGATAGATAGATAGATATGAGATAGATAGACAGATAGATATGAGATAGATAGATATATAGATAGACAGATAGAAATGAGATAGATAGATCGATAGATAGACAGATAGATATGAGATAGATAGATATGAGAGAGAGAGATAGATAGATAGATAGATAGATAGATAGATAGATAGATATGAGATAGACACATAGATAGATAGATAGATAGATAGATATGATATATATATAGATAGATAATAGATATATAGATAGATAATAGATAAATAGACAGAGAGATAGATATGAGATAGACCGATATATAGATAGATATAAGAGAGAGAGAGAGGGAGAGATAGATAGATAGATAGATAGATATGCGATAGATATATAGATAGATATAAGATAGCGAGAGAGAGAGAGAGAGATAGATATGAGATAGATAGATAGATAGATATGATATAGATAGATAGCTAGATAGATAGATAGATAGATATGATATAGATAGATATGAGATAGATAGATAGATAGATATGATATAGATAGATATGATATAGATAGATATGAGATAGATAGATAGATAGATAGATAGATATGAGATAGATAGATAGATAGATAGATAGATAGATATGAGATAGATAGATAGATAGATAGATAGCTAGATAAATAGATATTAGATAGATAGATAGATAGATAGATAGATAGATAGATAGATATGAGATAGATAGATAGATATTAGATAAATAGATATTAGATAGATAAATAGATATTAGATAGATAGATAGACAGACAGACAGACAGATAGATAGATAGATATGATATAGATAGATAGATAGATAGATAGATAGATATGAGATAGATAGATAGATATTAGATAGATAGATAGATATGATATAGATAGATATGAGATAGATAGATAGATAGATAGATAGATAGATAGATAGATATGATATAGATAGATATGATATAGATAGATAGATAAATAGATATTAGATAGATAGATAGATAGATAGATAGATATGAGATAGATAGATAGATAGCTAGATAGATAAATAGATATTAGATAGATAGATAGATAGATAGATATTAGATAGATAGACAGATAGATAGATAGATAGATAGATAAATATGAGATAGATAGATAGATAGATATTAGATAGATAGATAGATAAATAGATATTAGATAGATAGATAAATAGATATTAGATAGATAGATATACAGACAGACAGACAGACAGATAGATAGATAGATAGATAGATAGATATGAGATAGATAGATAGATAAATAGATATTAGATAGATAGATATACAGACAGACAGACAGACAGACAGATAGATAGATAGATAGATAGATAGATAGATAGATAGATAGATATGAGATAGATAGATAGATCTATCTATCTATCTATCTAAGTGGTGTCCAGTTCACTGTCTGCCCTGTGCTGGCCACACAAACCAAATAAGGGGTGATGTGGAAATCACTGCATCAAGATTAAATGCAGCATCGGTGTAGCGGCTCCTCGATGTGCCCGACTGTACTGGTAACGCCATGCGCCATACGCTTGTGACTGTAATGAAACACGTCCCAGCAGTGGGAGTTTCCTGGTATTACTTAGCAGGAAACATCCTATAACATTTTTATGAAAGGTCCCTATATCACCTAAATGTTGGTGGTTTTAAAAGTGCTTTAAAAATCACCTACATGATTATTATTTTAATTAGAAAACTACTTTTTGCATTATTTAGATGTATAGATAAAGGAAATTACAACATGCCGTGCAGGCACATCCTGTCTTAGCCCTAATTTACCTCCCCCACTCACTGACACTTAACCCTTTCAGCACTAAGACAGGCGGTGCCTCCACGAGTGCCAGAGTGCCACCCTTCGAGTGCCAGAGGGGTACACAACGCATTGCAAAGCAATGCGCTGTGTACCCCTCTGGCATGCAAAGGGTTAATCACCATCATCTATACATCTAAGTACCTCAGACAAGTTTTCTATACAAAACATGATTAATACAACATAGAGATGATTTTGAAAGCTCTTTCAAAAGCACTAAAGTCAGTTTTAGGTGCCACTGTGCCTTTAATAAACAAAAGTTTACTGTTCCTTTAAGTTGCTTTAACTGAAGGACCCCCCTCCCCCAAGACATGTTAATTTGTGTTTAATAAGGAACTAAATAAGTCATTTCCGAAGTAAGAGTGATATACTAGGTGCAGATCTCTCTTCACTGTATTGGTTTGCTATGAACTGGTGTCCTCTCCAGTATGGAAGGGGTTAAGCTGATATCTATGTCTTTCTTCTTCCTGTATATGATGAAATCTGCCCATGGCCGCTGTTATCTATGGGCTGCCAGCTCCACATTGTGGTTGTTCTTACATTTTCCCGTTCTGTTGCCTAATCTCACGGGATGTGCCCACTTCCTGCAGTGAATATCAATAGGGTGACTGCGCTGTCCCATGCATTTCTACACAGGGACCATTCTCCTCCTGTAATATAACTGAAAAGGACTGTTCATATTGACAGCAAATCCAAAATGATTAAAAAGTAAAAATGGTAGCTTCCGCCATATTAAAAGAACATTGATGCTTCATGCATACGGCTCTGAATGGACCTGTCACCTTGATTCAAGTCTGAGTATTTGAAAACATAAAAAAACGGCCTATCGAAAATATTTGGTACTGTATGCCAGTCTATGCTATTGCAGTACCTGTGTGGTATACCAGTTATGTTACATATGCAAGTTAAAGGGGAACTACCACCCCACACAATCTTTACCTTCACTAAGTCCCCATCTGGAGACTGGCTGCTTAGTAGCGCTAGTCACCAGAATAATTACCTGATTTAATAGATTTCTGCTCTCTTCCATGGGCAACAGGCAGGACGGAGTGCAGACATCTTGCCATAGTGACGTCCATGCGCCTACACTGTCTGTCCCAGGAGGCGTTGCTAGGAGCCAGTTGGCTCCAGCTGGGACTGACAGTGCATGCGTGCAGACGTCACAATGGCAAGATGTCCGCACTCCATCCTGCCTGTCGCCCATGGAAGAGAGGAGAAATCTATTAAACAAGGTAATTATTCTGGCGACTAGCACTACTAAGCAGCTAGTTGCCAGATGGGGACTTAAGGTAAAAATTGTGTGGGGTGGTAGTTCCCCTTTAAGGTTTTCAGCAGCATTTCATATTTGAATGAAAGTTCAATGCTAATGTTTCATATGCTAAAGAATGTTATGATGTTTCACAGGCAATTATGTCTTTTTTCAGTGACATTTCATACGCTAATTAGGGTTTTCAGTGACATATTGTGTGCTGACAAAGGTTTTCAGTGAGGTTTCATATGCTAATTAAAACCTGTGCTATACCAGGAGACTTTCCCTTTTCCCTGAATTAGTTAAAGCGAGTATATCTCCTCCTAAACTATACATCTGCTGGACTTTTGGTTAATGTGAAACATACGCGATTTTAATTTAAGTTGTTAAATATGTAGAAAAAAAAATCACGGTAATAGGTCAGAAAAAGTCAACCTCCTTTTTCCCCCAAGTAAAAAAAAAAAAAAAAAAAAAAACATTATCAGCGCAAAAACGTATGTTTAAAAAGTGCCCGGCAGCCTACTTCCTCCTTGCAGCACTGCCTCCGCTCCCGTCCCACTACCCAGCATCCTCCAGTGATGGAGGCTTTCTTTCTCTAAGCTGGAGCGATCTCATTGGCAGAGGTCGATATCTAGCCAATGAGATCACTCCAGCTTAATGACAGACAGTGTCCGTCATCAGAGGATGATGGGTAGTGGTACGGGAGCAGCCTCTGTGCGGCAAGCTTCGGCAAACCGTAAGTAGGCTGCTGGGCACCTTTTAAATATACATTTTTGAGCAGATAACATTTTTTTTAAAAAATGAACAACGTTTTAAATGTTTTGGATACATGCTCTAACTAATGAACATTACTTATATATAGGTGAGAGATCCCCTTTAAGTGCAATATCACAGTAGCCTGAAATTGTACAGTGGCGCTGTGGTTAAACCATCCTATGGACAGCTCTGGTCTGTCGACCATAAATCTCCATAGGACTGTATAGCAGCAGAGCCACTGTACAGTTTCAGGCCACTGTGATATTGCACCTACAAAATGCAACTTTGAACGGTAATAACTTTCGAATAAAACACCTTTCAGCAGTGAGAGTACTCTTCTTTTACTCAGGGGGATAAACACTACAACATATTTCTTTTTGTTGTTTACATTTTAAGTATTACTATCCCTTTAACCCACAGATGTCATGATGGCAACACTGGTGAAAAAAGAAAGAAAGAAAGTTTTTGAGTGAATCTTAGAGTAACAGACAAATGCTGGTGACCCAGATAAAGTGGACTGAGCCCGGGGGACACAAGATAAATAGAACAAGCATTACATCTCTAATTAGATTTATTTATAGAGACCCCGCTGATTTCATGATCTGGATCCTGGGGTTTCTGATAATTAAAGGAAAACTTTGACCAAAAATATTAAACTGGGTTCTGCAATTTTAAATATCATGTAATTCCAGATAACATCTGTAAAATGTAACTATTTTAGGTTGCATTACTAAAATCTAATCCTATAACTTACATCTTTAATACATGTAGTCCCGTCCTGTACAGACACACCAAACTCCAAAATCTACTCTTGCATAGGAATATTGCAGTGGGGGGCATTTGGTGTCCTGGAGTCAGCAACAAAAAAATCCTGTACACCCTCCCATGGACCTGATATGCAGCACTAATTAGAGATTATTTTCAGGGAACCAATCCATACAGGATGGCAGTTTGGATTTTCAGCCAGGATTAGCAGAGATGGGGTTATCGGGTTTTACTGTCTGTTTAAAGGGATAGTAATGTTTCATAATAAAAGCAGCTCTAATTAATCATCATAGTATTTGGACTTTGGAGAGTGTTATATCAATTCTGTCAGAGTTGTAGTACAAGAGTAATTCAATGACAAAGTATCCCCCTTCCTCCCCTTTTACTGATGTAACACTGCTCAGCCAGATCAGAAGGGAGGTGCCCAGGTAGACTGCAGAGAGGGACAATCTTCAATTAAGATAAGGGAAAAAGCTGAAAAACTTGTCAAGGGGGGCAGGGCTTTCATTGTTCTCATAGGAAGAAGATTGTCCCCTGCTGTTATCTGTCCGGTCTATGGACTAGATTCCACATCTGAGAAGAGATGGCTTACACTAGGTAAAAGGGGCGGGAGGGGAAACTTTGCTTGTGAATATCTCTTAAACCATAAAGGTTTGAGAGATAAGACTTATATGGTTCTTCATGTTTTTTTAATGCCTACAAAATAAAAAAGTTAAAACGACGTATTACTATCCCTTTAAAGTCAGATCACAGGCCCTCCGACCCAATGAAATAAACAGCTTGGAGCTCAGAATGTTTAACACTGTGAGCACCAGAGAGTAAAACCTGGACGACGTTCTGGCACTTGAAGGGTTGCAGGTATGACCCTCTCATTCTAATTTGTTTTATCTCCCTTAACCCTTTGAGTGCCGGAGGAGTATGCAACACATTGCAAAGCAATGTGTTGCTACCCCTCTGGCACTCAATGGGTTAACCCTTTAATTTGACTTTACATATGTGCAGGCAACATGTACAGTCAAATTGCCTAAACTTTTTATTACATTTTTTTGTTTCATCTTCACCTAGTTCGTTACAATTTTGTGTTCCTGAGAGTGAGCTCCCTGGATTGATGTGCAGAGAGCTTTCTGTCAGGGAACATGAAAACAGATTGAGTGATACAATGTAAACAGGGCAACACATACAGCATTTATGCTACAGAGACTGTAACACTGTATTAGAGCAATCAGTGCCACAGGAAGAGTGTAATACTACATTACATCACACAGAGCATTCAGTGCTGCAGAGAGAGTGTAACATTGTATTACATCACACAGAGCATTCAGTGCTGCAGGGATAGTGTAACACTATATTACATCACACAGAGCATTCAGCGCTGCAGAGAGAGTGTAACATTGTATTACATCACACAGAGCATTCAGTACTGCAGGGATAGTGTAACATTGTATTACATCACACAGAGCATTCAGTGCTGCAGGGAGATTGTAACATTGTATTACATCACACAGAACATTCAGTACTGCAGGGATAATGTAACATTGTATTACATCACACAGAGCATTCAGTGCTGCAGGGATAGTGTAACATTGTATTACATCACACAGATCATTCAGTGCTGCAGGGATAGTGTAACATTGTATTACATCACACAGAGAATTCAGTGCTGCAGGGATAGTGTAACATTGTATTACATCACACAGATCATTCAGTGCTGCAGGGATAGTGTAACATTGTATTACATCACACAGAGAATTCAGTGCTGCAGGGATAGTGTAACATTGTATTACATCACACAGAACATTCAGTACTGCAGGGATAGTGTAACAGTGTATTATATCACACAGACCATTCAGTGCTGCAGGGATAGTGTAACATTGTATTACATCACACAGAGCATTCAGTGCTGCAGGGATAGTGTAACATTGTATTACATCACACAGAACATTCAGTACTGCAGGGATAGTGTAACATTGTATTACATCACACAGAACATTTAGTACTGCAGGGATAGTGTAACATTGTATTACATCACACAGAACATTCAGTACTGCAGGGAGAGTGTAACAGTGTATTACATCACACAGAGCATTCAGTACTGCAGGGATAGTGTTACATTGTATTACATCACACAGATGATTACTAGTTGATAGTATGAAGTGTTAACGCCTCACTAGCAGGAAACCCATCATGGCTGCTATTTGGCGCGGGTTTGTCAGCAGTGTGCGGTATAAGAAACCCAAGAGGACATTTACACAACTGCACAATAATGTGTAGAGCTGGAGGACCGTGTGTTTGTGACCTGGTACAGTTAGGTTAGTTACTAACTACTAAGTCCATTGGCCATATGCACAATTAAAAATGGAGCAATTCTTGGGCAGATCAACCTCACCATACAGAACAAATAACTGCTAATAATAATAAATGGGAAGATTAACCCTTTGAGTGTCAAGAGGGGTATGGAACACAATGCAAACAAATATGTTCCATACTCCTCTGGCATTCAAAAGGTTAACCCCTTAAATGCTAGAGAAATCAATGGGTTTAAAAGCCCCCTTTAAAATTAACCCTCTATTGGTCACCTCTCTGGCACCCAAAGGGTTAATGAGAATGTCTGATGCGTATGGTGAGGTTAGTCTCCCCCCCCCGACTGTAAGAATATGCTGCATGTCTCTTTTTTGTCCTACATGGAGAATTGCTCCTCTGTGTCTTTGTGCATATGGCCATAGCCAGGGCTGGAAATCTCCACTAGTCTGTGACTAGTACAAAAATTCAGCAAATACAAAACTGTACCTCCCTCTATGTTTATCACTGGGAGGAATAGGGACCCCACAGACTGTTTATCTGCAGACCAGTAACTTTTCCCACTTGTGACCCCCGCGGATATACGTCCAGCCCTCCCCAGAGAAGTGCACGGAGGTGTCCCTGCTGTCAGTCTCCCCAGGGCTGAAGTCTCCCGTAGTGACAGGACTGAGCAGCGACTCCCTGCTCACCCCCAGCACCGCAGACACAGGGAAACATCCCAAACATTTCACCTTGTTAGGCCAAGAGGCCGAAAATAGCGCAAGGAGAAACCTGACCCCTCTGGCCAACTGACTTCGACCCCCAGCACGGCCAATGCATCTCCGGCATGGACTGGGGGCTGTACTATACCCCTCTCACTCACCATTCAATGCCTTCCCCCACAACACACACACACATACATCTCCGGCATGGACTGGGGTCTGTACTATACCCCTCTCACTCACCATTCAATGCCTTCCCCCACAACACACACACACACACATACATCTCCGGCATGGACTGGTGTCTGTACTATACCCCTCTCACTCACCATTCAATACCTTCCCCCACAACACACACACACACACACATAGATACATACATACATACATACATCTCCGGCATGGACTGGGGTCTGTACTATACCCCTCTCACTCACCATTCAATACTTTCCCCCACAACACACACACATACATACACAAATATCTACACACACACAAAATTAATATATATATATATATATATATATATATATATATATATATATATATATATATATATACACACACACACACACACACATATATACACACACAAAGACACACACAAAGATTTACACACACACATCTATATCTGCACACAAAGAAATACAGACATACATACACACACAGAGATATACACACACACACACACACACACAGATATACATATATTATATACAGAAATACAGACATACACACACAAAGACATACATATACATACACACACACACACATATATACACACATACCACAAATATATACATCCACAAAAACATATACCACACATATATACATACACGCATCACACACACACACACACGCATCACACACACACACACATACACACACACACACACACACACACACACACACACACACACACACACACACACACACACACACATACATACATTCACACAGGAGAGCCCAGCAGGATGCCAGAGACCATGGGCCATAATCAGGAATCTATATAGATGTAATCCTGGGGCAAACCAACTACACGGGGGGGAGGGGTTCCATTGATTTATTTGGGCTTTTAACCCTTTGAGTGCCAGAGGGGTACGCAATGCACTGCGTACCCCTCTGGCACTGAAAGGGTTAACCCCTTGAAAGCTAGAGAGGCCTCCAATGTACTGTTTTGCAATGCAACAAATCCTCTCTAGCATTCCAGGGGTTAAAGGCCCCATTTAGCATAGTTGATGAGGCTGCGTCCATCAGTCCAGTCTTTGCCAAATGGTTCACTTTTGAAATGTTGCACGTATAAGAGCGAGCGACATGAAAGCGCATTAACTAGGTTGCAGGCTTTAAAAGCTCCATATCAGAATCTCACCCCATCAAAAGGGGCAATATTCTTATGGGGCCTCTAGAGAAGCGGCCGAGTCTGAGCAACTCTTTTCTGCTTACAATCCATTACTCGCCCTCCACTGACACAGAGAAGGTTAAAGGGCATTAATCCTTTGAGTGTCAACGGGATGTGTGACGCATTGCTCACCAACTCATTGTCTACCCGTCACTTAAAGGATTAAACAAGCTACCGCGTGCACTTTATCATGCAAATAACATTTTTTAGTTGAGTCTATTTCGATTCGGATCACTTCCGAACCTGGCCGCTTTTAAATGTTTTAAATCTGGCCGCTATTACACTTAATATACACCTCTTCCACATTACAACTTTCCTGCAGGAGGTTCACTCAGCTCTGCACTGCCCATACCACTTCTGTATGAAGGAGGCCAGAGGGGCGGCAGTACAGATGTATGCACAGAGCGCGCAGCTCCCGTAACATCGTGGTGTGCGGCAGTGCGGGCGATGCCTAACAAAAGAAACACCTGTGTGTCTACCTCCACACCCCGTGTCCACACCATGTGTTCACTTTCACACCCTGCCCACCTCCACACCCCGTGTCCACCGCCACACCCCGTGTCCACCGCTGCACGCCATGTCCACACCCCGTGTCCACCTCCACACCCCGTGTCCACACCATGTGTCCACCTCCATACCCTGCCCATCCTGTGTCCACCTCCACAATGTGTCCACCTCCACACTGTGTCCACCCTGTCCAAACTGGCACTCAGACCAGGGCTTACCTCCAATGAAGCCTCACTCTCCTCCACCTCAGGTCACTGAAGTGCTGAGGGCCTTTGTGATATTGGTGCCAAGCCAGCATAAGAAAGCTACTGGAGAACTGGCTTGACGCGCTTTGTTCACCTGTGCGCCAAGCATTTTTGTTGGCCCAACCAGACGAGACATCACTGTGCACACGCACGCGCAGTTCACAGCAGCTTCCCTTCATTCAGTCAATAGACTCAATGACGGGAGCTGTAGGCGCCAGGATCAAGAGCAGACTGCAGGGCACTTAGGGCAGCAGCTGAGGGGGGCCCAAGCGACGCTATTGATTGGAAAAATAAAAAAATAAAAACACGCAGATTCACTGGGTACGGCTCCGATTGCCTGAAGCAGGCCTAAATGTGCTAAAAATGTACCTGCCCGGCACCCCGGAACTATATGTCCCAGGCGTCGGGCGATATAAATTCCACATCCCTGAGAGGAAAAATGATATTAGTATGCCGTATATCTACACCCCTTGTCATACAGGCCAGTTCCCTAATGATTCAGTGGGAATGTTTCACTGTCCCCTTTGGTGCGGATGATGTGCTCCCGAACTGCATTTACACACACGGCCTGTTTTTCCTATCAGCCCACCGGGTGCCGAGCAGGTTACCAAATCAATGCACTGCAAAGAATACCCCTGACACCTAAATGGATCCAGTTAAGGCACCATTCAAAGTCTAATTAAATCTTAAAGCATCAAAAGCCAGCAGGAGGCCCTCGGGCCACAGAAGCTTTTGCCTGCGGCCCTGAGCACCTTAAAAAACACATAAAACGTCCCCAAATTCCCATTCAATTAAATGGGGCTTTTAACTTTGTGAATACTAGAGAGGTCTCCAATGCATTGTACTGAACTGGAGACCCTTTTAGCATTCAAGGGGTTAATCCATTATAACAAATGGGAGGCTGAGGATTTTTTTATTTCAACCCTACGTTGCAGCTGGTTTGCTCCAGAATTGCACAAGGCCCAGAGAGTAAAAAGCAGGGACTGTCCTTGGAAACCTGGGGGCAGAAGACGGTATGTATTCATACACTGGGGCCACGTACACAGAGGAGAAGGATTATAAATAAATAACAGAGAGGCCTGTGGTACCAACACGGAAAGTAACGTGCTGAACCGGAGAGGGTACCCTGAGTCACCTATCAGTCACAACCACAGCACGGTGACAGAGACGTGGGGCCGCATGTAATAAGAGGAGAAATTCAACTGCACGAAAAGGTACATTCCAACTGATTTAACCCTTTGGGTGCCACAGAGATATGCATCAATTTGCTTTAACCCCTTAAGGACCAGGGGTCCAGGGAAGTTACCTTTCCTTAAGGACCACTTTGAACCTTGCCAACGCGCCGATACACGTGACCTGTTACGCTTTGAGGCCTAAGAGAGATCGCTCCGTTCTTGGAGTGGTCAATTTTAGGCCCCATTTTTACTTACAGCGCTCCCGGTAGCGATGTAAGTAAAAAGTACGTGACGTGCTATGACCCTTAAGGGTATAAGGACCGTGACAGTCATAGTACGTCACGTAGTCCTTAAGGGGTTAAAGGGATAGTAAATAGTAATAGTAATTAGAGCTGCTTTTATTATGAAACATTACTATCCCTTTAAAGGGCTTCAATATAAGCGATAGTAATTTTGAAGTATTACTATCCCTTTAATATGTTACTACCCAAGTGTACAGCGCTGCAGGATTAGTTGGCGCTATATAAATAAAGAAAAATAATAATACATATGCATGAGCAGAGAGCTAGTCAGAGATGCTCAACTAGGAACGAACCTGCCCTCAAATTGATGAGACTCTATAGGAGTGGTGTCCTACCCAGGGTGCAGTCTCTATAGGAATGGTGTCCTACCCAGGGTGCAATCTGTATAGGAATGGTGTCCTACCCAGGGTGCAGTCTCTATAGGAATGGTGTCCTACCCAGGGTGCAGTCTGTATAGGAATGGTGTCCTACCCAGGGTGCAGTCTCTATAGGAGTGGTGTCCTACCCAGGGTGCAGTCTCTATAGGAATGGTGTCCTACCCAGGGTGCAGTCTCTATAGGAATGGTGTCCTACCCAGGGTGCAGTCTCTATAGGAATGGTGTCCTACCCAGGGTGCAGTCTCTATAGGAATGGTGTCCTACCCAGGGTGCAGTCTCTATAGGAATGGTGTCCTACCCAGGGTGCAGTCTCTATAGGAATGGTGTCCTACCCAGGGTGCAGTCTCTATAGGAATGGTGTCCTACCCAGGGTGCAGTCTCTATAGGAATGGTGTCCTACCCAGGGTGCAGTCTCTATAGGAATGGTGTCCTACCCAGGGTGCAGTCTCTATAGGAATGGTGTCCTACCCAGGGTGCAGTCTCTATAGGAATGGTGTCCTACCCAGGGTGCAGTCTCTATAGGAATGGTGTCCTACCCAGGGTGCAGTCTCTATAGGAATGGTGTCCTACCCAGGGTGCAGTCTCTATAGGAGTGGTGTCCTACCCAGGGTACAGTCTCTATAGGAGTGGTGTCCTACCCAGGGTGCAGTCTCTATAGGAATGGTGTCCTACCCAGGGTGCAGTCTCTATAGGAATGGTGTCCTACCCAGGGTGCAGTCTCTATAGGAATGGTGTCCTACCCAGGGTGCAGTCTCTATAGGAATGGTGTCCTACCCAGGGTGCAGTCTCTATAGGAATGGTGTCCTACCCAGGGTGCAGTCTCTATAGGAATGGTGTCCTACCCAGGGTGCAGTCTCTATAGGAATGGTGTCCTACCCAGGGTGCAGTCTCTATAGGAATGGTGTCCTACCCAGGGTGCAGTCTCTATAGGAATGGTGTCCTACCCAGGGTGCAGTCTCTATAGGAATGGTGTCCTACCCAGGGTGCAGTCTCTATAGGAATGGTGTCCTACCCAGGGTGCAGTCTCTATAGGAATGGTGTCCTACCCAGGGTGCAGTCTCTATAGGAATGGTGTCCTACCCAGAGTGCAGTCTCTATAGGAATGGTGTCCTACCCAGGGTACAGTCTCTATAGGAATGGTGTCCTACCCAGGGTACAGTCTCTATAGGAATGGTGTCCTACCCAGGGTACAGGCTCTATAGGATGGTGTCCTACCCAGGGTGCAGTCTCTATAGGAATGGTGTCCTACCCAGGGTGCAGTCTCTATAGGAATGGTGTCCTACCCAGGGTGCAGTCTCTATAGGAATGGTGTCCTACCCAGGGTACAGTCTCTATAGGAATGGTGTCCTACCCAGGGTGCAGTCTCTATAGGAGTGGTGTCCTACCCAGGGTGCAGTCTCTATAGGAATGGTGTCCTACCCAGGGTGCAATCTCTATAGGAATGGTGTCCTACCCAGGGTGCAGTCTCTATAGGAGTGGTGTCCTACCCAGGGTGCAGTCTCTATAGGAGTGGTGTCCTACCCAGGGTGCAGTCTCTATAGGAATGGTGTCCTACCCAGGGTGCAGTCTCTATAGGAATGGTGTCCTACCCAGAGTGCAGTCTCTATAGGAATGGTGTCCTACCCAGAGTGCAGTCTCTATAGGAATGGTGTCCTACCCAAGGTACAGGCTCTATAGGAATGGTGTCCTACCCAGGGTGCAGTCTCTATAGGAATGGTGTCCTACCCAGGGTACAGTCTCTATAGGAATGGTGTCCTACCCAGGGTGCAGTCTCTATAGGAATGGTGTCCTACCCTGGGTGCAGTCTCTATAGGAATGGTGTCCTACCCAGGGTACAGTCTCTATAGGAATGGTGTCCTACCCAGGGTACAGTCTCTATAGGAATGGTGTCCTACCCAGGGTACAGGCTCTATAGGAATGGTGTCCTACCCAGGGTGCAGTCTCTATAGGAATGGTGTCCTACCCAGGGTGTAGTCTCTATAGGAATGGTGTCCTACCCAGGGTGCAGTCTCTATAGGAATGGTGTCCTACCCAGGGTGCAGTCTCTATAGGAATGGTGTCCTACCCAGGGTACAGTCTCTATAGGAGTGGTGTCCTACTCAGGGTGCAGTCTCTATAGGAGTGGTGTCCTACCCATGGTGCAGTCTCTATAGGAGTGGTGTCCTACCCAGGGTACAGGCTCTATAGGAATGGTGTCCTACCCAGGGTGCAGTCTCTATAGGAATGGTGTCCTACCAAGGGTGCAGTCTCTATAGGAGTGGTGTCCTACCCAGGGTACAGTCTCTATAGGAGTGGTGTCCTACCCAGGGTACAGTCTCTATAGGAGTGGTGTCCTACCCAGGGTACAGTCTCTATAGGAATGGTATCCTACCCAGGGTACAGGCTCTATAGGAATGGTGTCCTACCCAGGGTACAGTCTCTATAGGAGTGGTGTCCTACCCAGGGTGCAGTCTCTATAGGAATGGTGTCTTACCCAGGGTGCAGTCTCTATAGGAGTGGTGTCTTACCCAGGGTGCAGTCTCTATAGGAGTGGTGTCCTACCCAGGGTGCAGTCTCTATAGGAATGGTGTCCTACCTAGGGTACAGTCTCTATAGGAATGGTGTCCTACCCAGGGTGCAGTCTCTATAGGAATGGTGTCCTACCCAGGGTACAGTCTCTATAGGAATGGTGTCCTACCCAGGGTGCAGTCTCTATAGGAGTGGTGTCCTACCCAGGGTACAGGCTCTATAGGAATGGTGTCCTACCCAGGGTGCAGTCTCTATAGGAATGGTGTCCTACAGGAATGGTGTCCTACCCAGGGTGCAGTCTCTATAGGAGTGGTGTCCTACCCAGGGTACAGTCTCTATAGGAGTGGTGTCCTACCCAGGGTACAGTCTCTATAGGAATGGTATCCTACCCAGGGTACAGGCTCTATAGGAATGGTGTCCTACCCAGGGTACAGTCTCTATAGGAGTGGTGTCCTACCCAGGGTACAGTCTCTATAGGAATGGTGTCCTACCCAGGGTACAGTCTCTATAGGAGTGGTGTCCTACCCAGGGTACAGTCTCTATAGGAATGGTATCCTACCCAGGGTGCAGTCTCTATAGGAATGGTGTCCTACCCAGGGTGCAGTCTCTATAGGAATGGTGTCCTACCCAGGGTGCAGTCTCTATAGGAATGGTGTCCTACCCAGGGTGCAGTCTCTATAGGAATGGTGTCCTACCCAGGGTGCAGTCTCTATAGGAATGGTGTCCTACCAGGGTACAGTATCTATAGGAATGGTGTCCTACCCAGGGTACAGTATCTATAGGAATGGTGTCCTACCCAGGGTGCAGTGTGTATAGGAATGGTGTCCTACCCAGGGTGCAGTCTCTATAGGAATGGTGTCCTACCCAGGGTACAGTCTCTATAGGAATGGTGTCCTACCTAGGGTACAGTCTCTATAGGAATGGTATCCTACCCAGGGTGCAGTCTCTATAGGAATGGTGTCCTACCCAGAGTGCAGTCTCTATAGGAATGGTGTCCTACCCAGGGTGCAGTCTCTATAGGAATGGTGTCCTACCCAGGGTACAGTCTCTATAGGAATGGTGTCCTACCTAGGGTACAGTCTCTATAGGAATGGTGTCCTACCCAGGGTGCAGTCTCTATAGGAATGGTGTCCTACCCAGGGTACAGTATCTATAGGAATGGTGTCCTACCCAGGGTACAGTATCTATAGGAATGGTGTCCTACCCAGGGTGCAGTGTGTATAGGAATGGTGTCCTACCCAGGGTGCAGTCTCTATAGGAATGGTGTCCTACCCAGGGTGCAGTCTCTATAGGAATGGTGTCCTACCCAGGGTACAGTCTCTATAGGAATGGTGTCCTACCTAGGGTACAGTCTCTATAGGAATGGTATCCTACCCAGGGTACAGTCTCTATAGGAATGGTGTCCTACCCAGGGTGCAATCTCTTTTAGCTCACTAGTGCCTTTCACAGAGAGGAAATATCCTAAAGCACATCATACTGATCCTACCAAAAGACAGTCCAGCCACGAAGTTCCAGGCTTCACCAACCCATGGACAGCTCTGGTCAGCTGACCATAAATCTACAGAGGATGAAGTAGCAACAGCGCCACTGTAACATTTCAGGCCACTAGGATATTGCACCTATATAAATTTAAAGTTTGAGCTGTATTAACTTTTGAATAAAACACCTCGCAGCAGTGCGTGTACCATTGATTTACTCAGAAAGATAAATCCTACAATATACATTTTTTTTTTCATATTAAGTGTTACTATGCATTTAAGATAGGAAGTGTCTGCCCTGTAGACCTTACAATCTAAATATTATCTATTTAACCCTTTGAGTGCCAGAGGGGTAGGGAACACATTGCAGAGCAATGCATTCTGTACTCCTCTGACAGTCAAAGAGTTAAAGGTAAAGCAGCCAACTACGTTTTAAAGTTTCACCTAAATATTTTAACCAGGCTAAAATCCTTAACCCTTTGAGTGCCATAGGGGTTTTGCAATGCGTTGCGTGCCCCTCTGGCGCTCAAAGGGTTAAAAGTAAATGCTTCCTTATATCTAAAAACAGTGTATAACTGTATATAATTTCAGTATTTTATATGTATGTATATTAATGTTTATGTATGTATATAATGATTCTCTATTAGTGTAAATATGTAACCCTTTACTGAAAACTATCCAGGACACACTTGACTTGAAAATGAGAGAAATCTCAATGTTTTCTTCCTGGTAAAACATTTTCTAAATAAATAAATAAAATAAAAATAAATTTGAGTGCCAGGGTGGTACGCAATGCAACTCTGGCACTCAAAGGGTTTCTAAAAAAAAAAAAAAAAAAAAAAAAAAAAAAAAGCCGTTCGCTCGCTAATGTCAGACGCTGTATAACAAAGCGATGAATCTGTCTGTTCTTTAGTTCTGGAGGGCTCAAGATCCCAAAAGGTCATCTGAAGTTGGTACAAACACACATCGTGTTATCATCCTCGTCCAGTGACTTCACTGTGACAAGCGGCTTAGCATTAAACGAGTATTTCCGCTAGATACGTTACAAAAATAACAGGAGGTTTAATTCTGGTAGAGGAGAAACAGCCTCCTCCTTATCTCTCAGGGAGGCCTGAAACACTACGGTAGGGCCAAGCAACATCTGGCTCTCCAGCTGATAGGGAAATACAGCTCCTGTCATCCCCAACAGCTGCTATAAACCTAAATGTGCAAACGATGGCTAATTAAAGTGGATGTGTCACCTCTGTATCACTTAGCATAAATAGTTAGGCTATATCTCGAATACTACTAAAACTGTCTTAAAGGGATAGTAATGATTACTTTTAAGTTGATTTAAAGCGGAACTAACACCGCTAACAAACCTTGTCTGTAATAATTCCCTACTAAGCAGCTAGTCGCCAGAATTATTACCTCTTCATGAAGAAATTTGAAGTGATCCTCGGCTGACAGGCAGGACGGAGCGCGGACATCTTGCCCTAGTGACGTCCGCGTGCCTGCTCTGTCAGTCCCATCAGGAGCCGAATGGCTCCTAGCAACTCCTCCTAGAGCCTTCTGGGACTGACAGCGCAGGCGCACGGACGTCACTAGGGCAAAATGTCCGCGCTCCGACCTGCCTGTCAGCCGAGGATCACTTCAAATTTCTTCATGAAGAGGTAATAATAATAATAGGGAATTATTAAAGACAAGGTTTGTTAGCGGTGTTAGTTCTGCTTTAATCTTGTAGATATTAAAAAAAGATTAACATCAGTATAAGTCTTATCTCTCAAACCTTTATGGCTGTTTTACTCAAGTCTGCCATCTAGCTGACAGCTGCAGATTCCAGTCATTTGACCAGACAGAGGCTCTTCAGCAGAGTTGAAATCACACTATTTAGAAATAAATACTTCATTGGAACAGTCTACAAAGTGAGTTGCAAACCAGGCACACTTTGTAGACCGTTCAAAATAAAGTATTTATCTTTAGATATCATTATATTGTCGCTGCTGAAGAGCCACATCCGGTCAAGTGACCAGAATCTACTTCTGACAGCTTTACAGCTCATCAAGCAGAAAGGGGAGGGACCAGAGAACTTTATTTTCCTATATCTCTCAAACCATAATGGTCTGAGAGATATGAATAAATGTAAGTAATCTTTTTTAATTGTATCTACCATATAGTTACTACTTTTTTTCTAACATTACTATCCCTTTAAAGTGGATGTATCACCTATGCATAACATCCTCTAAATAGGTGACACATCCAATAGCATTAAAATGTTATTATTATTTTATTTTAAGCTTCCGTTTGGTTTAACCCCTTAAGGACCAGCGGTCCCGGGGCGTGCAGTCCCTTAAGGACCACATAGGAAACTTTGACGTGCCGTCCCACGTGACTGATCACATGGGGCGGCACGTCAAACGGGGCACTGGAAGAGATCGCTCCGGTCCACACCTTTGGTTTCTATACAATAGAGAGCGAGCTATTGGGTGTTGTTGCAGATTCCAAATAACTTTTTAACATTATAATCCCCAAAATGATACCTTGTGGTACTTTAACCCCTTAAAGGACCTTTACGCTACTAGGGGCATTAGTAGCAGAAAAAGGGAAGTGGTCATGTCA